>OX638364.1:6000000-6516619 GCA_951812935.1 Hermaeophaga mercurialis | reverse complement strand
GAAAATCGCTACAAGTAGAAAATAGTTTCATTTAGAAATGTAATTACTGTTTACGTGGCAAAAATGTTTATAGCACATGTAAATTAAACAGTCGGTATATTTTTTCATTTTAGGATTGTTGCTTATGTGTCTGTTACGATAATATTTTGTTTTTGCTTTACCATTTTACTCATTTTTTACATTTTTTTCTCAGAAAATCGTTACATTTATAAAGTTCTTTTTGGTATTTAAAAAAAACACTGGATGAAATTAATAAAAACTTGATGTTTCTTCATGCATATTGCATATTTACATCAATATATGCGTTTATAGCCAAAATTTAAATTGGCCCATCTTGTAAATGTGTATCTTCCAGTGGTAGTCTATTAGATAAAGTGGTTTTTCCAAAATTCAAAATTGATTCACATAATACTATATTTTTCAACATTTTCAGTAACTTCTTAAATTATTTGTTTGTAGTTTCTTCATCGTTAGGTTTTTACCATTCTAGTCTTTCTTCTATATTTGTCGACACTTTGTATTCGAATGTTTTCCTGTACATCCCAATAGTTCCCAGAAAAATTTCTTCCATCTATTCTTTATCAGTCTTTTTCAAAAGACTTCCTTAAAGCGCTTGAATTTTTGGTCATTTTTCCTTTCTAAACTCTTTTAGCTTTGCAAATAACTTTTTCTTCTCCTCATTTTTCCAGGATTACTCTTTTAATCTTTTGGATGTTTCCATTACTATTTTTCTTTGTTTTACCCACTTTTCTTTTTATTTCTAGTTTCTCTCTTGTCTTTACAATTCCACCAATTATTTCACAGAATTCCTGTGGATCTTTTAGTATTGCATATTCGAAATTTTCCTTATTATCTCTAGAAAATCTCTGGGAATATATAATTCTGTCTTGCTAAGTTTTTCTTTCATCTTTTCTTGGATATTTTTCAAATTCTTTTTATACTAATATTTAGAAATCACCAAATGTTTAACATTAACAAGGCACATTTGCTTTTCTATTCCTTTTTCTTTTCCTTTATGTCTTTTTAAATTTATTATAACTGCATTAGGTATTTAGATTATTAATGCAATAAACAGTTTTATTTATTTACCAGTTTTAAGTAGATTAATGTTCTGCAACGAATTATTATTTGTAGCATTGTAATTTTTTCCAAAATCGAGGGGGTTCATTTACGTTTTGCCTTTCTTTTGATCTCTTCCTTTTTCCAAACATTCTTAGTTAGTCTTGATGTATCTAATTATGTCTCCAAACCACCGTAACAAATTACCCCTTATTCTATATTATAGTATTTTAATTCTTCTTATTCTTGCCTCTTTTGTTTGTATCTCGACCTTAGATGTTACTTCTGTTTTAATAAGGGTTTTTTTTATTTAATGGGATGTAAAGTTTTGTAGAAGGTTTTAATTCTGTATTCAATTTCTAGATCTATTTTGCCACCTTCCGTCAAAGTTATTCCTAAGAACCTGTGTCTCATGTTAATTATGTCCTACTTTTTGTGTTAATCTATCTGTAAATGTACTTTCGATTATACTCTGTGCCTAGGCTTTTCAGGTGTACTGAGTAATGTTACCCCTCTATAGTTTTCACAGATTTAAGGTCTTCTTTTTTTTATGAATTCTAAATATTGCTGGCATTTCTTTGAATAATACTTTCCCTTCATATTTTTGTTCAAAAACGTGAACTTAATATTTTTGTTTGTTCATTTTATGCGGTTGTATCCTGGAGCTTCCCCAATTTTAAGCACTTGGATAGCTCTAATCAGTAATAATTCGTAACGTCGCATTCCACGCGATCTTGAAAATATTCCTTCCAAAGATCCATAATGAATTCCTCATTTGTTAGCAATTGTTTATTTTTATCCATCCTTTTACCACATTCCTCCAATGTTTTTCTTTTTGCAGTCTTTTTAAATCCCATTTAGATGTATCTTTCTATATTTTGATTCTAAGCCTATTTGATCAATTTATAATTATTATTATTATTTAAGTATATGTAACAGAATTCCGTTCAAAATCCATAATTATTCTAAATATAGATCATGGAAATGGTAAATGAATCACTTGTAAACATTTTGGAATATTTGACAGGCTTCATCAACTTTAACTTTTGTTACAGCTGAAATCAGAATGCCCAGCGGAAACATTGACAAACCCATAATCGAAGACAACCACGATGGTACAGTAACAATAAAATACGACCCCCGTGAAGAAGGTCTACACGAACTAGCCGTTAAATTTAACGGCGAACACGTCCAAGGGTCTCCTTATAAAATTCATGTAGATTCAATTAGTTCTGGTTATGTCACTGCGTATGGACAAGGTCTCACACATGGAGTCACTGGAGAACCCAGCAACTTTACAATTTCCACCAAAGGTAAACATTTAAACATTATTTTTCAGTTTATATGTATCAAGTTAACTCATTCGCACACGCTGGGCCAGACTTTCTCTTCTGAGAAAGAGCCGATAAGGCTATGATTGGGCTGGAACATTTCTGTGGCAAGGGATCTTCATCTAAAACAACAACAGAAGGGAGGTTAATATAACAACCAGCCTCCCAACAGATCATTACCAACCTAATAAATATATAGGGCTGGCAAAAAGAAATACACTTACTAGGCTACTGCGAAGGTCTAGGAAGGCTAAGGTTTCTGATAGTAGACGACAAGAAACCTCTGGCATTGAACTAAACAGAGTAATGTTCGTCCAGATTTTGGAATCTAATTAAAAAGATACAACCGGTCAATATATCCAGAACCGATGAAAATCGCAATATATCTTTATAGGCTGGTGCGGAAGAGGTCTTTTGAAATATATGTGTATATCTAACTAGTCCGCATTTAGGCTTTATTAAGGCATTTTTAATGTTTTTTATTATATATAAGGTGCGGGATCGGGTGGATTATCCATGGCTGTTGAAGGACCAAGTAAGGCCGAAATTAGTTGCCATGACAATAAAGATGGAACGGTGTCTGTGTCCTATCTACCTACTGCTCCTGGAGAATACAAGATATCAGTTAGATTTGGGGATAAACACATTAAAGGTATGTATTCTTTTCTTTATTACATATTAGATGTCTTTTCTTCAATCTACATGTTACGCGGAAGTAAAGTTGTAATATTTTCCTCAAACCAGTTTTATTATGGAACAACTTCGTTTCGTAGACATTATTTCTTGTGATATAAATAATTACTACTGGTGATATTAAATATATACAAGAGCACAACAGGCCCAATTGGCCCACGGCTTGGTCTACAATCTTTTTCCATAGTTTCCTTTCCTTCACTATTTCTTATGTCCTCTTCCATTTTCGTTTAGGTCTATCCACCCGTCTTCTTCCACCTACACAATGCCTTAGCACCATCTTTGGAGTTCTGTTGTCTTCCATTCTTATTAAAGTCTCCCATCCATCTAAGTCGCTGTGTTTTGACCACCCCGGATATCGCGGGTTCCCGGAAAAGGTCATATATTTTTTGTTTGGTTTTCCTTTCCAAATGCCTTCCTGGACCTTTCCTTCGAATATTTTCCTCAGGACTTTTGTTCCCATATTTCGATTCTCTGTATTTCTTCCTTTCTCATTGTCCACACCTCGCTCCCAAATATTACTATAGGTCTTATTACAGTCTTTTAAATCTGCAGTTTCAGTTTTGTCGATATTCTCTTGTTTCCCGCTGTGACCCTAGCTTTCATTTCCTCACTTATATTTGGTTTTCTCTTGAATACTGTTCCGAGATTTTTGAAACTGTCTACTTCTTCAAATGTATATTGTTTTCCTTCTTCTGTATTTATCGTTAATACCTTCCTTCCAAGAATTCTTCCTCTGTTGAGGTCATGAATTTAGTCTTTGTTTCGTTGATCACTAGTCCCATTGTTTTTCCTGATCTCTCTAATCTCTTTACCACTTCTTGGTGATATTATACTTCAATATATGTTTTCAGTATCTTGCGAATTTAAATTAATACTATTGCTATAATTTTGAATATTCAATGCAAAATTTTGACAGGATCTCCATTCAATGCAAAAATAACCGGCGAGGGAAGAAAACGAAACCAAATTTCTGTAGGCTCCTGCAGCGAGGTTTCTCTTCCTGGTAAAATCTCAGACGCTGACATTCGCTCTCTAAATGCTTCCATCCAGGCACCAAGCGGTTTAGAGGAACCATGCTTTTTGAAACGCGTTCCAACCGGAAATATTGGTATATCTTTTACTCCCAGAGAAATAGGAGAACACATAGTGAGTGTCAAAAAAATGGGAAATCATATAACTAACTCGCCTTTCAAAATCACCGTTTGTGAAAGAGAAGTAGGTGATGCTAAGAAAGTCAAAGTTACTGGTAGCGCTCTTAAAGAGGGTAAAACTCATGTGGATAATACTTTTACTGTGGACACCAGGAATGCAGGATTTGGTGGTCTTTCATTGTCCATAGAAGGACCCAGCAAAGCTGAAATCCAGTGTAATGATAACACTGATGGCACTTTAAACATTTCTTACAAGCCTACAGAACCCGGATATTACATCGTAAATCTTAAATTTGCTGATCATCACTTGGACGGATCTCCGTTTACCGTCAAGGTAAGTTATTTAAAGAGAAAACCGCTGACCGTGTTTATTTAGTATCACTTGTGCTTGCGGCATAATTAGGACAACTAATATATATCTAATATAGTGCATGGTTATGCATTTTGAATAATAAATTGGAAATAAATACTCATTTCGCCTTAATTCTTAGAGTTATATTTTAAACACAGGATTATATTTGAAATGAAACTGTATTTTTTACTAATTGTAAATATATAATTTCATTGGTATGCGGTGTATACTTTGGTAAAAGACTGCTTCATTTAGTACGCATTTATTTATATAAGTTATTTTTATTCATTGGAGAATATATTATATTATTTTATTTAATACAAGACAATCAAATATAAATATAATAACACATAACAGATAGAAAAGTTAATGATAATACTGTTTGATATGTTAGCACCATGTTTATAAGATAAAAAAATATACAAAAATATATTTTTAATTTAATTTATTTTTTGGCTTTGAACAAATAATTGAATAAAATTTAGAATTTAGTTGAGTAGTTCTTTGATTATTGTTTATAATATAAAACTTTAAATTTAACTTTTTAAAACAATCATTTTGTATACAAAGCCAATGAAATCGGAGGTTGAAGGACCAAATAGTAATAAATATTTTTTTTTCTTCAGGTTAGTGGAGAAGGTACAAATAGGCAGCGGGAAAAGATACAGAGACAAAGGGAAGCGGTTCCTGTTACAGAAGTGGGTAGTCAGTGCAAACTTACATTTAAAATGCCAGGTAAATATTTATAAAACTAAAATATTTATATTAACAGACATTTCAAGTAAGTTAAAATAATATTCAACTAGTATAAGTGAGAAATATCATATAAGCATACAATCGTTGCCCAAATAATATCATCTGTCACGAGATCAGTAACGGTTGAATCAAACTCCATAATACTTTTATGTTTGAGACAACGATAAATACTATTACTGAACAAAAGAAAACATATGCGTAATCTTTTACTAAACTAAATTATAATACAAAAGAAATTTTATTTTTAATTAAATATAATAATATTAGTAATTGGTTCAGTTTGATATTGTTACCTACTGGGTTGTTTTCTTTCAATAAATATATGAAAAAATCTTAATATTCTCTTAAAGGGGTTTTAACCCACTACGTAACTTGGTTAATGGAAATTAAATAGACTGAGTGAAACAATAATAATTTATTTATGAATAAAAACATGTCTTGCAAAATATTTAATATTTAATCGTCTCGATCATCCGAGAACCCAAACTTGACTTTTTTAATCTCTTTTTATTTTCCCAACCAAGAAGACCCTAATGTTTATTAATTTTGATGACTTTAATAAAAAAATTTATTTGTTATCCGATCGCGCCCTTTTCCCAAAATTTTCGCGCATGCAATATTAAATAAACAGTGACTGTTATAATTTCGAAAATATTAAATAAAAAATGTTCTAGCTTCTAACTAAATCCGTGTACATACTATCGTAACAATATATTATGCATGAACCTTTGTAAATCTTTTGATGCTATGAATCACTCAATTTTAATAAAAAATCATTTGTAGTAAATGTTGAAATCAATAATTTTCTACCTTTGTTAGATCTCTATCCACCGTTTATTACCTATTTTAATTTGTAAACATTAATTTTGTTTTCTTGTTCATTTTTTGAAAATATTAGGGTATTTATTAAATATTTTGGTTATATATAATTTATTTAAAACATGGATATTGAACAAATAAGAATTTGAATATAAGTAACTTCTTGAGATGAAACCGCTGTTTATAAAATTGTATATTTCCCTTATCGATATAATAATAATTATTTTGCTCTCGGATTTTTCATTAACATTTTTGTTTTCTATAAAAAGCAAGTAGAACTTCTCTTGGCAAGCACAACAGGTATAATTTATTACGCAGGTCAGTAATTAGAACTTATTTAGAGTCTGCAGTAATTTGGTATTTATATCTCTATTTGTTATTCTGGCATAGCAATTTTGACAATAATAGTTACATTTTTATCTAGACATAGTCGCGCCCTATATTTTTTAAATATAATATTTATATGAAAATGTTTGATATAATGCATATACACATTCTGATAATAATTTGTTAATAAAATCCAAAATTTATTTCCATTTCCAATTAACATAGTTTAAATATTTTTCATGAATGTGAGTTTGTTTTTGATATCTAAATCTAAAAGCACTTACCTTTAAACTTTAGAAAAGTCATTAAAATTGTTTGTTTTTATGTTTTGAACAAATTGCTTTTGTAAATCGAATTGATTATAATTTATCTGGTTTTAACTGTTTAAGAACACGTACCTAAATACTTTCTTTTGTCGAAACTACTGCAGAAACGGTACCATTTTAATCGATAAATTGCCAGGTTGACTCCGCTGCTAGTTTCTTAACTTAAATTTATTCCTCTCCATGACATATATCGGGCACATTTTATTTATATATGTATTTCCGTAGTAGAAAAGAAATTAGCATAAATATCAAACTTGCCAACTCTTCTTTATTTTTTATACACACTTGGAATGTAAATGTGTTAAGAAATTCTTGATAATTAAAATTATTTTTTATTTTAGTATTAGATCAAATTGCTCGTCAGTTAATCCCTTAAAAGTAACCCTTTCTCAACTTTAGCTCTGTAAATAGTCATTCAATATTTTTTGATTATAAAGTATTTTTTTCTGAATTAAATGCTGAGAATTGATGCATCAAATACTATACGGAATTTCGTCCCTAAACGATGACAATTTTGATTAATGTTTTTCTTGTACTGGACTACATTTTAAAAATATATTTAAATATGTGTTATATTTTTTAAAATACATTTTTGTGTCACATTCTATTGTCAATACTCATAAAACTATGAAATAAAAAATTAATATAACTAATGAAATTTATTAAAAAAGAAATTAGCTCAAAATGTTATAACAACAATATAGTCGGTTAGTCAAATATCTAAAATACATTTAAAAACTAATTTGCTCATCTTTTTCAAATTTAGAACCAAAAGTTAACTAGGAAAAAAGTGCTGATTTTCACATCAAAATCGTTTCTACGGTTCGACACAAGCACTTCTGGCCAGTTAGAATTTTTATTCTTCGACTCTGAAAAACGAGAATTTTAAAAATGTTGGAAAAAGATTTTTGAAAGGCTCTGGATTTTTATGCCGAAGTTGATTGAAGAAATATAATAGTCTTCAATCTTCTCATATACGAATTTGTTTCTTTTATATATTGTATTGTGATCATTCCTTATTGGTAAACGACACACTCTGTCTCGAGCTTTAACAATTAGAATATCTATAATTATTTTGAAGTTGTGAAGTTTATTTCAATCTATCTGATTCCATTGTGTTCAAAGTGATCCCATCATCAGTTATTCAAAAAAAAAGTACAAACATCATTACTCTCTATTTATGAATTGGAAAGAGAAAAACGAAATTAGAAAATATATATTTTGAGACAATTTCACAAGGCCTAAAAGTGCTTTCGCATGGTCCCATTATTCAATGATAAAACATTTTTATTATTATATTTATTATTAATTCTGCTGCTAGGTTTTATTAACAGAAAAGCCTAATTTTATCCAGGTCATTAAAACTTTTAATTAGGACAAAACTAAAATTTTACCCAGAAATTAGGTTGGGAATATCAAACTAAACTTCATGAAATAGAAAAAATTGAAGATAGGTCTTTAAGATAGAATTAACAAAAATATATTTTCCAGGGTTTTTTGTTTATCCATGTTACTAGGTCTCGAGCCTGTTTGAATAAAAATAAAGAATACTTTTCTCATTTGTTACAAACTTCTACGCTTGTACGGAAAGTATAACTTTGCGCACATGTACAAATATATTGTGAATAAGTGCGTAAGGAGTTTTCAACAAGAACTACGGACAAGTGCTGAAACCAAATGAGTGCATAAAAGGCTTCATGTTATCTTTCTTCGACTTAAAAATGAAAATCTTTACAATGAAGAAATATATACTTTTATTACAACTTCAAACAAAGTATAATGCTGTGGAATCAATTATATTTATAATAATAATTTACGTAGGTATATTGTTAGAGTAAATAATTAAAAATTATGAATTAGGCCTGGTTCTGATTTTTTAATGACTGTTGTCGTGACATTTTGTCAAGCAAAAGAGCAAAACAAGACATACTCACTTTTCATTTAAATAGTTGAATACCCATATATTTTTAAACAAAATTAAATTAAGAATCAAAATATCGTATATATATATTTATATTTATTTTTTTCGAAAAATAAATTTTAAACTCTTACTTAAAGGTATCACATCATTTGACTTGGGTGCCACTGTAACATCACCTGGTGGTGTAACTGAAGATGCAGTTATTAACGAAGTTAAAGATGGACTTTATGCTGTTCATTTTGTACCCAAGGAATTAGGAATTCATACTGTTTCTGTCAGATATAAGGACATTCATATTCCTGGTAAGTCTTATCAGATATTAATTATTCCTAATGTATTACAGTTAAACTAATTGAAAAAAAAAAATATTAAACATGAGAAATTGCCTTGTTTGCTCCATTTTTGTAACCCTAAATTTGATAGAACAAATCGCAACTTGCACTAATTGCTATGGCTGAGTATAAATATCCACCTTAAAGTCAATTTCACTAAAATTTTCACATTTTTAAAACGCATTACAGAAAACTTTCAGATAGCGTCGTTCATTTTCTGCCAAATTGCGTTTTATTCGTTTTTTGTTTTTCTCCAAATAGAAACAGTCACTTATAATTGTATGGTTGGTGACAGGATGAGAATCTCCCATTTTTATTAAAAACGTTCGTTTTTCTGGTACTAATATAAAATATAATTGGATAATTCATAAGTGTACCTATTATCTAACGTTGGTCTATTGGATGGTAATTGGTCTGATGTGAAGGAATCTAAGCGCTTCTCTGTGGGGAGGGGGGCTGTCCTCGCGAGGCGGGGGTGGAGGTAGACTGTCCTCAAGGCAGCTTTTCTCTCTAGACCTATGGGAACTCTTATTGGATAGCCTGCTGGAACCACTGATTTCTAGGCCCAAGCGTATGTTGACGACAAAATGTATTCTGCAAAAATATTTAAAAAAATTGTGAAAAAACGTATCTCTGCCAATCCAAAGAATATAGATCTACTGGTCATAAAAAGAATAGACCTAAAGAGGTATTTTGGATACATATAGCGAAAAATCTTTGTTTGAAGTCACATATCGACAGAATAATGCAATTGCTTTTGTTATCTACTTATATTGCCGGATGTTACCAGTCTAAATTACGATAGCTGCAATGATGGCGTTCATAAAACATAAGTGATGGAAGGCAAAAGGACAACAGTATATTTACAGGTATAAGAGAAAGGTTAAAGATGCACTTCCCCTCTGAACCCCCTAGACTGGCGGTGCAACCAGATTCGATCAAAGACACAAACTTCGCCATCCATCAACGAAGGAAGAAGAAATTGATCAAACCGACCAATAGAAGAACTGAAAATGCAACAGAGCTTTGTTTTTGAAAGCATTTTACACGATTTTAAACAGAAGTGTTTGCCATACTCAAGGAAGTAGAGGTGATGGAAACAAATACTTATCAAGTAGGCCCAAAAAAGCTGTAAATAAGACCAATAGTCTGAAATGGGGTACACAAAAGACCCAGAGAATATTTACACACTTTCATGAAACAAAGGGGATCAGTACGTGTTCTAGGAGGGGCAGAACGAATGATAAGGATGGTAGAGAAAAGCCTTGTTGCCAGGCATTACCTTCCTCGGTAGTACTGCATTACAACTACTGCTATTAGCTATCTATTACATATTACAATGTTTTTTTAGGTTCTCCATTCCAATTTACCGTTGGCCCATATAGAGATCATGGTGCCCATTTAGTTAAAGCAGGAGGAGCTGGTTTAGAAAGAGGTGAACAAGGCGAAATCAATGAATTCAACGTTTGGACCAGAGAAGCTGGAAGTGGTCAACTTGCAATTTCCGTCGAAGGTCCTAGCAAAGCTGAAATCAATTTTAGTGATCGCAAAGATGGGTCTTGCGATGTTTCGTACAAGGTTTCTGAACCAGGTAAGTAATTATTTATTACGTTTAAATAAAAGTTGACCCGCTTTCATTAATTTTATTAAAAAAAATATGTTCTCTATCTATTTATATTTTTTCAGGTGAATACCGTATTGGGCTAAAATTCAACGACGAACATGTCCCAGATTCACCCTTCAAAGTTTACATTTCACCAGCTGTCGGTGATGCTCATCTTCTAGAAGTAGCTCAATTTCCCGAAGGGTATGTACAAGCTGATAAACCTTCTCAGTTTATTGTCAGACGAAATGGAGCTAAAGGTGATTTGGATGCTAAGGTAATTTATTTGACTTATCACACTCAAACTTAATATTCACACTATACCTCAATGAACTAAGATGAAAATGAATTTTTATTTTTCAGATCATTGGTCCTTCGGGTCACGAAGATGACTGTTTTGTCCAAATTATCGATATGGAAGAATACTCTGTTCGTTTTATGCCTAGAGAAAATGGTGTCCACAAAATTCATGCCAAATTCAATGGAGTACATATTCCTGGATCTCCGTTTAGCGTCAAAGTTGGCAAAGATACAGCTGATCCAGCTGCTGTACATGCAAGCGGAAATGGACTTAAGGAAGTTAAAACTGGTATGTTGAATGCAATCGTATTCTTTAATAGATTTCATAATTGTTAAATACATTTTTTAATTTCCTACTTTATCTATATTAATAATTATTATTATTTTAGGTGCAAAAACCGATTTTATTGTGGATACTATAAACGCTGGTAGTGGAACGTTGGCGGTAAATATCGACGGACCCAGTAAAGTATCAATGGACTGTACTGAAGTAGAAGAAGGCTATAAAGTTCGATATACGCCTCTAGCACCTGGAGATTACTACATTAGCATTAAATACAACAATCACCATATAGTTGGATCACCATTTAAAATCACAAGCATAGGTTAGTATATTTTTATTTATTTATTTATTGAACGCAGAGTCTGAATCAATACATTTTTTTAGGAGATAAGAAAGTAGCAGATATTGGTGGTCAAGAGACATCGTCAGTGGTTGTAGAGACTGTTGCTAAAATAGGAAAAGCTAATAATAATAAAGGGCCAGTATTGCCACATTTCAAAAGTGACGCTAAAAAAGTCACCTCTAAAGGAATGGGATTAAAGAAGGCCTATTTAGGAAAACAAAATCAATTTACAATCTCAGCGCAAAATGCTGGTGAGTTATTGAAGTTAAACTATTACCAACCCAACTTTTGTTGTATTATTTATGTGGTATGATATTTTCTTTAATATCTTGTTTCTAGGTGTAAATATACTCTTCGTTGGTATCCACGGTCCAAAAGGACCATGTGAAGAAGTGTTTATAAAACATCAAGGCCATAATCAATACGCTGTTAATTACATGGTTCGAGATAAGGGAGACTACTTAGTAATAGTAAAGTGGGGAGATGACCATATTCCTGGTTCACCTTTTAAAGTGGAAGTTTAGATATTAATTTTATTTTTCTACATATTATTGTTGACTTTTTGTACGTTATAGCCATATCGTTATGGATAATTGTTAGCATTGTAATGGTCTTCGTACTTTTTATTTTATATCAAATTTTATAAAAAATGTATGATTGTTTTCATGAGTAATGTTTATTCGCAAAATTTTTGTAGGTTCGTTAGTTAATTTAATCTATGATATAAATTGTAACATATTTTTTAAAAATAAATTTATATAAAGTTGAACAAAACTGTAATCGTTGTTTTAATATCAATATAGCAATAAATATAGTTTCATGAAAAATAACTTAATGGGACAAAGGGATGGCTTTCATCTACAAAATTTTTGGTACACAAATTTCACCAAAGAAAAATTCCAAATAATGGGAAGAATGAATACAGCAAGGCCTTAACTAAATACAACAAACACTTCCAAACGGTATTCTTGAAAGACGCCACAGAATTTAATGAACTTATACAAATTCTGACTATAAAATATATTTTGGAAACAGGAAAGTAATAAAAATTAGATGAACATTTTAATCAATAATAAAAATCTTTAAATGTAAATACCAAAACATAAAGGAATTGTAATAAAACATATTTCAGAATAAATCAATACGGAATTTTTTAAGATTTGTGAACAACCTCCAATATTTAAGTAGAGCCAATAATAATATAGAATTTCATTTCAGAAGGTAGAAATATTGATTTTAATACAATTAATAAAAAATATCTAGAGTGGAATTATAGATGAAACATTAATGCCAAATATAAAGATTTTTATAAAAAGAATATGAACGTTTTAAACGAGGTGACACCAAAGAGAACAATTAAGATATTTCCTAAATTTAGAGTTTGGTGGAATGACGTAATGCAAACTGCAACTAAAGATGGCTTATAAAAATTATGCACTAAACAAAACAGAAAAAATAAATCTATAAACAAAAACGTAATACTGCTGTTAAAATTATTAGAAAAGAAAGTAAATACTATGAGTTTCGGATTATGAGAAATAAAGAGACTGCTAAATTATGGAATATAATCAAAGAACTGATGCCTAAAAATCATAAACAAGCAATTTTGTAAAACTTGAAATAAATGAAAATTGTACTATAAAAGACATATTCTCAGTGCCAGATGCATTTAAACAGTCCGATATTGATAGTATAAATGACTTAATGTCTAATACAAATAGAACATTGACAACGTTCCCACTGTTATAAAAAATGAACAAATAACACTCAACAAATTAAGCCTAGTTAGTTTTCATTGCTTAAAAGATTTTGGTCTGTCCAATAAAATAAGTCCAGATGAAATTAATGTAATGTTTCGAACCCATTGATAAATATAATAAGTAACTCTTTAGAAACCAACACATTCCCAAGCGACTTAAACATTTCCGTAATAACACCAATTACTAAGGTTGGAATTTTAAATAAAGTAACAGACTTACGTCCTATTAATAAGCTATATACGATAGAAAAAATATAAGAAAGAGTAGTATGTAATCAACTAGTTCAATACAATGATATGCTTAATATTATTCAAGCAGATTTTTCGAAGAAAGCTCAGCTGCAAAACGGCACTACAATGTGTTTTGAATAACTGAAAACAAAATCTTGACGCGCTCTTTTTTAGATCTACAAAGACCATTGGAACCAGTAAATCGATCTCTGCTCATCAAAAAGTTGCGAGTTTTGGTGTAGTTGAAAATGTTTTACAATGTCTCATAAGTTATCGACAGTAGAGAACACAAATTAAAGCTTAAATTTTATCAAACAAATAAAAAATGAAGTAGGTGTATCGCAAGGAAGCACGTTGGGTCCATTATTATTCCTTTCATATATTGATATTTCTCATGATGCACGTAAAATATAATATATAATAGTAGAATCTTGCCTGATCTCTTTTACTGTCCTACCATTCTATATTTGTTAAATCAACATAAAACCAAACGACTGCAGAAACGGCAATAGAGCAACGATGATATTATTGTCATGTAATAAAAGAACCAATATACTTTGGATGCTACAATGGTTTTTTGTAAAGAACTACTCTCTTAACACTTACATTCATTTATAAAATTAAATATCAATTGATACCATCATATTTAACTACCATTATAATTCAAAAACCGATCTAATTTTCATATTACACAATTTATAATTAAACAAGCCCAAAAATTCACTGTTTTGTAAGGGATTTCGAGCTCTTAATGACCTACCATTAAAACTCAAAAATGTCACATCATTTCAAATATAAATAATTCAGGATGATCCAAAAATTGTAATGTTTTAGTGTCTTAATGCAATTGTGATATTAGTTTTATGTAATTGATAAGCATATATTTTTAACTGTAATGTCAAATTAACTTTGCTAAATAAAGGTGATACATATAAAAATGCTATTTCATAAAAATTAATATATTTCTTAATTGAATAAAAACGTTGACATGTATTTCACAAAATAAAACTAGCCCTAATTATTTTTACAATAAAATATGTAGCATAACAAAATCCCTCCGTTGATTGAAAATGAATATTAAAAAACTAAATTACGACAATTATATAACTGACTAAAATTGCCTATATCCTCATTAATTAAACTGACCCAATGATTTTCAATTTTCCGTAAATTAATCAAATAGCTCCAATGTACAAGTTGATTAACAATAGATTCTATTTTCAAAAACATCGACTATATTTTTGCTATATCAAGTGTACAAACACACAGATCAAAAATCGTAACAAACAAGATTATTGTGTAACATTTTTCTAATAATTGTATTATAAAAGTCTGGCAAACCTGCAATTCCGTAACTACTTAAAATACAATTCACCGATTTTAAAAGTAAACATTTTAAAATTATTTTAGAGAATCTGAATTGTCCTAATATAAAATACTTCACAATCCTTTATAAAGAGCGAAATAACTTTTTCGATATAGAAAAAATGACAATTATCACACGGTTTGATTCTGTGAAAAGTACCCCATATCATACCCGTACAGAGGGATACTTTTGACACCGGTGCAGGGAGGCTGTCACAAAATAATTTGTATTCCTACGTAGATGCGTTTAAAAAAAGATTGATTAATTATAAGTACTTTTCCAATTTCCATAATTAAAAAATCGAATTCAGGTTCTGTGCTTCTAACGCAACAAGCTCTTATTGACTGAGCTTTGGTGAAATGTGTCAATTCATTTTTGGCATGTAATTTATCTTACAACATTTCCAGAAAAGGATCAGCTCTAAACGTTTTATCTTCTTAAGAAATATTGTCGCTGAAAGAAATTCTTAAGAAATGTTGAATAGGAATTATATAACTACGGAAGAGGTTTACCAGTTTATTTTATAACAAAATTTGATGTCAAATATTTATTTTAAACACTCACACATTTCTCGTAATAAATGTATATAATATGAACATGAATTGAAATGATTTGACTTCTGAAATATTGTCAATTGTAAATAAATAAAATGTATGTGCGCGTATTAAAATTAACCAACTATAACTGTCATATAAAGTGCAATAACTTTTTAAAATTGTTACATTTTTATGAAAATAAAGCTGATGTATTAATTAAAAATATTTTTGGAATATCTAGGAGTAAAAATGGAAACTATTGTCAATTGGCCAGAAATTATTTTGTTGTTGGAACCCTGAAAAAGTTCTGTATTAATTAGCATAAAATAAGTGATTAAATTATCGTTAGATACGTATTGCCAGATTGAAGGATAATAATTTATTAAGTGGTATAAACATCAAGAGAATATTAGGAACTCCGGGTTACAAAAAATAAAGTCATCTTTGTTTTCCATTTTATTCTTATTAAAAAAACAAGAAATTTCCGGTTTTTGAATAAATATTTCATTTATATTGTTTATATTTATGTATGTTGTTGGTTCTTCATTGATAATTTTGTTTTTTTTTTTCAAAAACGGAAACCTTAAACTATACCACAAATATGCTTTTTTATAAAGTAATACCAAAATATCAATAGTCAGATTAGAAAAACCAACGTATATTATTATGAAAAGAATAACAAAATGTTATGTTTGGAATAAAAATCCTGAATAAATACAAATAAAGGTAGATTCTAAAGAATTATAATAATTTTCACAGAATTACAATTAATTCTTTTATTATAATTCAAAATTCTCGCAGAACAACTTTTTAGTACTGTTCTTTTTAGCATATATTTATCTTCAATATTTGCATCTAATTTTGGTACTATTTAGAAAAACCTATAGAATTTGTAATAACAATTTTATAAAACTAACCCGAAAAAGGTTCTTGTTTGCTTCAAAATTTGTATACATCCTGTACATTTCACATTTCATACTGTGCATTCTGGTAAATAAACACCGACTTTGAACAACTAAGTGATTAATACAATCAAACGTTGTATATGTATAGGCCTGTTGTATTTCTAAATACAATTGTATGAAAACACCTATCCATAGAGCCAATACCAAGAATTTTATACGGTAGCAGCTACGTCAATTTTCACAATTTTAATTTTTTTTTGTTATTAATGAATACAGAAAAAGAAAAAAAAAATTGAGAATCGTTCTTAACACAGTGGTCATTTATTTTAAAAACACTTATAATGGCATATCTACTATCGCATATGAATCATAGGTTTATCTAGATGTAACATATAAGACATAGGGTAGCACTAATGTGGTTTCCAATTTCAACACCCATAATAATATTTAAGTCCATAAAAAATAATCACAATTAAAAAATATTACTTGACCCAAATATATCTTCAGAGTATCATAAATTCATAATTCAGCTAGCCTTTTGTCAGATGAATATGTTTGACATTGTCATCACGTAATTAATAAACCAAATTTGATAATTATAAAATATTCTGATAATGAAGTTAATTGTTGTCTTCTTTAATTTTTTTTTTAATTAATTAATAAACACAAATTAAGAGTTAACTTCTAGCATTTTAACAATGCCTTTATCTGTAATTAAATACCCTGAAAAAATATTACTAGTATGGATTCCATAATTCCCAAACACAAAATAATACATATATCTAAACTTACAGAATAAGCTTTTTTACAAAAACTATTAACTAATTTTTAAGTACGACTAGTAAACCTGCAAATAGATGTCTCAGCTGTAGTTTTACCAAATAACAAATTATTTTGATCAATATCGAATCAAGATAAGGTTTTAGAGTTATAATTTGTCTAGAACTATGAGGTGAGAAATTTGTTAGCAGTTTAAAACTGTCTTTGGTTTTATAAACTTGTAACAAAAATTCGAATATAGTTATTAGTAAGATTAGATATCACTTCACCACATTCTTTGGAAACAAAAACATATAGCGATGTTAAAGTTTGTGCAAAGCAAACAAAGACGAGTTGGGTTAACTTAAGAATTACCTCAAAAAGTATAACGTAAATCAAATATTCGATTTATGCAGTCAAATTTTACATAATTATCTATTACAAGATATGTATAAAGAAAATCAATAACGATTGTAAAACAAATTATTTAATAAAATTAATGCTTTATTTCTGTTCAAAAGAAATTTTCATTTTAAAAAATAGTGAGAATATTTGTTGCTATTTTTCTTTCGTCTAGTGACCTAAGTCTTAGGGCTATTACAATTGCGGAACACAACAAATGCCGCCTACATTAATAATATGGAATGCTTAAAAATATTTCAAAAACAACTGATGGTATAAATTATAGGTACAAAAACTTCCAAAACGTTAAACATTTAATGCATTGATCCGATCAGTAAAAACAGAAACATATTATAACGAATGTACCAAAAACAGTGCTATATAATACTAAAAAATTTAATTTATTAAATCATTCTATATATTTTTAAACTGTATTAAGAAAATAATAATGGAGCGCTATCTAACACTCAGAGCTAGTCAGCATGTTCAATTTCTGCACCCATTTTAATATGCAACCTGGAGCGATCGCTCATCTGTTTTAATGATACAAAAATGAGTCACATAGAAAACCGTAAAAATAAAATGAAAATATATATATAATGGTTTGTAGATTAGTAATGTTAAAAGTTAAAAGAGAAACATCAAAAGACTCTAAAATCAAAGCAAAGCAAACAGATGGGCGGGAGCGTTGAACAATCTGATAATATAAAAATTTTGTGAAGTATAAAAATATGAATTTACAATAATGAAATCAGACAGGACTAAACAAGACGATCCCAAAAAATTGGAAAAATAATGGAAGAAAACTGAAGAACAAATGAAGAGATTTACAATATCAAGAGAATTAAAAATATACAAAATAACAAAATTATAGAGGTTGCAATGGTTAAGTCACATAGAAAGAATGGGACACAGGGCAATAAAATAGATAGCCTGGAAAGTAACAATTAACAAAAACAGAAAAGGCAGACCAAACAAAAATTATGGAAGATATCATGGCACGTTTCAAAGAGTAAAATAAATTAATAATAAAAATTCTTAACAATTAATATTAGACATAAATCCATAAAAATAATTATTTATGTGAATACTGAATTCTATTAAATTATTTTTTGAAGCAAACTTCAATTAATTTCAAGTACTGATTAACCCAAAGATTACTACTGTTTTTTATACAACTTCTAAAAAACAGCTGTATAAAAACCTAATTCGAAATAAAAATATTTGATAGTAAGTAATTACTGCACTGAGTAAGTTTTCAGAAAACTTAAAACAATCAATAGGTTTGTTTATGTAATGTTATTGGTAATAAATTTAGAATTATGATTAGGTCAGCAGCTAAAAATAATAATTCTCTGTAGTAAACGAGAGAATCTTTGTTTTTTTTTTAATTTTGACTTTCTCAATAAATATACAAGAAAAAAATGCAGAGTTGTCAAGAAATATTTAAAATGGAAACTTTATAATAAATAAATAGATTAATTAGTAATAGTTTTGAAGATACTTTGAGCTTTCCATATTTTAAATATAAAGTAAATAAAAAAATGTTGATATATTTTGAGAATATAATTTTAAATAAAATGTTGTTTTTTAAATATTAAACAGAATTTTAAAATAAACCCTGGTAAATAATTTATAAATCTTTTTAAACTTAAAAAAAATTCTCAAAATAAATCCTTCATTCAAAAATCAAAAATGTGCCTATAACCTCAATTAAAAAAATTAAATTCAATTTAACAAACAAAAGTGTCCCTTCATAAAAGTATATTAAATTGGCTTAATATATAATAAACATGGATTAAAAATGTGGAAAAATCTTACTTCTCACATCCTATGCCCTTAAATTAGATTACATAATCGAAAGAAATTAGTAATCTACTAAAAAGAAATAACAAAATAGTAAAAATAAAGAAATATTTACAAAATCAATGGAATACCGCGATTTTTAAAATCAATTAAAAATTATACAAAATTTTCAGCTGTTTTAAATAAAAAATTGTCATTGCAAAAATAAAATATTAATAAAAAAATGAGGTCCTTGGAGATTAAAAAACAGCAAAAGAAGCTAAAATTATTTACAAAATGATATTTAACAAAAATTAAAAAAACAAGTATGTATATGATGAAAATATTTCATTTTTATTATTACATATAAATAAAAGTTCCCATCACATTAAAATTAACTGAATTTCTAATAAAAATAGTCCAACATAAATGGTTATGTAAAAATTATTGGCGATCTACTTATCGACAAATTGTGTCGGGAAATAATAAATTATTTCAACGATAAAGTTTATTTAAAGAATTTTACAAGAATATTTCATCACGATTTCATCACGGTGAGAGTCATTTTAATATCTGAAATATGACTCTTACAGTATTACACAGGGTAGTCAACAAAGAATGGACGCTGACAATATCTCAGTTAATATTAAAAATACACAAAAAAGTTGTACTCACAACCCGGTATATTTAGCTTTTCAAATTTAATTAAAGAACACAGTTGTTCCAAAAACTGGTGATAGCTTAATATCTTTTTTAATATTGTTATACGTTATATGTGTTTATATTTTTAAATTCTCCTTACTGATGTCGAAAAAGGAGATTATTTGTTGTCTAAAAATAGAAAGTTTGGGCAACATGTCTGCTGAATGAAATTTTTAGAAAATAGACAATAATATCGGTTTCAAACGTGTTTCAGTTAGTTGCAACAGACATTTAGTTTTCCTCCCATGTATGTTTATTATGTTTATTGTCTTGCTGTCATTCTTGCCAATGGACTTAATTTTAATTATATTACACTTTTCTTAATTTTTAAAAATGTTAAGCAATTAAATAGGCCAGATCTATTTTTTAGCAACAGCAATTACCTTGCATCCATAAAAATTGTATAACCGAAAGTGTGCCTAAGGGAACTATTATCAGTTTTATTTAAAAAAAAAAAAAAAAAGGATTTATGTATTCATTGTATGATCCACAGTTAATTTAAATTTTTTTTAGCCGTCGAAAGAGTAATTAAATATTTTTGAAATAAAACATTATTCCATTCAAAAGAGAAGAATGGGAACAATATTTACATCCCCAATCAATGATTTAATTTTGATGTAGACAATATAACAATTTTATTGAAAACACATTTAAATAATGATCAATTTTCAATTAAAAGTTATTACATTGTCAATAATGAGACATAGATGTCGACTTTTAATTTAAAAGTTGGCATAGATCTGAATCTATATCTGTATTATTTTAAAACATCGTACAATTACTTCTTTTCGAGTATATCAAAATTTTAACCTCTAGTCAAGAGTTTCCAACATTTATATTATTTTAAAGAAAAATGGGTGATAAACTCAAAGATTATAAAGAGAAAGATAAGAGACAAAGTTGCGGAAATAGAATATCAAAATAATGGTATAAATACCTACTGAGCATGTTATTGTTAATTTAACTAGTTTCTAATTATTGACGTAAACATTATTTTATTGAATAAAACAATTACTAAGTGTTCAATCAAAAAATTAAATTATAATTAATAGATAATGAGAGATTATCTTATTGCTAGTTTATGTTATTTTCAACTAGATTTATTTACCAATCGGTCATTTTGGAGGGCGTTAACTCCAATAGTAAAAGAGATGGGCTGGAAACATCTGTACTTCCCTGTTATATCAATAATGTAAATATTTACAGTACATATAATTGTATACCCTGCGTAGAATTTAACTACTAAACATGATTCGGCAACGTCACGCATTTTTTGCTACTAGCGTCTTAACTGAAATTCTATTCTCTCGGATGTCGTTATACGGTTGTTGCAACGTTGCCGAATCTTACATTGGTTAGTATAACATTTTAAATCTTAAAAGGACTATGCACGGTAGAAAATTACATTTACGGTATATATAAAAATGTAATAACTGTACTTAAAAGACGTTTGTGGAAATAAAGATAAAGAACAATAGACCTCTTATAAATACTATCGCGGTTTTAGGTTCTATTTGCAAACATAATGTGCAAGGAACTTTTATTTATACATAACCATTAAAATAAAAAACTCAGACATCTTTCCAGATAAAACTGTCAAAGTTCAACTAAACATTTATAAACATTCTTTAATAAGCTTACAATCTATTGGTCATTGATTATTGTTTCTTCTGTCTTGACATCTGCTATACCTTGCATTGCTTTCGTTAAGACCGTAGCGTCCTTTAGGGATAAAACTTGCAGGACTTGTGGTGCTTCCCCTCCGGAACTTTGAATCATCATTGAATGAGTGGTTATACCACTTGGAGTCACAGTCAAAGTGTCCATATCACCAGAATTTGGTTCCACCTACAAATAAAATATTAATGTCTTTGTTCAAAAAAACCAGTCGTGTTTTGATTTTATTTAATCGTGAACTAATAGATCAAAATTTTACAATTTTAGAAGTGTTTAAATTAAAATAAGAATGTATTTGTGACAATATTTAACCAATGCAGTAACGGCTGGTCCTTAAGTATCACAGAAAAATAAAAAATAATACCGTTCACTTACTGCCCATGTTCACGTTATTTTTGTGTTGTCATTTTGATTGAGTGGACATCACATCAGTCAGAAGTTGGTCAAATAAATGTAGTATCAATTTCGAACATACTACACCACAAAGGACGACCAAAAACATTCTGCTTAACATCGTGGTTTTAAGATTTCGCCAGTTCTAATAATTTTATATTTAACTCATCTTGGCAGTGTGGCAATAGAAAAATAAAGATTTTTAGAGCTGCAACCGTCAGTTTGACAAGACTACCATGCGACTGGGGACTCCATTTCGAACTATTTTATTATTTAAAATAGTTTTACGGAAAATACTCAAAATTTTATGTATTTTTATTTTTTACAACGAAGACGTATTTTAAGTTATAGATGAAGTTCATGTCATTACGAGGAATCGTTTTTAAAGCATTGCATGTATTATTAATCGTTTGTAGATCATACAAAAATTTAGGATAAGCCGCCACTGAATTAATTATTATTATTATATTTTACTATTTTGATAGAATTATATGTCAAATATGTTCATAGCAAAATCTTTGACAACATATGAAACCAAATATTTATCCAAAAATTAATACTTACTTTTGGTACTTGTACAACAGGTGTAACGCATACAGTTCCATCACTATTTGTATGCAAATGTTGAATATTGGCCACCATGGTTTGGTACATGGAAGCTGTGACTGGTACAGTGATAACACCACTGACTGTAAATTGTAATTATTTTTTTTTACATCAAAGAATCGCAGAACTATTTTTTATGTATAGTTGATAATTTACTTTTCAATATATTTTTAATAACATAATGTATCCTATATCATCTGGGACCAATTGAACATTATTGTGTATATATATATATATATATTATTATCTTCCACGATAAATATAAATAAATATTTCTATCAAATTCAAAATATGTAAAACTTACCATGCCCATCTTCTGCGGTCAATATAATTTGTCCTTCAGAATTTAAAGTAGCTTCTGTAACAGAATTTAGGTCAACAACCTCACCAGCGGCACCACCTTCCGTTATGGTTTGGATAGCATGAACTTGGTTACCATCACCCTGTGCAGACTGTAACTATCAGAAATCAAAAAATTCAAAAGTTTTGTTTTTTTTTCTTTTAAATGGCAAACCAAAAAACACTGAAAGCCAAACAAAGAAAAAATACTTAAATAATACAAATTTCAAACTGCTTTAGGTATGTGTAAATAAATTAAAATAAGAATAAAAGGAAATAAAATATGCTGTTAACGAAATATTTAAGCTCTTCTTTGAATAAACAGGCGTCTTAGTATCCCATTCTTTATTTAAAACAAAATAAAAATATAAAACTACAACTAACGTATGCATTTTTACTACAAAACACTTGATTGGAGGTTTCAGTTAGTTAAAATCAGCGTGCTCTTGGCCATACCCTTAAATATTAAGGAGGTACTCAACAAATTTTATGAGCAATTAATTAGTAATTCACAACGTCATGAGGATAGGTGCATTGTCATGCAGAAAGTTTTCATCTCGAGTCAATCTTCCTCGACTTCTTTTTTTTTATGGCTTGCCCTAAGAGAAGTCGTAGACCCGTATAATACTTTTTCTGCAGTATTCGATTCCTTCTAGTTGATCAGAAGTTTATTGTACTTAATTAAATGTATAATTTTGGTCGACTCTATAGAAATAAATATTCTAATTATATCGTTGGACAGACGATTATGATATCGTTCAAATGAGGTGTCACATGATCGTATTTGTATTCAAGAAAATCGTCATTACGCCAACAGTGGTTTCTTATATGTAAAACACCACGAGAGGGTCCTTTAAAAATTAAAATTTATGTATTTTAGGATTTCTTCAAGTCATCTAATAGTAAAATAATTTATTCCAAACATACTGTATATAACATCTTACATAGACTCCTGCATATTAACAATCAACTCCAAAAACAATGAATAAAGGTCAAAAAATCCATATTGCACTCGCTTGAGTAAAAACGTAAATAATCTTTAATAATCTAAATAACTTTGTATTATAAAGTCCGAGTCTGGGTGAGATTTATTTCGTTTTTTAAACGCGAGTCACTCAATTTCTATTTTACAAACTGGATTTTTTTAGGCTTATGTGCTTCGACAACACCGAGGATCATTTTCTAGGAACTCTTGGTCCATTTTAAACAATTTTATCCAGTATTTCACGGTCGTCGAATATGAAGGAGAAGAGTCCAAACTATTTTTAATAATCAGCTGGAATTTCTTTGTTCAAAAATTTGATCTATTGAGATACTTCATTTACAACAAACGGTAGAACCTAACAATACAACTTTCAATCATGATTAACAACTATTCGTTTGCGGTAGAAGAGAGTATGTACCAAAAACAATACTATACATTACCATATTACAAAATTAATATTTTTTCTTCTATATGCATTTATAAGCTGTATTTTTATAGTTAATTTTATAAAAAACATATAAACTTGTAATTACTGGCTGAAGTTTTTAGGTCGATGTTCTTTTGGAAATTTTACAAATAAAAGAACTTTTATTATTTTTTATGTCCCTTATTTTTGCACATAATCCAATTTTAGTATATTAAACTGGCATATTGGTCGAGAGCTTTCAAATAGTAGAATAGGGTTTATCAAACAAAAACAAGTCGGAATGTTTTTTCTAACATATAAACTTTAAAAATAAAAAACACATGAAGAAATTTTAAAATAAAAAAGCGGAACTCAATCAAATATCAATGTACTCGCCTAGTAAACTTATACTTACGGTTGCCATTCCTTGTACGTGTGCAGTAGTACCATCTGGCAAAGTGATGATAGGGTTGTTGGGATCTACTTGTACAATACTGACAGTTCCATCTGGGTTCGTAATTGTATGTAGTACTGTTGGTGTATACTGTGTTGTAATCTGTAAAGTGTTTCAAATATCTAATGGGACAATGAAATTCTAGTATTATTCATATTAATTTTGAATAAAAATGTAACTAAGTAATAAATATGAAAATAAAATTATATAAATATAGGTACTACTGTAAATAAAAATAAAGAAACAAAACCAAGCTAATAGGTGACAAAGTAAATAAATTTCTAATTTTTTTCAACAAACAGTTGTAGAGAATTTTGTTGAACTATTTAGCAATCTTATAAATTACGCCAAGCTAATAAAGAGAACGTTCAATTGTTCTTAAATACCCTTAATTATAAGTTCTTTGAAAAAATAAACTTTTTACCTGAATTTAATTTTTAATACTAATAAACTATTTATTTTTGAAAATTGACCAAAACGTTTCCAAAGAGATTTATCAAGCAAAACGTATTCTAAAAATTTAAATTTCTCAATCAATTAAAAATTATTGTTGTGGAACTTATTGGATACCATTTCTTATATGAGATAAGCTGCAGCTAACAAAATCACGCCAAAAATGAAAAAATACTGAGGGAGCAGGAATATTTTAAGATTTTACTTGTGCCTGGCGAATGACGGTAACTTTTTGTATGAATTAAACTTAACTAAATATAAAAGTGATTAAACTTATCTTATTGTTTTATTGTAATACAACTAAGTATTAGGTCATTTGGAATTTGACAACAGTTTGTAAACTCAATATGAAAATCAGCAAAACCCAGATAAGAGGAAAAAAGAACACAATATAAGAAAAGGAGAAATTCAAAGAGGGAACAATTGAAGAACAAAAAAAAAATCAATTGGAGGAACATTGTCTGACGACATCAAAATCACTTGTTTAGGGATGAACGAGAAACAGGTGGGATTAAAAGTGGGAACGAAGAGAATTTGTACCTCAAGATTTATCTCAAATATCACTCTTATCCTTTGAGCCAACGTAAATTATGAAAATCCAACCTACTTTTCAAATTATATTTTGCAATATTCACATGACACTGTTATCGTCACCCATGAAAAGCAATCAGAGAAGAAAACCAAAGAGAATCTAGGGAAATGGTTTCGCTGTGATCAAGCGTGATCAGTCAAAATTTGGGACTATCCTATATATAAATTATTTCAAGCCAAAAATACAGCAGTTTTTAAAATTCAAAATGTGCGATTGTTAAGTATCAATCACTTAGAGTCGCATACCGCTGTTGGAAAATTAAAAACGTGATAAAATAACGGGCTGTACTATTTAAAAAATATATATATTTAGTATGAAACGCAAAAATAGAGAGCTCAATTTTTTTTTAAATGTACCTTTAAGCCAAAGCAAAACAGTTTTCTTAAAGTTTGAAAAAATAAAGAAATTAGATGAACACCACCTCCAAGATAGAAAGTATCTGTCTAAAATATCACAACAGAGACGCAAAATGTAACGGGTAACAAATGTCAAACAAAAAGTGGCGATTATCACAATATGAATCCCGTCAATTTTGATAACTGGTTTAATACCCAACTAATTCCTAGTAGCTTTATTATTCATTATTGTGATGGACAATGACAATATTTGAAAAAGAAATTCCCTGTAGGAATTTGACAAAAAAGAAAAAGAGAAGTTAAAAGGTAAAAAATTAATCATCCGAAGCAGGCAATGAAAGATCTCATATTATAAGAGGCAGATTACAAAAAAAAACATATCTTGATGATTATGCTCAACAGCTCAATTTAAATATTAACAATGAAAAAAATAAAATTATGACATCACTTAAATGTTTGAGGTGTCAGCTTGCCAATATTTTAAGTTTTGATAATCAGTTTAAATATTATCCATAAACATCGAAAAATGTGTATTTTTTAGCAAAATATCTGAAAACTTGTCAATGGAGACGAAAATCACAGTGTGTAACATGAGTATTTAACCTCATTTTGACTCTTGCTCATCAATTATATTCTTATTCAATCTCAACAAACTCAGTATGTTGTAAAATCGTGGTATGAGAATATTATGTTAAATTCGTTTAAGTTGGTTCTCTATTAAAAATAGACTTATCAAAAGAGTATATGGTTTTTCACAGGAATATTTCCAGGAATACATTTACACCATACGGTTTATGATTTAAAATTACCACTGTGTTCCAAATTAAATAATTACTTAACAACTTCAAGGAGCTCATAGGAGGCTATAATTACTTACAGAAATGTCGTTTTTGGACATCTTCTTTTCTTGTTGTCAAAGTTTCCTTGTCGTCAAACAACTATAATTAATAAATTAATGGCATTATTACTACTAGGAAATGATTATGTATTTTCAGTCTTTGATCTTTTGTCAATTCTCCATAACTGCTTATAAATACAAAACTCAAACAGATAACGAAAATAAAGTAATTGAAACGAAAATAATATAGTAAAACAACATTCATAGTACGAAATGGTACACACATCAACGTCCGAACTATATCCGGCTGGATCTAAGCAAACCTGCGTCGATGAGCCTGAAAGCCCATCGGGAGAGGCTGCTATTATTTGGGGTGACCCATTAGCTTGGATCTGAATCTTATGCGTGGGCACCATGCCCGAAGAATGCATTTTTAATACTCCCACAGATGTACTGACATTTGCATTTGCCGTAGCGGCAGCGTTCGCTTTCTCGTCCTCCTCCGTAAATGCGGGAAGTAAATCCTCTCTACCGTGGAACTTGTAGCAGTTGATCACAATTTGCCGAAGAGCGTGTGTCCATGATATCTATAAAAAATACAAAATAATGTAATTTGTTTATTAAATTTTGTTTACTTAAAATTACGTCGTTTTTCAGGAAATGTTAAAAATATATGTGAAATATTAAAAACCAAACAATGGGAATGATCAGAAAATGAAGTGCCAGTTATCAAAAACTATCGGATAAGATAAGAGAATAAAATAATGGTAGTGTTCCATATAAAATTGATCGGATTTCAATATAAAATATTAAAATGTACATAAGAATAAACACGTAATTTAATTGAGAAAGTCTTTAAACCATGGAATTTCTTTCTGTGACCTCTTACAGAAATACAAAAATGTGAATATACCGATTCTCTGATAATCAAAACGTTGAAAGAGAGATGTCTTGACCTCCGTTTACTTCTGTTGTAATTATTTGAAACTTTAGGATTAACGAACAAATGGTTGAATCGATAAAAACAGGAGATTATCACTCTGATATGAACTCCGAAGTTTTGGAGAAGTTGAAGAAATTCAGTAATTGTTCTTGATACATAAAAGACGGGGGCGGGGGTAGTGGAAACCTTGTTTTGGAGAAACTTATAAATCTGGTAATCCTTAATAGAATTTTGCAAAATCGGTGTTATTTAAATAAGCTCTTTTACATCAAATATTTATAAAAATAAACCAATCTCGCAAATAACGTGACTGCTGTTTGATTTATCCAAATAGTTTTTTCTTGAAAATATTAAATAGAACTATATAAATTTGAGTGTAGCTTTAAAAAGTAAAGAAAATTAAATAACTTAATAGTGAAAATAGAATGCCTAATCTTGTCCTGATATGATGACAGTTTATTTGAACAATTGGTACAAGACACAAAAATGAACCATTGACTTCTGTGGAAAATATAAATTGACTCAAATGTTTTTCAGAATAATTTATTGTAGAATTGAGGAGATCCAGAAATAGTAAACAAAGTATTCCTAGCGGAAGAGATTTTTGAAGGGTTGAAGTAAATCAATTGCGAAAAAAGAGCATTCCTTATATACTTAAAGAAAGGGATGTTATAAGAATGTTCCAAGATAAGAAATTTGGCTTAAAAGAGCATAAAATAAAACAGTTGCAACTTAGATACTAGTTGGTCTTAGGAGGTAAACACAGACAGGTAATTTACAGATAAAAAATAATGGAATACTTACCTTTTGTTTTTCATCCTCACTACGAGCATCCATTCTAACATTGGCCCATGGTAGTTCCTTAGGCCACCAGGGTGGTCTGGTCGACTCCCTCCCCCAACCAGGTTTTCCCCTACCAGTTGAATATTTTAACATTAAGGGAATGAAAGCTCTGAGCTGAGCTTGTGTCATCTTTTCAACTGGAGTAGGTATGCCATCTATAATAAGGGGAGGTAATTCAAAAAGTGTTGGATCTTCCTGAATCGGAGGTGGAGCTTGATGTGCAAGTGCATTTTCTAATTCATCCATTATCATACCTCGAAGATTTTTTATAACATCTTCCAAAGGTTTCGCTCCAAAGACTTTATAACTGGTATTTGGTTTACCTGGCGTCGCTACCAATACTATGGCTTGCTGACCAACTCTGGTCGCAAATTCGTCAATAGTTTGCTAAGAAAACAGTATCGAAGATGTTAGAATGTACCAGTAATAAAGCTAACCACAAACACCATTGATCAAAATTACATTGTATTTATATTATACTGGGTGATTTAAAGTTCGAGTACAAAACTTATCACTTATTTCTCTCATCAAACAATAAATAATTTGTTTATATACTTATATTTAAAAATTAACCATTTACAATGTACAGGCCCTTGAAATTGAAATAAAAGAATAGTTATTTCGCTATGAATTAAAAACCAAACAATATTTTTTGTTCAAAATTGGAACATGAGTTCCTCTCTGGAAACCTCAAGTTTTCATGAAAACAATATTTTGATCATTTTTTCCAGCAGTGTGCTACCAAAAGTTAGGAGTAACTTTAGCTCAAATATTTTCTACATGTATTTTGATTCTATATTTATATATAAACAAAATTAAAAGACAAATCAAAATGAGTTCAAAATATTAACTTTCAGTCAGTGGGGCTTTGGTACCTTATTTCACTGAAATTGTCATGGATAATATTACACAAGTGTTTTCCCATGAGAATGTATTTATGTTGCAAACAATCTATCCGTTTAAGGAGAAAATAATTCGGTAACAGTTTCAACTTTGCTTGCAATAAAGATACTATAAAATTTAAGCTTTGCTGTTATTGAAATTATTTAAATCTGTTTTTGAAATAAATCATTCAAAATAGTATATATTTAAATTTTCTAAATTACTTGAGAGAATTTCCTTATTTATTTGTAAATTTAGTTTAATTGTGAGTATATTTTGTATGCAGAGAGGTTTTTTTAAATCATAAATTTAGTTTTTACAAGTAATTTTCTTACCCGAAGTTTTCTCAATAACCTATTTTGTTGTCTCTTACGTATAGAAGGGTTTGTTTCAAATGAATGTGGTCGTTTTCGTTTCTTTGAAGATACTATAGCAGCAGCTGCAGCTACTCCAACAGGACCTAAAATTATAATGTATCAACAATGTTATATCAAGACGATATTCAACTGATTTTGGAAAGTAAAGATTGGGTAAATAAATCTGCATAGGTTTACCTGCGGCAGCTAATTGTGCAGTAACCTCATCTCCCATGGCTGCAGCCATGAGATCTGCGGATTCTTCATAGCCGGACCCTGGGGAAGAAGGACAATTATCATCATCATCAGAAGCGCCAGACATTCCACTAGGTGAACCTACAACCATGGCGTTTTGCTCTATATTATTCTGATTTCCGTTTGAACTATTCATTATCAAGACCATTTATAGGTACCATGGAAGACAGGCCCCCTGAAAAAATAGTTCATTACATTTTTAGTAATAGTAAAATAAAAAATGTAATTATATTTTAGTGTGTAACTTAAGTACTTAGTTTGAAATATTGTACTTTGTCAAAATTTTCAGTCCTTTTAAAAATTCATCAAGGTTTCACTTCAAGGTACTTACGTAGGTTCTGAACCTAACTGAGAAACTCATGAAGTTATTCTCATTTATATTTTACTACTCCTGAGAGCAGTCGCTAGTTGTATCCATATATTAAAATATATCTTTATCAATCAATAAGGACCTATTATTATATGTTGCAAAGCATCAATGAAATTGATGGAAGGTATTGAACCATCAGTTTTGTGTTGCATTAGTTTTTTTATTTTTAATATTAGTAGAACATACGAAAATTAAACACTGCCAAAAAGTTGTTTATGAATCAATTAGATAAAGTAATAATTTACCAACTCAAGGATGTATGAAAAATGGTATTTTTTGCATAGACAAGTATAAAAAGTTTTACTTAGTTTTCTTAAGAAATAAGCTATTAGCTTACTTTGAAAACCAAAACAAAAATTATGTATTAACTATCACCTCTTAAGTTGTCCTCAGGACACAATTATTGCTACATTCATTTGAAATGTAGTAATCTTTGCATACACTTTTTGTTTTTTTTTAAATAGCCGTTGTCAGAATGGTACATAAGATGTGGTAGGTAAAATACTTATTTTAATAACAGTAAGTTCTCATTATTTGGAAAATATTTTAGGTGAATACATTTTGCAAGTTTCTCATTCAAATGCAATTTCAGCTGCTCTGATTGTGTATGATACTCCGAATTTTTTATTTGATGAAGAAATTTATAAAAGTTCGATAAAATTAAAAATATTAAAGAAAATGATTCAGTCTTAGAATATATAGTATATATAAAAGCTTAAAAAGTTGTTATTAGAAAAATGAGGAGATGATTTCATTAATATATATTATTGTAAATGATTCATTGCTTTTATTTTCCACCCACTACAAAATTTTAGTATGGCAAGCAAAATACATATTTATTTTCAGTACATATTATTCTCTAATTTGTAAACAATAAAAAACCAAGTGTCTTATCCAATGACAACTTTTCGATATTATTAACATGCGTTTTTATGAAAGGAATCACTTAAAATATAGATATATAACAATATATATGTGCAAAAGAATTATATAAATATGAAATCCTATTGATAAATATCTTTGATATCTCCTACAAAAAACAGGATGCACACATATAATTTAAAGCACAGTAAAAAAAGCATACACAAATAATAATAAATCAGCAAATAATACTAGATATTACATACATAATATAGTAGCCTGTCCTTTAGGAGACTTTGGGATGAAAATTAGGGTAGTAACAACGATTTTTCTAGTTGAGGTTAGGGAAATGCTTTGAAAACAGAAAACAGTTAAATATGCTGAGCTGATTACATACGCTTTTGAAAGGTGACAAAAGGTACATGGGCTGGAATGTTTTTATTAAGCAACTTTGTTTTTATACTGATTGAGAACATGGAGATATTGGAATATATAAAAGCTATGTATAAAATCAATAATTGATGTACCTATCCCCTTTCCCCTTACCTAGAGGATGCTTTGACAGAGGTTTTCATTTTGAAGATACATATATATGAAATATAAACATTTAGTAGAAGGAAATATAAAATGTTCATTATATATTTTGAATTGACTCATCAAATTTTTTAACTTATGCACATGAACACATTCAGGGTTTGCGCAAAAGGGTAAGGTGGTTTGGCGCGATTCATGATGGTACTTCCTCATATTTAAGAAATTGGGGAAGTAAGGTTTCCCAAGTACCAAAGCGTGTAATAATTAACCTACTAATTTAGCTATAGAGAGCATTGCTAATAAACTAGTGTTTTGATGTGTCTTTAAGAATATAAGATATTAATATCCGGAGTCGCGCGTTAATCAGAAATGGAGCAGGCTCAGTTAAAATTATTAGTACGACTGCGTACGCACCTGCGTGAATCTCACACTTTTAACACAAAAACATGTCTGGTAGCACAGTTTCTTAATTTTGGCCTTTTTGGTAGTTTATTTCGTGTTTATAACACTTTATACAACATATCTTTTTAGGAAAGTATTTGCTGTACACTATGACTGACAGTTTTACGTCACGTTAGTTGATATCGATCGAAGCCGTCACCATTTGTAATACCAAACATTATTTTCGGGTACAGCCATATTCCAGGAGTCTGCGCAAAGTCGATCAAAGGAAAAGTTTAATTTATAAATTTTAACATACCACGTATTTTTTAACACATTTTCAACTTTCTGCAAAAACCATATATCAAATGAATTATAAAAGCACACCAATTTCTCTGAAATAAAATTCAGGAAGATTATAAACAATTATTTACTGAATTTTTCAACTGCTGCCATCTGTTGTTGAGTGGATTAACTATCATAGTTAATCTGCCATAAATTGACAACAACTTAAAAAAAAATTCATTGTTATAATATAAATTAAGGTTAAATAATACGTATATATCATTAATGTCTAATCTCGAAGTTAAAGCATTGACAAAGATGTATAATTTAGGTACTAGAATTCCATTTCTTCTTTTTTATTAATGGCCTTTGATATATAGGCTTTATTAATAGTTTAAAAAAAATGTTGTCTGCAACAAGAAATCATTAATCATTTAAACCTTAATATTTGACTTTCTGTATTTATACCATATACACTTTTCTCTTAATATTCTGTTATTTTTTAGTAGTTTAAAATCGCAATTGTATGTATAAATTTCTAAAGTATTCGCCAACTTCATAGATTTTTATTATTAATTTGGTCGAATGCAAAATTCAAATTATTATTACGGTGTGTAGACCATGGATCATAACAGTCGTTGCGTCACTGTTTTCAATGTTACCACGTTACATAATTATTTTAAAAAAGGAAATTTTCTTCAAAAAAATGAATTAAAAGATCTACAATTCAACTTAGTAAAATCTAACTTTTAAAAATTATTAGATTGAAGTTTAAAAAGATAAGAAAGAATTAATCGAAGCGGCAGTACTGGTACGACTTATTATTTTTAGATGCCTGAAAATTAACAAACTGACACTAATGATATACAGAAGTTTGATTTTATATAGAATCAGATCAATTCTGCCAAAATTGAAATGACGTTCGCGGACTGTTGCTTAGTTAGTAACACTGGAAAATTGACGTTGTCTTTCATAACAAACCACTGTCACTTTTGTCAGATAACGTCATCCCACCACCCATCACACTGACACTTTTCTGCCACTACTCTGCTTAGGAGCTTTGTGCGTTTGTCAAACATAATTTTCAAGTACTTTTTATTAATTTTTTAAATGAATTATTTCTAGTATATATTTAAATACCTAAATTCAAAATGCTTTCATCTCCGTCTATTAATACTGCAAATAGCAGTTCTTATTCAAATGACCGAGGGTCTAGTTTTGAAGCCGAATATGCTGTTGATCCTGCTTCAGGAGGATTTTTTCAGTCTGATTTTAAAAAGTAATATTTTATATTATCTAGGAAAAGTACAAATATTTGATATAATCATTGATTTTAGGCACGACGATCTTAAAGAAATGTTGGATTCTAATAAGGATAGCTTAAAATTGGAAGCAATGAAAAGAATTATAGGCGTATATATTTTTAATTTTTTTTATGAACATAATAATACATATATTTTTTTAGATGTTGGCAAAAGGTCGGGATGCTTCAATGCTTTTTCCTGCTGTGGTAAAAAATGTGGTATCCAAAAATATTGAAATAAAAAAATTGGTGTATGTTTATTTAGAAAGATATGCAGAAGAACAACAAGACTTAGCTTTATTGTCAATATCCACATTTCAGAGAGCTCTAAAAGTATGTTTTTCGTTTGATTATGGGAAATATTCATTGCTGTACCAAATTGGCAACATTTAACACAAACTAGTATTTTTAATTTCATATAAATTTATACATTCTAGGAGCCCAATCAGTTGATAAGAGCAGGAGCATTAAGAGTGTTATCTAGTATAAGAGTAAAAATGATAAGTCCAATTGTAATGTTAGCTATTAAAGATGCATCATCTGACATGTCACCCTATGTTAGAAAAACTGCTGCACATGCAATTCCAAAATTAAATAGGTAATTATTCTTCATTGTGTAGACACGAGTAAAACTAATTAGATACATATTTATCTTTCTAAATTTTAGTTTGGATTCTGATATGAAAACTGAATTAGTAACGATAATCCAAAAATTGCTGGCAGATAAAACCGTATTAGTTATAGGCTCAGCAGTAATGGCTTTTGCAGAAGTTTGTCCAGAAAGAGTCGATTTAATACATCAAGTATTTAGGAAATTATGTGCCTTGCTAGTAGATGTAGATGAATGGGGTCAAGTTACTATTGTAAATATGTTGACAAGATATGCCAGAAATCAGTTTGCTGATCCAAATATCCACGTAATTATTAACATTTTTAATTAAGGGAATTCTATTTCATTTAATTTAAATGCAGTTCTTATTATATATAAAGTGTAAATACCGAATTTAGATATGTTGGTACATGTGGGTTAAAACAAATGTTCAATTACACAAAAACCTTTTGTTATAGTTAAAAAACTTAACCCTTAAGTACTAATACACTGTCTCACAGATGGTAGGTACCACATAGCTGAGTATACATTGTCTCAATACCTAGGTATTTCTAGGTGTCGCCCAATTAGGTAGTTTCAGTACACATGGATACAGATTAGAATTCAACAGGGCGATTTTCAGAAGTGTATGAAAATTTAATTTAATTTTTCGAAACCAAGGTGAAGTTACCCTTAAAAAGTGTTTTCTGTATTTATGCAATCAAAAAGGAATTGTTCATATTTTAAACAATCTCTACAAAGCTTTTTTACCGTTTTGTTGAAGTAAGACAGATTTTATATTATTTTCCAAACACGTATTTGTTTAATTTTTTATGGAGATCAAGAATTGAGTTAAAAAATTTTTATAACAAACACTTACTTAGCAATGTTCCCAAAACCTTCTCACAAAATTTCATGCATTTTGAAGATGTAATAAGACACATTTTATGATATTTTTTTAACATGTGCATATAAGTCAATTTGAAAGTAATGTTTATGGAGATCAACAATTTGCTACCAGTGCCAAATGCCAAACTGTTTGGAGTACGCTAAAGAACGTGTAGATGATCCGCTGAAATAGCCAATTTTTATGTTTTGCAATTTTTATATTCGTTTCTTTGTTTTTAGTTTTTTTAGTATATATATATATTTTTTTATATTTTTAATTCGAAAATATTTTTTTCTTATTCTCTTATTGTTCCACTTAAACCACAAAAACATGCCTAAAAAACCAAAATAAAGCTTCCATTTAAAATATTTTTGTATAAATAAGAAATAGACAGACTTTTTTGTATAGTTTTGAAGGTAATCAATCCTATGTAAAAAAAATGATGATATTAAAAAGATTCAATTTTTTTGTAACATTCCTCTCAGACAGTCTGTTATTGTAGCTGCAACTAATTTAATGTGTTAGTACTTAATAGTAAATATTCGTCCTGGTGCTAACAAAGATTGATTTCAAACAATATAAATACCAAAGGTTTTAATTGTGTACTAGAATCATTTTATAAAATGTGTTTAAAAAATAATAAATATTAAATTGAATATTTTAGGAAAATAATGAAAATAATGAATCCCAAGGTGAATTTTACGATTCCAATTCTGATGCTGATGCCCCTGAGAAACATATCCCTAGTTTGGACCCTGATCATAGATTACTGTTAAGGTCTACAAGACCTTTATTACAGTCAAGAAATGCTGCTGTTGTTATGTCTGTCGCTCAATTATATTATCATGCATCTCCTAAAAGTGAAAGTGTGCTGGCAGCAAAATCTCTAGTGAGATTTTTAAGATCTCCTGTTGAAGTCCAGAGTGTTATTCTCAATGCTATAGCTTCTATTAGTGTTACAAATAAGGGGATGTTTGAACCATATCTGAAGAGCTTTTTTGTCAGAATTTCAGATCCTACAAATGTCAAATTGCTTAAATTAGAGATTTTAACTAATATTACAAATGTTTCAAATGTTTCTGTTATATTAAGAGAACTACAGACTTATATTTCAAGTAGTGATAAAAATTTTGTTGCTGCCACTATTCAAGCTATTGGAAGATGTGCCTGTTCTATTTCTGAAGTCACTGATTCGTGCCTTAATGGACTAGTCGCTTTATTATCAAATAGAGATGGTAAATATATTAATAATTAATAATCTCTTTTTATAACATTATAAATAACCTCGTATTAGAATAGCATATAACCATATGAATTTCATTGTAAAATACTGATATTTTAATGTAGCTAAAAAGAGCAACATTTTTTAGAAGCTGTAGTAGCTGAAAGTGTAGTGGTCATTAAGAGACTTCTACAGACACAAGCAGCTGATCCTAAAGAAATTATTACACATATGGCGAGATTGTTAGATACCATAACAGTTGCACAAGCTAGAGCTGCAATTTTATGGCTATTAGGTGAACATTCTCAAAAAGTACCTAATGTTGCACCAGATGTTCTCAGAAAATTAGCTAAGACTTTTCCAGATGAGGTAAAAAAATTAAAATTAAATTTTGCTTTGAGTGGTTAATTTTTTCTTTTTTAGGACGACATTGTTAAATTGCAAGTTATGAACCTTGCAATTAAATTGTATATAACTAATTCCGAACAAACGTCTTTATTATGTCAGTATGTTTGCAATTTAGCAAAGTATGATCAAAACTACGACATCAGGGATAAGGCGAGATTTTTTAAGCAATTTGTACCTCGCCAAGAAGGAAAAATAAGATCACAAGCTATGAAAATATATTTGGCCCCTAAGCCTGCTCCAGTTTTAAAATTGCAATTAACAGGTATAATTTTATTTTTACGTATAGTATGTAGTCGACTAGAATAGGGCTCAAATATTTTTATAGTTTGAAAACACTACAGCTTAATGGTCTACCTTAGAGTTGATTAGATGTCATTTCCCATTGCCATCTTAACATCTACATAGATATGCTATTTGATTAGGCTTCACTGCCTTGATAGGGGCTCCTTTAAGTAGCTATGCCTGGTTTTTCTTCTACCAGCAGTCCCGCCGGTATCATTGTTATTTCCTTACGTTGCGTAAACTCTATTCTGGGGTTTTGTAATCAACTTAACGCTTGGTCAGCACAGATGTCAAATCGACATATCTCCCGAGCGCGCTCTAAAGCTTTCCCAAACATACTCGAACACTGAAATCGTCTAACTTCCTCCTCTCGTCCTCATTGTGAAAAAGCTACATTCCAGTTCTCTTTGGGCTGACAGCTAAATTTCTTGACACATTTTTCAGTTCACCTGCATGCACTTGCAACCCAAGCTGATGAACCAACTTGTCTTAGATCCATCGTCAACATACCCTTGCGCAAAGAAATCCTGCTGAGTAACCTTCTCCAAGGTTTACTCTTGTCATCTCAAATGCCTCCTCTACATCAAAAACGACAAGGGCTATTTCCTTTTTCCACCCTTTGCACTAAGGCTTGGGAGACCATTTCTGTCGTCCTCATCTACCTAAATACATGCTGGTCTTGGTGGAAAGCTGTCTTCCATCAATTTCCTATCTTTTCCATTGTTTGGAACAGAAAAGATATGAGACTAAATGCTCTGAAATGTAGCATTTGGCTGAAGTTTAAGCTATCCCCCTGTTGATTTGGCATGGCGCCATTCCTGTATGCCAGTCTTGCAAAGTAGAAACTATTTTTTATGGGACGTCAAAGTTGTTTTTTTTACTACAGATTAGATTAGATTAGAATTAGATTCTATGTCTGTATCATAAGTAGTCTTAATTTTTTTTTTTGTACATATCTGAAATTTCGAGACTCAATTATTCAAAATTTTTTACCACAGATCAAGAAGAATTACAGTTAGGTTCTCTGTCTCATTACATTAAACAGAGAGCAAACGGCTATGAGGATTTGCCCGCCTTCCCAGGTACTCCTCCACCAGGTGATGTTAGAAATGTTGAACCAATAGTTGAGGAAATAAATCCTAAAACCCACAAGAATACCGTAAGTCGCTAAAGTCTTAATATGTATCATTATAAAACAGAAAAGCAATAAATGCAATTACTGTAACCCCTATAATATTTTACAATCTAAAACCGAAGTGAACCTGATAAGCTAGACCTATATATTTGTTGTATCGGTAAATTAACAACCTTTTTCATTTTAAATGAAAATGCTTTGTATATATTTAAGTATATTTGGTTAAATTGTATAGATGGTCTGCCCTAGCTTTTTGTCCCATGAATATTGTTCCACCCTGTATAGCAGTATGGTAGAAAACAAACCTTTTATCTTTTATAGGACAAAAAAAGGAAAGAAGAATTTACGTGGGAATCTGAAAATGGTTCAGGGGACTCTAGTAGTGAATTTGGTGGAAGTAGCAGCTCATCTAGTGAAAGTGAAGAAGAAGAGTCTAGTGAAGAAGAAACATCATCTGAAGAGGACGAATCTTCAAAGTAATATTTTTAATAAAAAAAAATATTTTTAGTTTTTATTATTAAGGTATTTTAGAATATTATTCTATTTGAGTAGCCTTATCTTGTCTATAATAATAATAATAATTTATTTATTTACAGACAAGTGTCTGGAAAATCATCTACCGAAGAGTCTGAGTCAAGTGATGAATCTACTTCTGAAGAAAAGCCACCAATCCAAAACATCACAACCTCAAAAGATAACTCGGCCAATCCAATTGTTACTGATACTACCGTCATCAGCAATAAAAAATCTAACTTAGATCTTTTATTAGATTTAGATAATATCGAAAATCCCGCTCCTGTTATGACTCCTTCTTTAGGTGGGTTTTTCACTCCCTCCACAACTTTTGAACCTCCTTCAACTATACAAGTTGTTCAACCTGTTTTTACAAATACAAAGCCTTTGGAATTACTGAATAGGATAAGTGGAAAAGGTTTATCAGCAACCTATAGGTTTACTAGGAGTCCACATCTTTATAGTCCTAGTATGACCAATATTAATTTGTTGTTTTCAAATAATACCTCTGAAGATATAGAGGAAATTAGAATAGGGAAAAGGGTAATATTTAAACAATGTAGGTATCTGCAGTTTCTTATATCAACTTTTTTTTTTAGAATTTAGCATTTGGGATGAATATGCATGATTTTGCTTGCATATCAAAACTGCCGCCAAATTGCTCACTACCTGCGACTCTGGGTATAGATTTTAATGACACTACACAACCAGCAAATTTTGAAATCGTGTCATCATTAGGTAACTATAGTATTTTATAATATTCTAAATCTATTTTATTTCATATTTACTATGTCTAGAGATATCCAAACGGATAGGATTTCTAATGACTTTTTATGTAGTTCAAAAGCTCGATACTAGGAGTTAAATGCATTTTATATTTCGCCTACTGTAAATTAGATAAAATGCCAAATATTGGTAGTTGGCATTTGGCAGGTGACATTTAACATTTGTGTAGTGGTGGGAAATCCTTCTGCAACCATTTAAAGAAAATATATCTGAACTTAAATGAAGGATATTCTTTATATACCAATTAATTATTTGCATTAATACTTAATTTCTTTTTAGGTACAGTGAATGTTTCATTGAAACCAAGTTTAGGTGAACTAATCAGACCGGTAGTAATGAGCACTGATCTTTTTATTCAAAATCAAAACAAACTATGTGGCATGACTGAACATACAAGGCCTTTGACAAAATGTGTATCTGATGTAGAAGATGTCATTAAAACATTTACTAACTTAGGACCATGTGATCATTCGGATTCCAATTTTTATAGGTATGTGCTCGCTAAGACTTGGACTATAATCTTAGGGTTAAATATTGGCGTTATACATTTTAATTTTCTTCAGGCTTGAACTGAGATAGGCAATGATTGTGCTTTTGAATAGATATAATTATACAGGGTTGTCCAAAATTGTTGAGTAATACTTCTAGGAGTGATAGTTCACCTTAAAATAAAGATACCTTTTTAGACACTTTTTTGTTACTTGCAAATTGCACGTCTACTTTTAAGTTTAAATTACTCGAAATTGGTGCTATTTTTGGAAACGTATGAAGAGTACCTTTTTGCGTAAAAAAGGCCAGGGAATCTTAATTACTAATTTTTTTTACAGGTACATTTTATTTTAACACAATTTTAGAGGCCTATATCTCCCTTGTTATTGAGCTTACGAAAAAAGTGTATATAAAAGGCTACCTTTATTTTTAGGTGAACTACATATCCCCCTAGAAGAATTTTCAACAATTTTGGACCACTGTATAAAAGAAACTAGTTTCGTTAACAAATGTGCATTTTATAAGGATGCTCCGTTTTAAGTGTCTGTAATAGTATTAAATGGAAGAAATCTTATTTTTATTTTTTAGGTTTGCTGGAAAAACTTTAACATCTTCTAATTTGGTTCTAGTAACTATAGAAATAAAGGACTCTACAATTTTGATTGTTAATTGCGAAAATATTGTATTTGGTTCTGTTATTTTGAATGAGTTGGTATCTAAACTTTCTTTATAGAAATATAATGATATTTATTTCCTATTTTATTTTATATAAATTTGTATGATTAATTATCCTGAATATATTGTTTTATAGTATAGTTAATTATTTACCTTATTAAATATTTATTTATATTTTGTCGGTAATAAATTTATCTATAAATATTGTTAATTTCGTTGTCACTAATCGATATATTTCTCCATTTTTTAATAAAACACTTTTTGGTCAATACTATTGTCTTTATTTAAGGGCATACTCACTTTTTCCTTCTTTACGTACTTTTTCACCGCAATTTAGCTTCGCGAGGAGTCATACTGAGCTGTTCATAGCAATGATGTAATAGTCTGGGATCTCTGAATTACTGATATCTAGATGGAATATTTCTGCTATCTTTGGTAACATTTATATAGATAGATATAGATTCTTTGAGATTGATCATCCATTTTCTAGATAAATTACTGAAGTTTTCTTGAGAGTGAATAATAAGGAAAACAGCATTAGTGAATTTATAGTATCTTTTGAAACAGATAACTCAGTAATATAAAATAAATATAGAATTACGATGCTTCCTTAAGAACCTCATACTTTGTGTTCTTCAATTCGAATACAAGTTTTTCTTTTTCATCATAAAAAATGTGTCTTAGATATTTAAATTTTTGAATACTAACTTTTCGAATACTTTCTTTATGATTAATACAAGTGTTTAATAATGTTTATATAGGGTGTATCATGGATATTTGTACACACTTCTACAGCAGATCAAGATCATTGGGGTGAATATTTAATGTTGGTTAGAGCCTGCAAAAGATACCCATTTAATATTATTTTTTTCGAAAAAACTGAATTATATAAAAGCTGAATAAGAAGTAATATATTTATGTTAACAATAGTTCTAACAATTATGAAATGGGAACGCTTTTAATAGGCGGTTTTGTTGCAAGCATTTGCATCATTATTATGTACATTTTGTGTATGTCGTAAACGTGAAAAATTTGTTGGATTCTATAAGTTTTAAAACGAAGGAATTATTCAAAAGCAAAAGGCGGAAAAAATAGAGTTAAAATGTGACGCTCAATTCGGATCACAATCCTAAACACTAAATAAAGGAGAAACATTATATAGCATAACTTAATAAGCTTTTCTTGGAGGAAGAAGAGGTGTTGAAACGAAAATTCTTTTAATTCGAACACGATGTATTTATTCACAACTTAATAATTCTTTCCTTATTATATAGAACAATTCATCATACGTCACTTAATTAAAAATTATGTATTTACTCTTTTTGTATATAATTTCGTAGAAATTAATTCCTTCAGGTTATGGAACGTATCTCTCATAATTGAAATTAAAAATGAATGACAGATCTCGTTTAATAATAAAAAATAATTAATCTCAATCAACGTTTATAATCCATTACTTTGAAAACAAAATTAATTATATATTCATAATTTCAAAACGGGTCCAATTATGATTGATTGAAAACCCATACGCTAAGTTAAAAATTCATTTTTACATCCACTTTGGGTCAATGAAAAATTTCACTTCCACATTATCTCTCGACAAGATAACTTCCAATTAATCCTCAGACAAATTTCGTCAAATTTCTGTAACTCCCAACGAGATTCAGACTTTAAATCTCAAGAAATCTTCATCCAATTAAACAATCGGATAATATAATTACTTCGTCGCCCTCTCTTGGTTAAAAAATTAAAAGATTGTTGTTTAAAGCACCATGTTTTCTGAATGAACCTTGTAAAATTTCAATTTCCGAAATAAAGTTACGTGATGACAAAATAACTGAACCGATATCTTTTTTTCTAACTAAATGTAAAATTATAGAGTTGAAATTACTCAAAGTCTTACCACATTTAAAATGTTGTATTTAATGTTAAATAAAAGTGGCTACTAGTTTCGGTTATAATAAACCATCGTCACGCCAAATTTAATTTAATTTCGTTCAAGCAATTTGGTCTGACGATGGTTTATTAACCGAAATTAATAGCCACTTTTATTTAACACCAAATAAAGAATTTTAAATGTGTAGACAACATCCCATGGGCTATAGTAAATAAACTTCATTGAAACATTTACATATTCCTAATCAAAATTTTTGAACAAAGTCACTTCCCTGAACAATGGAAGAAGGGAAAAATGACCTTTATTCCGGTTCAGACAATAAGACAAATTTAGCGTCCAATGTCGTTTGTAAAATGCTTTATGAGGTTGATTTAATGGATAGGGAAGAAAGTGACATAAAGAAATTAAGGCAAAAGTTGATATTTCATATATATTTATAAAAAAACATAAAAAGTCTGAATTCTAACAAAAATAGTAAACGAGGAACTTCCCAAGAAGAGCCTTACCTCAAATTGACTAACAAACATATAAAAGTGTATAAAATAATTATAAAAACAATTTAAATATTTTTAAAAATACAGTTACAAAAAATAACAAAATAATAACTCTACTTTGGTGCTTAATCAAAGAGCCAATGGACTGAACGGACAAAACCGAAAAACCAGTCGGCCAACAATTATTAAAGATTATTAAAAAAATGACTATCCCTAGGTGGGCTAAATCCACAATAGGCACAGCCCGATAATATTGCACTAATGGTAACTACGTATCCAAAGTAATACCTATGATATTGGTATTAATCTTTGTGGTGACGGGCTGCTTGGTTGGGCTCCTTTCTCCGTCTCTTCCAGACGAAAATATTCAAAAATCGCCCAAATCTACCAAAATAATAATGTTGTTAATTAGCAACCGAAGGTATTACATTTTTGTTTTTAAACGGTATTTTTTTTAAAAATGTGAAATTTATTTTGGTAGACTAAGGTGTATTTGAACTTTCATGTAGAATTCTTGGAAATAAAGGCCTTTGATTGCCTTAATAAAGTGATTGACTGCAATCCTGGTCCTCTCACAATGAAAATCGTATAATAAAAAAGCTCCTGTTAGGATAGTTGTAAAATAAAAAATATACAACTTTCAAGATTCCCAATAAATACAGTCTAACTTATAAAAAACGAAGTACGTAAAACCAATTTTGCAATTATTAGGTTTCACATAGTTCTAAATCTCATAAAATGGATAAAAAGTTATTTGAATAGGTCAAAATTACATTACAATTAATCCAATAAAATTACCGAAATATTTCTAACAAATCCGTTACTAAGAATAGAATATTTACTTTCTAGCAAGCTGAAATCTGCCTGTAATTGATGACTAGTTGTATAGTAACTTCTCTTAAGCTACGTAAAATTATATAAAATAATTAGGTGTGTAGGTATAGGTTTAATTTTATTGGATTAAACGGTCTACAGAATATGATACAAATATTTTGTAATTCATATTATTTCTACTGACCCAAGCAGGGCAGCCAGACAAATATACAAACAGTAGAAAAAGAGTGTAAATGTTTACAAATCATATCATTACTTATTATTTGTACCATGTTGTAAATGGCTATCCAAGCGACAGAGTAGCGTTTTAGCATCCCACTACAATTATTTAATTCACTTTTTTCTCATAAATAATACATACATAATTTTAAAATACGTTTTTAGTTTCCAAGCTATTCTAAAAATACATAACACAATCCATAAACCATTTATGGACCTATATGGGTTACACTAGCATAGAAAAAAGTGACTGAGATATTATAGTGTCTCCAGCCGTTACAGCTCAGCGCTTGGCCTATTTACACAATTACCTAGAAAACAATATAGTTTCGGTCAGTTCCTACAACTCCACCTCTGGTATTTCCTACTTCTTCAATCTAAATCTCTTTTTATTTATCTGGAGATCAAAAATTTTAAAATAAAGTTAGATCTTAAGCTGCCATTTCCTGACAAAAAATGAGACTTCATTTGAATAAAATTTAGTTTTAACTTTTAGCTAAATCAGTTATTATGTATTTATGATTCCAGTAAAATCTTTGTTTGTAGCTTTGGGGTTTCGACAACTGACCTACATTTCTTTATTGTGGTTATAAAGATACTTCCTAGCGAAATTACGCTTTTGGGTAATACTTGCCCCCACTCGATTATTGCACACATCAAAACTGTACTAGTCACCATTTATAACAGTTTAGTATAAAAATTCAAATTTAAAAAATACAAAGTCTTAAAATAGCTGATACTATATATAATATATACTACTATACATATCCATGCAATTGATTTAATACATTTAGAGACGTTTATCATTATCGTATCACATATGATAATAGGGATGAAAAAGGATACTGACAAATCTACCAGACAAAGACTAAAAAATAAAACTGCATATTCCGTTTAAATTTCGAGAAGTATTATAATCTAGACAATAAAATAAAAGGCCGAATCGATGAATACCAACTTGTCAATTATTATTTATATATGGGAACTTACAGTAATATTTTAAGTGCGCTTTTTTGAAACTATCTAAATGTGACAGTAAATACCGTAGTTCTCCCTCTTTGAATAGCATATAACTTTTTAACAAATTTATATAGAAATATACGGTTTTCAACAAAATTCTTTAAATGGAAGCAAGTTTTGTTTGATTACACGTATTTTTTTATCTTCATGAGAAATGTCAATTTTTATATAACTTCTTTTCAGTAATTTATTACCACAAATTATACTGGGTGGTCCGAAATTGTCAAGCAATACTTCTAAGGGGTGATAGTTCACCTAAAAATTAAGGTACCCTTTTATATGCACTTTCAAAAGCTCTATAACAAGGGAATGCAGGCCTCTAAAAAAATGTTTTTTTAAATATCTAGAAAATGACTTCAGTTCAAATTCTAGAAAAGCGCATATTTCTATCTCAATTCCTTAAAAAGTTTTAAGCCATTCAAATACGAAAAAATATAATGGACAAGTGGGTAAATTAATTTGCAAACTCTAATATGGGTGGAGTGTGTCACTGTATTTAGTTTTTACGTAATAAAATATTCTATAATCAAAAATAACTAATAAGGGATAAATATTTTCTACATGTTACCACATTTTTAGTAAAGGTGGTTGATTGACATTGATAAATAATGTTTAAGTCTTCGCTCTTGTAGATTGGCCAATCGAAAGGATGTGGACATCGTTAGCGGACACTAAGCAGGAAGCAAATATAATATTTAAAGAACATGATCCCTAATTTTACATATCTTCCAACTCGAAATTTTGATTAAATGAGCAAATTGATATTACCTAAAATTTATTTATGTGGTCTTAAGTTAATCGCTTTGGATACATTTACACATCAACAATATAGAAAACATGTAACATCTTTGGTACATACATATATACAAGTTAAAATAGAAAAATAATTTATAATTCCTAACTTGAATTGTTTCAAAAACAACACTTTACTGTATAGGTTTTCAGCACATCACAGTATTCATGATAATTAAAGCAATATTTCACTGTTGTTTATACTTTTACTCGTTTACCGACATTCATTATGTTTTTACCAATAATGAATGCTTTTACGCGTTCTCATAAAATATTTTTGAAATAATACCGCTTACAACGTTCTAAAAAAATTGATCTAGCGAAAATAAATCGAATTGTCCTAATTTAAACGTATTAATTTAAATTTTTTTTACTATAAACTTCGTTTTTGGTGAAGCATTTTAGTAGAAATTATTTTTTACAATTTCTAAAGCCCTGTATATTTGTTTTAAAAACTATTCGTCGTTATTAAGACTTTCCAGGTTTTTTCCATCAAAAAAATTTAATGTATTTTAAGCTTTTGTTGTACTAAATCATCTGATATGATTTGATTAATATTTGTATAAATAAAATTATTTACAAAAATTTAGCTATTCATTATCAGTTAGCTAATATTGTAGGGTAGAGTAGGGCAGATTTGGACAAGGAACACCTCACATTTAAATCTTGAAAAATATTCAACATTGAAATTATCATCATATATCAATATATAAACGCGCGGGAATTTCCTATAACTAAATGGCTAATTTATGAATAGAAAAATTGTTATAATTATTTTACAACTTAAAATTTTATTTTTGCTTTTGTATATAAATAAAATGGTAGAGGTACTGAACTAAATGAATACAATACCTAACTCAAACTTTTAGAAAATTTGCTAACAAAAATTCAATAAGTATAACATAAATAATTCCGTTAATTGTTTCAACCCTTCCTTTGTGGAATTTATCCATAATAAACATAAAAAAATAAATTATACTTATCTGAATTTCCATCGTATTACAAAGCTTTTTAAATTATATTTTCTCGACCAATGTATTTAGCATTGTTAAAAGTGACATAAAATAAGCGAAACCTTGGTCGAGAAAATATAATTTAAAATGCTTTGTAATACGATGGAAATTCAGAAGTACAATTAATTTTTTTATATATATAAATAATTCCTTTAAGTTCCAATTTCCATTTTAATTGTAATGTTAACATAATGCAATATTCACTGTTTCCTTTATTATTATTCATAATATATTTCTCAATATTGAATACGAAAAATGTAATTTTTTTATTGTCTAAATTTTAGCATCCACCTAAATTTTTTTGTTATGTAAATAACTGCCTAAATTCGAACCGATTGTATTAAAATTATTAAAGTACTAGAATTTAAAATTGATGAATTTTTTCCTGTATGGCCAAACCTACCCTTCTTTAACCTATGGGTAAATTCAGTTACATTCATTTAGGTATAGGTATATAAATTTGGGATGATCCAAAAGTGTATATATTTTAAATTAACAAGTAAAACCGTGTAACAAGTAATTATATACGCTTGTTATGCATACTACTATGAGATCTCATCTCATTCTTTATGCGTTACAATTTTTTTAAAAAGAAGTATAATTTAGCTAAAGTTTATTAGGTACTATTACTATATACAAAAATTTAATTACTTTAACAAACCCCCTAAAGTCCATTCACTTCATAGTATTACAGTCTTCATTATAAAACACTTCAGTACAAATAAAAAATCTTTTTGGCTAAAAATCCTCGCACCAATACGACAAATGGTTTCCATGAGGGATGCTTTGGTAAAGTGGTATGTACATCTTATTGTTCTAATATGAATGGACCTAGCAAGGAATTTTGACATTTATTTAAATAGTTCATAAAAAAGCGTTATGTATTGTTTACTAAAAATACATCAAGTGGAAAGATAGCAAAATCTTTTAAAATAGACGCGGATCATGTTTATAGTAGAAAAAGTAATATGAATTGGGTGAGTAAGCAATTTTTGCAGGATATAAGGTAGTCAGGTACTTGGAGCTAAGTGGTCAATACTAGTTATATAAGCGATTTTTTACTTTATCCAGCAATGGTTTTTTCGAAATACATCCTCAAAAACGATAATTATAAACATATAGCTTAAAAATCACAACAATTGATAATAAAATATATCTTAATGATTTTTAAGATTCATGGCAAGCCGTCAATATTTATTCGTATATCGTGTTATTAACATATATTTCACAAAAAAATAAAGCTTTGCTTTGTGAAATATAAATCTACTATTATTTAAAGAAGTTTCAAACCAGTAAGCATTGATTTTTTTTTCTAACCTAGTGTGGTTACACAATATGAAACTATACACTAAGCAAACGACTCGCTTTTTTATATTTGCAATTAGACTAGTATTTACAATACCCTGAAATGTACGCGCTATAAAATATTACTTAAGTATTATCTAACACGTTCTTGTGTAGCACGCTGTCTGTAAAATCCAAAAAACCATATGCTGTGACAGTAAAAATTTTCTCGCTACCACCAGGCGCCATTTAAAAAGATATTTTTTGGTTACAATATAGTAATATGAGATTGTGAATGTCCAAAGGCCCAAAACACCCCCAGGTTTCTTCAGCAGAAATGAAAATGTATATTTAATTGTTTCATTTCAGTAGTAATCAAAGTTTTAGCAATTAACTAGTATTAATTATATTCTAATTTCCAAATTGTAAACTAGTGAGTCATAATTGAGTTAAAAATTCAGAATGAAATAGAAGCGACGCAAATTAATAAAAAGAATAATGCTGCACGAAGCGCAACTGGCATCCTGCCATCACTTCATCCACTGGCTAAATTTTTTTCTATTTCTGGATAAATTACAAAAATTCTATCACACTACATTTCACTATTTAAAGTGTTCTAAGTATACTCGTGGCAACAGAATTTCATCGATGACACAAATTATCGATTCCGCCAGTTAAGTCATACTTGTTAATTATATATCTTTTCTTCTATAAGAAATAGTTGTGCGACTGGACTGTTTCATAGATGTTGCCATATTAATATTATCATTATGAAGTTTCCATTGCTGACAGGTCAATGCAGAATAACATAATATAAGTACGGAATTTTGTAACAATGTGGCATCTTGTAACTTTAGTTACATTATGAGGTACATCGGAAATTTTGTTGCCACAAATATGCATCAGTATAGGTTATTTATCTACCTGTACATCTTAATAATTTTCTAAAACATGGCATTTTAAGTCTCATTTCAATAAAGTATACATTTTTACCATAATTAGTGAAAAAGTGGCGGAAAGTATTAATAGCGAGCTGCTTTTATTAAAAACGTAGGATTTTAACTCAATTTTGAAAAAATACATTTTTCAATATTAAGACATGAAGAAAATCAATTGGACTGAGTGACAAAACAATGAAGTAATTCGTCAAATAGTAAACGCATTTTATTTCAACAATGAAATAAAATATATTGTTTCAACTCTTCAGTCACATATTTCTGAAAATACCTAGAAGTATTAAGTGCATACATCTACAGAACATTTTTGGAAAATATATTATTTATATATAGAAAGAATCTCGTAGAAATGGTCGAATGAAATATTACACCGATAAAAATAGTGGAAAAAGAAAGTCTACAGTGACGAAATAACGAGAAATTTTATTTGTGTACGCCTATGAACTTATGTGCCCATATGTTTCACATGATCTTAAGTTAGAATATGAGTCACTCTCGTCTGCAATTTTGGAACCAGAATATCTATTTTAGTTTCCTAAATTACCTTGTACATACATATTTATTTTACGACTGTATATGAGTTTACGAAAATTGAGGAAGTTCAGTTAGGGTTAACCCAAATCATTTTTATTCCTTTAATGAAAAAAAGATCTACTGATTTGGGGTTAAACTGAACCCATAACGTTATTCGTATGACCATTATAATAAAAAATACACACTTAGTCTACACTAAAATCACACCTAAAAAGGAATTACGTTTGTTAAGATATTTTGTGAAATATTGCTAAAAATTATTCTTTGTTTTACCTAATGTTTTTAAACAGAAACGCTTATAATTAAATAAATATTACCACCCTGAGAAAATAATAAATTATTAAAATAATTAAATAAATATTGTATTAATTGAATAAATAATAGTCTCACGATTAATAAAAACACTTTAACGTCAAGTATATGTATACGAAGTTCAAATCACCTCTTTATGTGTTTAAGGTTCAATGAAATGTGGTGTTACCACTATAATCAGAACAAGCTATATTTGTAAATATAAGAGCAATATGATTTGAAGAAAATTTGAAAAGCTCCTTTTTCTTGGTGACCAACATCCTGTATATATAGTGTTTAAAGTTTTTTATAAATCAGCTTAATGCAAACTGAGGGTGTAAAATTTTTTTAATGTATATAGTTTTATGGTTTTTATTTTCATTAAAAAAATTATTCTGTTTCTTTAGTAACACATCTTTCAAAATTATCAGATTCTGTAAACCCCCTATATCTCACACATATGGGGTGATTCGAATTCAATCTTTACATTAAAAAAAAATATTGGATATTTCAATTTCCAATAAATAAATAAATAACTATATAAAATATTAACTTGAAACACTATTTATATGAATTTTGATAGAATGGTTTTGTTATTGCTATTATTCTAAATGCAAAATACGATATTTTTGAATAGTATCTATGCCAATAAATACTAAAAAACAGTTTGTAATTATCTCTACTTTCTTTGAGTGTGTATATAGGTTCTTAAAGATTATAAGTATATTCAATACTTTTGATTTCTGCAAAAGAGTTTTAGGGGTACTATGGCCTTGGTACAAAAATGCCTAATGTATAGAGCTCGGACTGATTCATGATCTCAAATATACTCGAAAATTTGTATAATGGCTACTATAAAATTTTGGCCTAAGCAATAAACGGACGGGCTGCTGACCACAATAGTATGGTAATAAGCTAAAAAAGTGGAGCAGCCCTTAGCCGCAGTACTAAGCCTTCCTGCGTTAACACCAACGAAATGGCACTGCCCTAGGCCTATCGGCCCCCTCCTTCACTAACGGTTTGTGGAACTCTCTACCGGGTCTAGAATGGATAGTTGCCCAGCAATGTTCACAGTAGTACTAAAACAAAATAAATCCCAAATCAATTAATCGAATAATAATCATTTTCAAATGATAATCAAGCAAGAGGCGAAAATAATGCCCATATTTATGGACGAGGTATAAAAACGTATGCAGAATAAAAATACTTTATAAAACTTTTTTCTAAAGTCAGCCGTTTTCACAGAAATTAATATTAGTATTTTAGATCTATCCAAATATTATTTATCGAAAAGCAACTAAAGCTGACAACACCGATAACTCAGTCAAGTATAAACAACGGTTTTTTAAACATTCTAACAATAAGTTTTTATTTTAGTACATCTAGATATTTGAAAGTATTCATTAGATTTTAAGGAAATGCTGAAACACTTCGATTTTTGTTCTAAGGGGGACATATTTTTACGATACAGACATCTGCCATTTGTTAACTCCCTCCCTTCCACTTCCCCAACCCCTTAATTTTAAATAGGGAATATATATAAAAAGTCTTAAATAATTTAAAGTGCAACACCTCTTAAAAATGAAACGCAACGTCTATGGCTTGCTAATGTTTTAATTGTTTCTTTCACATCAAAAGTAAATTAAAACAAATTTTGCAAAAAATTAGTAATTTGATACTAAGACAGTTTGTTTAACATAATTTTATGATTCATCAGGTAGATACTCCTTGGTTACATGACACATATTTTTATTAAAAGTGTGAGGTGTTGCCACGTACAAATTTTTGAGTAAATATTTAAAGTGAATTTTTGTGTAAACTAATAATTAATAATGTTGGAAAAAAATTTTATTAGAATATTTTGTTGGAAATGACATGTTCTAAATACTATTTCAAAATATGCATTATTTTCACGCACACCCTGTATAGGTATTATTGATTTTCTTATCCCTAAGATTGCTATTAACTATGAAGTTACAATCAATATAATGAAAATAGTTGAGAAATCCATTGAGTATTCTGTTGCAAATGACACGTTTTACATACCATTTAAAAAATGCATTATTTTCATCGAAATATTTCTTGTCCCATATACACACATTTCATTGATATGGTTATTAAGCATAAACTTTAAATCTAACCATTTAAGCATCCAAATCATTAAGAAATAATGATGTTAATAATCTAGGATAAAATGTACTAAACAAACACATTAGACAAGAAAGAAATAGTACAAGACAAAAAAATAAGTGGTTTGAAGAGTTAGTAAGGATGGGGAGGAGAAACAAGTTAAGAATATTTGGAAGTGAAAACTGATAAAAACAGAAAAGGAAGAGCCAGAAGTAATTGGAATAGCACAATAGAAGACATTCTAAAAGAAAAGGAAGCAGTGCGGGAACTCAGTGAAGGAAATGGCAGGAGATAGGAACAGCTGGAAAAGTTTCTAAAAGAAGAATAAATAATGTAAACTATAAAATGTAATTAAATAAGGAAATTTCATTTATCAAGTAATGATTGCGTATAGGTACGTACAAATATATTAACTGTGAGATATGTTATTTCTACACATGATAATAACGTCATCATAAAATAAAAATGGCAGTTAAAGAGAAAAAAAAAAGGGGTAAAATAAACTTAGTAAAATAGAAACACAAAACATTAGGAGGATGATATAAGTGAGCAAGCGACCAGGTAAAGAGAATAAACAATAGTAGAAGTAATCTTCGAAGAGAAACAAATTCTATTTAGAAAGAACAAATAAGTATAATATGGAATTTTTACCAACAGATTAAGAGAAAAAGCAGTAAGAAAAAAAACGTGCATGCATGTTTTATCGATCTAAAAAAATAAACAGGAACAAAATATGGAAAAGGTTAATATCAAGAGGAATACACGATAACCTGATAAAAGAAGTTTACAGAAGTTTAAAAAGAATTACTTAACAAAACTAGAAGCATCAAAAAAGACGTCGAAAAAGATGGATTATGTAACTATTGCTTATTTTCCTGGTATTAGATGAGCAGTAAAGAGAAATATAAAAGCAACAGTGATGATATCATTGCTGGATGAATGAGAATGTGGAAATATATGAGATATAAAATGCCGATGTCGATGATATGAAGGTAAGATCCAAAATCCATGATTAAATGACAATTTAAACATTTATGAGACAATCGAGTACAAAATAAAACAAAACTAAAACTGAAAAAAAGCCAAAAAATAGCAAACATAGGCATTAAAAATAGATCATTTTAATACAAAATATGTTAGTGAGAGCCTAATAACAACATCGATATTACCATGTCAGTCCGGCCAGTCAAGTATTAAGAGTGTTGATATGGAATTGGAATTATTTTTATATTAGATGTAGAAATTGTATACTCTTTTCGCTTGCTTTAAGCAAATAATAACGGAGTTACTGATCTACTATTATACATACTTGAAACATATCTACATAGGTTACGTGTTTAAGAACATCCCGATCTAATTTTTACATACCATTTTATCATTTTAAAATGAATTATTTTAATTATTTAAAAAAGAGGAATATACTAAAGTGAAACTGAAGCTAATTTGAGAACGTATGGTACTAACCTGCAAACAAGTGACGTTAGCACAGAAAAAGGGTGCAAATTTGCCACCACACCGTTGCCCTTGGCACTCATCACACATTTGGTCATCGAGAACATATGGTTTCACTTCTACCCTTTTGTCGATATCTCCGTGTTGTAGTTGCACAAAACGTGCACTGATCGCTGCTATATAACTTTGTTGGTTACTAAAAGCTACTCGTCCAGCTCCTTTTGGGTACTTCAATTCTGGATCGGTGTCTATACCCGCGTAACATACTCCGCCGTATAGTCTATCCATAATCATAGCTAATTCAACTGAAAACAAAAAACATATGTAAATGGGGTTTCAGAATTATCATATGCTTCAAAGAACTGAAAGGAATAATAAATCGACCACTGTGAATACTTGATTAAAAATGTGTTGTTTATTTTTTGAATCGGAAAGAAGTACAATTAAATGTGAGCTAACTTATTTAGTATATTTTGGTGATAGAAGATCGCATTTCAAATTGGCCGGAAAATAACCTTCTTCCATACAAGTATTTTTAGACATGCTCCACGAATTTCATGAGTGTAGAGTTCTAGCCTAGTAACATAGTTGTTATGCTTATATTTGGAGAGCGTCTTGCTGAAGTAACCGAGAACTTGTTCCTGGTCATCCATAAACTGTGATAGAACGGAATAAATTACATTGCTGGCATCAGTATCAAGAATGAATTTCCTACCAGAGAATGGGTAATTCAGGATGGGAGCTGCTGTTAATTACTTCTTTAAAGCATCAAAGGCAACTTGATATATGAAGCTTCTATTTTATTCAGCCATTCGTGTCAGTGTTTTGGAAATATCTCCAAACTGCTTAACGTAGCCAGGGTAATAAGAGCACAGATTCAGAAACTGATGTTTGATGAAAGGGATTGGTTATTGTTGAACTACCTCTATCTTGAATGGGTCCACATTGACACCTTCTGGGCTCAATACACGTTCCAGATAACTAACCCAGATCTATCATGTCAGCTAGAAGAGTGGGCTATCAAATATGAGTCAAGCCAAATTGTATCGTTCTCATGTGCTTTATCTGTTTCTTCTGTTGCACTTCACAGTCGCCATCTGGAGGGCAACACATTTTTCCTGTCTATATCTCATACAATAATTGACAGGTGTCTTCTTCTTTAATGTCATGGACCTCATCAAGTTGATCAATTCCTGTAGGGTCTCATGGTTCAGCAATTCGTCATTGAAGTGCCTGTTAAGTGATTGGATTCCAACATGCCGCTCTTTGTAATTATTTACGACGTTCGCCTTAAACTTTTGCTTGGTCTTACCAGATTTGTGTCGTCCAGTCTTCAACTGGGATTGATAGACTTATTCCAGATGAGTATGACCATGTCTTATTTCTAGCTGGCTCACTAAATCAGTTTTGTTGGTTTAGAGGATCTGCAGGACATCCAATTCATCTCCACACAAAGCTACGATGTCTTCTTTATGGGTCTATCTGTTTACACTAGTTGTTGGGTTGAACTGTTTAGATAATTGGACTACAAGGTTTTGCCATCCAAAGTAGGTGATTTCATTTTTGATCTGACTTTCCCGGTGGCACTGGCTTTCTGTTACTGTTCAATGCCTAAGGAATGGCGCGAGATTTGCCCGACATTGGAATTGGAGAGTCGACACGTTGTTTTCTATCCTTTCTACTATCGAGTAACACTTTCCCTTTCTGCTTCTAGGGGGTGACTACTGGAAGATTCTATCTTGTGGCTTCTGGAATTCTTACTTGTTGAGATATTTCCGCAGTTCTGTGACCTGGCTGGACATGTTTTCGGGATCAATGCCTTGATTATTGTGCCAGTTGTATTCAAATCTAGTTCTTCTAGCTCTCATCTTAAATTTTCCCACATCTAGCACCAATTTGTGATACCCGAGGAGATTTAATAGATTTGATTTATAAGAAAACTTTATAACTGCTTTTAACAAAAATTGAGTTTCTCCTCTGTGTTCATGTAATCTGCGTTCTCATAGACAATTCTCTTAGCTTGTGCTATCCAACGCTTTCACTATATAATAAGAATATACAGTATCTCAACTCATATGAGTTCAATTATAAAAAGTTGTAATTAGGAAATGCTGTATTTTGACTCCATAGATATTCGGTTCGTTACAGATCCTCTCCATTTTAGACTGGAACACCAAAGGGTTCAGTTCAGTTTAGGTCTTTTGTTGGCGGTAAATTGTAAACGAGGCTTTCATGTTTATTGGTATAACATTGATGACATATGAGTTCAATGACATACTTTCAAACAAACTTTATTCTTTCAAAATACTCGTATATGCCAAATACGTTGTTATGTTTATGCAACTGTTCTCAGCTTTTTCGCTTAGAGTCAGAGTTGTTGCTCAATTTAAGGTGTAATGTCTTGGGAGTTAGACACCTAAAAATCCCGTCCTGACATAGATTCAAGTATCGCAGAGAGTTTGATAGTAGCTCAAGTCTTATTGACGTGTATCTGTTAGTTTTCTAATAGTTTTGATTCGTTCATCATAATGTCAGAAATCATAAACAAATTAGTATCAAGCTATCAAATTTCTTGTTTCGAATCGGCCAAGAATCCTTGGAAGAAGGCGGAAGAGTTGGAAGAACAGTAGAAGTGATGTTGACGAATCCTCTGTTAATTTAATCTTAAATAAAGTTTGTGTAAGGATGCCCAAGTGTCCCTCAGTAGTTCAGCAATGCGCCATGTTGAATGTGCTCTATTATTTTTGTAGCTCTGTAGAAAGTTGATGGAATAGAGGCAAGAAGTGGAAGCACTACCATATTTTACACTCCTGCGTACATTTTTTTTATCTTATATTTCTTAAATTTCAATATATCTACAATATTTTGTGTATATTGGATACTTGTATAATTAAGACGTAATATGAAGTAATGATCTGTAGATGTCTCATTTTGAGATTTGACACTTTACAGATGAGTATTCATTCCAAATAGCGTTGGCAGTACTAAAAAGGATCAATTTCGCAAAAACATTTCAAAGAGCAATACAACACTTACAGTTTAAACAACAAAGGTCAATGTATTCTATTAAATCCCTACATAAACATAATTTTATTGAGTGTTACATTTTAAATTTAAAAATTATTATTGCCAGACTTCTGTTACTTAGGTCACTTTTTGTAGCCCTATAATCCTTATTCAAAATGAAAGTATTTGAAATTTGTTGGTAGTAATCGATATGATAAATGATCAAAAGTGATAGTATAATTTAGATAAGGGAAATGCAGGGTGTTTTCAATTAAAATAGTAAAATGTTAGTTGAACAAGCTGTTTAAACGATAATTTTACAATATACAGCATTATAATCAAGCAGTTTAGTCAACAATAATTGTATAATTTGTTGAACGTATCTTATCGTCTATGGGTCTTTCTAGACCACACGAAATTATTGTTGACAACTCACTTTGGCCTATTCATTCAATCCTCGCGAGAATTAATTAACGAGATAAACTTATCAACAGTTTAGGCAACCAAATATTTTAGTTTTCATGTATGTTAGGATTATACATGGTGCTTCACAGTTCTGAATTCTGCCCTTTACGTCAATACTTTACTTGCTTTTGTTATCAACATAAATGCCTTTATATTCTATAAAGAAGCCACGTAAATACCCTACAAAGGTAGATAACAGAGAATACAATTACAACAGAATCGTTAAGGCATTGGCAAATATTTATTACTGATAAAAATATACAAAATATAAACCATTAATTATTTGTTATGACTGATAAATTTATTTGATAAAAATATTCAAAGTGGTACTACTTAATAGACAATGACGAAGTGGATTATATTATTCCTTAATAACAAGTCTCACTTCTATGAAACCAGAAGATTTGAATATACAGGGTGTCCGCGAATATAAGGCACATATTTATGGATAAATATTAGTATTTAGATCTCTCCAAATATTATTTATCGAAAAACAACTAAAGCCGGCAACACAGATAACTCAGTCAAGTATAAATAATAGTCTTTTTAAACGTTCTAAAAATAAGTTTTTATTTTAGTACACTTGGATATTTAGAATTATCGATTACAGGAGATATAGAAGAGTGAAAAATTTATTATCTGCCATTATGACACATCGGAACGATTTCTACCACTACTTTTTTATTTTTTAGGTGATACACTACACGTTTACATCAATCTTTGGGACACTGATACAAAATATCGCGAATTAGATTAAATAACCTGTCGTTATTTTCTTAATTTGAATAAAATGCCATTTTTCACCTAATTATTGAAACTACCAAATGATAAACTTAAAACGATTGAACGATCTGAACCTTCTGCAAACTAACACAATTTTATGATTCACCAAGTAGATATTCCATGGTTAAATGACACACATTTTTATTAAAAGTATGAGGTGTTGTCTCGTATACATTTTCGAGTAAATGTTTAAAGTGAATTTTTGTGTAAACTAATGATGTTAGAAATTTTTTTTATTAGAATACTTTGTTGGAAATGACACGTTCTTCATACCATTTAAAAAAAATGCTTTATGTTCGCGGATACCCTGTATACACGGATATAAAGGTTTTTAAAGGAAATTTAGATTAATTGACTTACCAGCCTTAAGAGGTCGAGGTACACCACCAACGAATACTGTTTTCCTAGGATCTAAGGGCATGGACGCGTCCAAAACAAAGTCAGCATCTGATAATCTCCAGGGTCGTATTTGTACAGGTTTGTCTTTAATTGTAGGGGACGAAACACATAAATATAACTTATCTTCGTCGGTTATACAAGCATCTATTAAACTTTGTACAGAATTTTCATCCTGCAAGAAAAACATTTTTTGTGTGAAAACTAGTTTCTTAACGATTTGTTTAATCTTAGCTGACCAATTTTTTACATGAGATTAATTATTGAGGAAAACGTTACCTGAAATAATAAAAAAGCGTATCCTTTTGGGGGAAAATATGATTTGCTTTCGGCCTTGTGGGGCCAGTCAACTACCAAAGGTCCGAATCTCCTGAAACTAACTGTAATCTCGTCTTCGTCAATATCGGGAGGAAGCCCACCAACAAAAACTTTTCTAGAAAATCGTTCACCGCCTTCGGAACCCTGTGAATGCGGGGAGGACCTTGAGGGTGAACTCAAGGGCTGTGTTCCTAACGTACTATCAACTAGATGACTAGGTTCTTCTAAGAGGACAGGACCAGCCTGATCCTCCAAACTTGGAAAATAATGTGATTTACCTAAAATAAAAATAAGTATTTTTCAAACTTTTAAAAATAACGGGCAATAAAACAATGGATACCGCACAAATAAAATATTATATATGTGGAAATCTCCATCTTAAAAAGTTATTTTTAGCTAAGGTAAAGTAAATATTTAATTATTTTTAATATGAATATAATTTGATATATCCCCATCTACTAGATTAATGTCTACAATAACTTTTGTAAAATTTTTTACTTCATATGCGTTTTGTTATATAGATTGACTATGAACGAACTAAACGACAAGAAAATAGCATTAGGTATGTTTATAATATATAAATATGTATAACTAAAAAAGAAAGCTGCCATGGCTTTGTATGTAAACGAATACTACCAGTACATTGTCAGTAGTTAGGTATTAGCCTATAAAGTATCTCAATTTACTTGGTCATGCTACAAACTCAATCTCTTAAGAGCGTTATTTACCAATCCTAAAACGAGAATTTCTTTTCAAGAAAAAGTATTTTTTAACAAATTTCAATGATCATCCCCCAAATATAAAATATTTTCCGTATTTTACATAAAAAAATATAAATTCAGAATTTACATTAAACGAATTAGAAGTATTTTAAGAAAGGACATAATAATGAATCAGTACGTTTTGAGCCCACCAAATTTGTGGATGCACTATACGAACTAGTTCACGGGTGTCCAATTGTGGCGGCGAGCAAGAGATTAAAATTTTTTGTGTCATGCTGATTTTAGTTTATTAATTTTAAATCAACATATAAAATATTTGATGGAGGTCTCAACAGGCATACTCATATTATGGGGGTTAAAACGACCATATAGGGAAATGTAAAAGACCATAAAAATGATTAAATAATGTCAAAATTATTTAATATTTCTAAAACTGCAAGTAAAGAAATTATTATATTTGAAAGTCACGCTAAATAATGAACATGAATTAAAACGACTCCCAAATAAAGGGAGATGTAAGAAAGTCACTTGTCAGAATATCTCTAAAACTGCACTTTAAAAATTACAATATTTAGAAGTACTTAATGTGTATAATTCAGTGTAACAAAAAAAGTCTTTATTTGCAAGGTGGTGAAATTTTTGTTAAATAGTTAAACACTAAATCTAAGAACATAAACAAAAACAAATCCTAATAACTATTCTTCAAGAATTATGAATAAGCCTTCGAAATAACATAAATCGTACTTAATCAAGCAAGTTTATAAATTTATTTTACCCTTTTCTAAAATAAGTCTGCGCGCTAATGAATACCGGCTGAGCGCAATAGATTCATGCACGACCTACGTTCTTTCTTAGTAATAAATACTCGTCGAAACTTACACCGTCTGATTATATACGCTTTTTAGAGGAGGGACCTACAGGCGATGAAACTCTCGAAAATTTTGCAAGTAAAAAACGCTATTAAAGATTTAAAATGTATAGATGAACAAACACACTAAACATGATAAATAACAAAAAAGATATGTAAGAGGTAGATTTTTCAGTTTTCATTTATTTATTACTATAATATTGTAAAACTGTTAGAAAACATATTTGTTTTTAAACTTGTATGTGATGTTTTAATATAATTACTTATGTAATGATGAAGAAAATACGAAATTAAAGATGTTTAATTATTGTATGATGTGTGTATGATTCTTAACTTGTATTTAATGTTTAAGTAATGTAACTTATTCAACATGGAAAGTATGAATGAATATACATTGAAAATTAGTAACAAAAATGCTATTTCACAAATTTTGAAAGAATGTAGTGAATAGATGGATATATTATTGATTAAAAATATTTAACTATGCGTGTTCCAAGTTTATGTAAATTCGACTCGAAAACAGTTTATTCCCTTGAAGAATACGATGTAGAAAATATTAATATGCAATAATTAAATATAAAAAAAGAAATACTAATCAAATATTAAAAAGTAATTTATATTACTGTTAATTAATAGTATTAATAATATAATTGAAATATTAACTGAATATTTAAATAACATTTGTTACTTAAATGTTAACAGTTCAACATTTTTTCTTACATTATTTTGTTTAGTATAAATCGCAGGTAATATAAGAAGGGCAAAAATGATATATTTACAAAATCGTGACTCTTGCCGTGTAAAATATAAATAAATAAATAAATAAACTTACCATGTAACTGTAATGATGATGATGGAAACATATTGGTTGTATTTATAAAACCTGAAAAAAGAGAAAAAATGTATTTATATATTTTATTTATATATGTATAAAGTTGCTTTAAAAATAAATATTTCTAGATGTTTATCTTGACTACACGATTTTTTTTTTCAATAATATTTGTAAGGATAACCCCAAATTGATAGGCAGATAAGAGGTTAACAGGAAAACCTCCAAAACAAACCGCGTGAGAATTTCTTTTTAAAGCTTTTCCCCCTTCTAGCCATATATTTAATAAAGATTAAAACTAGAATAGGTAAAACCTGAGTTTAAATTGACCTAATCTACTCGTTTGAAAAACACCCCATATACTTTTATGCTGATTTTTTATCTTATACCAACAATGGGATATCGGTATCTATAAGAGATACAGGACTGGTTAAGTGGAACAATCATTTATAATTTCTGTTGATGTTCTTAAATTCTACAGGGAAACTTATAAGTTACTATTTTCATATTTTGCATCTAGAAGCTTTATTTTTCAATATATCAAACCTTAGAAAAGGGAATTTTTGGAATGACTTTATTTATGTATAATATGGCCAATAACTTCAATTTTTTTTAGTTAAAGTTTGTTTCTATTTTGTCTAATAAGTAATATTATTTAGTACTTACTAATTTTAGTTTATAGTTCGGTCTAATTTATATTTACCATATTACTCACTGAATAATAGTTTTTTAATAAATATAATGACAACTAGGTAATGTCAAATTATTATTTGGATGAGACTTAATTGAGGTCAACACTTTTTTTGACACTTTCGGTTTAACCATACGTCAAATTAACATTTCACTTCCGGTTAAATAGTATGTAGGTATTTAAGATCATTTCCTTTTGTCAAAAAATTGCCTATTGACATTTAGTATATTACAACTTCTAAAAATGTCAGAAACAAGGTTGTTACTCCGTATACTATTTTTATGACTCCTTTTTATACTTTTAGGTTGTAAAATATTAAATTATATCTATTTCTTCGAATAACTGATTTATTAATTACGAAATATTTGGCTTTAATAAAAATCATTCGCTGACATTCAAGACCTTAACAATGCGGAAAATAATTTTCGGTAGACGATTTTAGGAATTGTGTAATTTCATCATAAGTGATATTTTGCTGTATTAACATTAACTTCCCGATGCACACGACAATGACCAAGACCTCGAACGAAGACAAGGACAGTGGATTGCAGGGCATGAGTTCAGGGGGATTAATGAAAAAATAATTTATATTTAATATTAATCCAACAGTAACTCACGAGCCACTACTCCTGCAATTTCTGTTATTTGTCATATGTATCCGGATGGCACCCTTAATCGTTAAGTTTGGAAGAACGTATAAGCTAAACTTTCTGGTTAAGGTTAAGTTGGCGGAGGAATAACCATCGTATGAGTACTAAATGAAAAATATAAATTTTTCGGAAGGAAATGTTGAAGAAAAAAGAGGAAATGGAAGACTAGTAAAGACATAAGAGAGATCAAGTAATCGAGGACAAGGAAAAGTTAAGGAAGAACAATTGGAAACAAAGTAGAAAAAAGGAAATCATTTCAGCATTAGTCAAGAATTACAAGAACGAAAAAAACTAATCCTTTTAAATGTAATTCAAGAGGTAAAGAATGCGGTTAGTCACTGCATTGAGTAAAATTAAAGAAAAGGCTTATTCTTTATAACAATAAAATAAATACCTACAAACCCATTAGTAAATTAAAAGCATAATCTTCTATTTAAGATAAATTTGCTGTGTTTAGTCGTACTTGGAAGTTTATAGCTACATTTTTGAGACTGGGTTGGGGCTTGCACAGGTATTTTGCTAAATTACTAATTTTAGTTCCTCAGATTATTGGAAGTAGATTAAACTAAAAATTATTTTAGTCTATTAATGATGGATCGTAAGGGAGGTAATACAATATACTCATCTTCTTTTTTTATGAGATGCTCATTTATTTTTGTTAGTTCTGAAATTCTTTTAATTATTTCATTGTCCGACTTTACATTATCTTAATTTTTAAACGTTCGAACATATTTCAACCAACTTCTTACGTTTGTATGTGTAAGTCTTTATTTTTAAGTACATAATTGTCATTATTTTTTTGTGGAATTTCATGATCTTGCTATATTTTACTATTTAGTTATGGTCTTCAAAATTTTAAGAAAATAATCACTAAGGCGCGCTACTGCCCGAGAACTTAGTCAAATAGTTAAAAATGTGTGTTCGGTTGATTGAGACGACTTGAATTGAACTTCACTACCTGAGATATCAAGTGATTATATGTGGCATATATAATATTTAAATGCCCAATACTTATAAAGTCTTAACATTAACAAGTACTTATATTGGATGAACCTCGTAAATGGTGTTAAAATTTAAGTTTTGCAATTTAGAATAGAAATATTATAACTGCACGTGTATGTCAGAATCTAAAAACGCACAAGAAAACTCACCAGGACAGAGAAATGTGGAAAAGTTTATCAATGCACCTTCGTTGAAATTTTAAAAGGGATCTAGCGAGTGGTCACAGAAAGTAGGATAATAACAAACCTTCTGGAGACTCAACACACTCATGAAGACCATCCCGTACTGAAAGAATAAGCTATAAACAGGTTCTGCTAGGAAAAAGAGGAACCCGCACGTACTGTTATTATAGAGATCTAATATTGGATAAAGAGAAATCTAGGACAGTTAGCTACATAGAGGGATCTTTGCCCAATCTATCGAGTCTAGTTAAAAAGACCCAGTTGGAGAGAGGATATCATCTACAGTAGATTCGTATTGTACAGGTTAATCTTGAACAGGCAATAGATAATTTACAGTCCCATATTTAATCTATTCTACTTGGTAACAGTAATCCAATAAATATTTACACAAATTAAATGTCGTTTAGGCAATGTTATTTAAAGAATGAACAAATAAATAAAGAACAAAGCAGTAGAAGGAAAGAGAGAAAACTAATGAAAAAAAGGGCGAAAAATAATATAAAAGAATGAACAGTTCAAATGGAATAAAATTGAGAGCAGGTAACATAACAATATACGAGTACTATTTGGGATCGTTAAAGGCATTAAATATCACGAGTACAAAGAAGAAAAATGGGCTAAATTGATGGAAATGACAAAGACCAGTTCGACGAAATTATTGACCATAAAAATAGCCACGATTACTATTAATACACAAAAGGGAGAAAAAAAAATTATAATTAACAAAGAGGTAAACCAAGGTGATTTGCTGTTCAATTAGGCTATAGAGTAGTGTAACAGAGCTTTCTCTGTAAAAGCAGCATAAGAAAGTTAGTAATCTTTATTTTTCTAAGAATATTTCAATAAAAGCACATTCCAAATTTACCAATTCAGTAGTTAAAAAATAAGCTGGCCTTTTTAAACATAAGGGATCTTTCGGGGAAAAGGGTTTTGAAAATCAACTAAGAGTGTTGAATTTCATTTTAGAGGCTTTTTACTGATATATAAGTTGATGCTTCAAATAACATAACAGATGAGTTTTATCAGATTTGTTTACCTGTCGTCTAATCCTCCAAATCAAGAATATTCTTAGATTTGTAGAAAACCGAAGTTCTTTAATAAATCATTAGTCTGGGAAATCAGTAAAAGCAAAATTAGCGCTAAAGTTCAGATCGAAAGCTGAACACATTTGGAAATCAGTTGTCGCTTAATGCGCGAAAGTGTCCTCATACCCACTTTGAATTTTTGTAAGTTATAGTTGCCGATACTTTTTCTAAGTTAGTTAATAGAATCAAATCGGTTTATTAACGATCTCGGCGAGAGGTAATAATTGTTCAAGCTATTAATTTAATCTTGTCTCAATTTTTAATTTACTTGTTGTTTCTTTCATATATTTTATTATAATTTTAACAGATTCCTCACCCAATAAATAGTTCGGTTTAGTTTCTTTTGTTAATTGAGTGATCAGCAATAAGTATAACTATATACTGGGGGTTCTCCAGAATCGGAGCTCCAGGTCTGAAACCACACGAATCTGGTAAGCACCAATTTCTTCATTAATACAGTACGGGTACCGACTGATTAATTCAACACGTATCGTATTCGGTAACTAATCTATCGTAAGATTCTACTTGCTCCCGCTCGGCAAAACCAATACAACATCACCTATGGTGTCATACACACAATATAGTGACAAAAATAATATTAAAATAAGTGTTAGATGGCTGGGACACATGTAGAGAGCGAAAAAAATATTACAGATGAGTTTAGGACAAAAAAGGAGAAGAGGAATACCGAGAGCAAAATAGTTATAAAAAGATAAAGAAAACCTTAGATAAGTACAGAATTAGATGGAGAAATAGAATCAAAAGATTAGGAGTCGTATAGAGCTAATTACTCAAAAAAACATCGGAATCAGAAAACTGAGTTTAACCCCAATTGGGGTATAGAAGCACCCTATAAAGAACAATATTATTTTTTTCATTAAATACAGTTTTTCCTTATTTAGATAGACCTTGCTAAAGACAGCATCCGATTTTGTGTTTTTAAAGTAAAGTAAAATTGTTAAGTTGTTTATTAATTAATCCTATAAAATAGCGAAGCAAAATGAATTTTCTTTTTGAGTTGTTAAAAAATCTTTTAATTTCTTAAGGTTTAATAAGAATTATGCAAGTCCAAGTAATTAATTAACACATTATTATTAAAAAGTGGTTATTTTTGGAAAAAATACAATGTGTAAAAGCTATTTCAGATAACAGTCTGCATGTAGTTTTGTTTATACATGTTTCTTGTCTATTACACGGAAATAGAATTATTAAAATTTACCGATCATCAAGTAAAGTCACGGAATAGGCACTTCCTATCGATTGCAGTGGCTTAGAAGAGGCAAAGAGAGGTAAACTCAGGAGATACATTACCAAAACCCGCGCAATTTGAATAGGTTATTATGGGGTAATGTACAACCGAGAACATAATGATAGATGATAGATAAGGTGATTAAAATTATAAATCTTCCACTTATTATAGATAAATATGTTTTCAAAAGAAAAAAACAAAGGTTTATGTGATCAAGGGTGGATTATATAACAGATAAATGATGTGACAAAAATCTAAAGACATATTCATAAACTGTTTTTGTAGTCAGAATGTATATTCATATAGCAACACTCAAACCCTTAATAAAATAATATACGAATGTCTTATCGTACATAAAAACGTATGCAAAATAAAAACTTTTTCTAAAGATGGCCGTTTTCAAAAAAATGACACGTTCTACATAGCATTACTTTCGAAGACATCCTGTATATAAACTCAGAAATGACCGAATCTCTGATAGAACCTCATTATGATATGTAATATATATATATATATATATATATATATAGTTCATCGAACACTGTGGTGATACACCTACTATCAAATAAAAGATTGCGATTTAAAAGTTATGACTGGTTGAAAAATAGTTGATAAATTAACGACTAGAGAAAAAAGTCCAATGGCGCACGCTAATTTTTTTTACGATATTTTCTTTAATATTACGACAGTAAATATTCAGTCATACAATTACTTTTCATTATGTTTTGTGATGCAGGTAAAATGTAATAAAAACTATTTACAATAACAATACAATACATTCAAATCACGACGTCATTTATCTCGGCAACAACATTATGTACGCTTATGAAACATCATAATGTATTCGTGTATTGTCTCTTCTAATTTTACCCTGTGAGTTGGTAGGAACTTCATGAAATGTCATTGTAATTGCAACGTCGGCTTCTTGTTATTTCAATTTCTCAATTATTTCTTTTTTGAAGTTTGATACGAGTGTTTTGTTACAAAAAACTGTTCTTTTAAGAATGAACATATGAAGCTAATTATTACATAATTATTTTTTTAGATTACATTTCGAATTAAATGAATAGCTGCTCTAAGAAGTTTGCAGCTTCTTTAGTAAAATATTTTGAACAAAAAAGTTGTAACAGTCGTCCTGCTACACTTAAATGCTGTTAGAAAGTATTTAAGTTAAATGCTGGGATATCTAGAAACATCGAATTGTCTCAAAAAAGTGTTTTTGTGCAAAGAGAGTGTACAAATACAAGAACACAAAATAAAGCAATATGTAGCTTTGCATTTTTTATTAAAGAAACTAAAAGAAAATCAGTTCTGCAATGGTTGTCCCAAGTCATTAGAAAATTTACTAATAGACATCGGTTCCAAACGGAAAAGAAGACCAAGTAAGTTGTGGGCTGCTTCTATTTCGCTGATTTTTGGAAAAAGAATTTACCTCTAAATATATAATAATTGCTGGTCTAATGCTTTTATTTTGTTCGTTTTATTATTTTTTCTTTGTTTCTTCTTCTTAAATCCGTTATTAGTTGCACCAATATATTTCTCGGTTTAGTCTTTTTTCCTTATTCTAACTTTTTCAGTGTAGCATTATTCTATTAACATGATTGGCCTAATTTATTAGTTTTCGTTCTTTTATCTTCACAAGTGCCTCTATTTGTCGTTAGTTATTTATCTCTTCTATATGTAACTTTTGTAGAAATTATACTTTTAAAAATGGACTGTAAAATCGTGTGACCTATTGTCATGTACACATAAATTCTAAGTGATTATTCTTAATCCAAAACTATACTCAATAAGAGACCAAAGACTGTGTCATTTTTCAGTAATTTTAATGAAAATAAATGCTTTTCCTACAAAACAGAATTAAATAAAACTTTTTCATATTGTTTTTATAACAATTGGTACTAATTTTACACAAATCACTATTTAAAAATTAACAATAATATTACATATTGCGTCTTCTGAAGAGTTATTATTACCCATATATTTTAAACTTAGGTTACTTATTTACTATTTTCAATCATTGGTGAGGACCGAGATAAATAACTTTAAAAATAAATTCTAGAGCAGAGCGTGTGTTTCTTCAATTGAGTACTTAGAGAGTACGCGCGCGCGCGCGCGCGCTTGTGTGTGTGTGTGTGTGTGTGTTTTGCGTAATGTGACTAATTTGGTTGTTTGGTGGTAATCTATAAACTCGTAAGTGTTCACAGTAGCTTATGTTAAAATTTCTTAAGGTCTGGCCAAGATAGATGGCGAATCTAGTTTGTAAACCAACATAGGAAATACTTCATATAAGTGACAAGTAAGAAGAACTTGATTTTTTGGAGTAAAATGAAATAAAGAAATACCTAAAATGCCCTCAGTATACAGTATTGAATGAACAATTAAACATGGAAAGTTCAATTATTTTAGATTACCTTTTGGACTAAATACCTAAATAATAACCATAAAAATTTTTAGGAAAAAAAGAATATTATTGTACATATTGCTTGATAATGATTGGTTCAAATGTTTGTGGTATGAAGTTATTTACGGTTATAAGAAATCAATCAATCTCATGTCACTCCTGACAATGTTAAATAGGCGAAACCTTGGTCGAGAAAATATAATTTAAATAGCTTTAGAAAACTGTGGAAATTCATATAAGGATAATTTATCTTTTTATATTTAATATTTTAAGTGTTGGCATTTATAAAAATAATATAGTGAGTTACCCTTATATTGTGAAATAATTGTAAATAATAACGAAGTCTGAAAATGTATAAAAAAATGTGTTACAGGACCGTACCATAAAGTACTTTTTATCGCCCGGTGCTGCGACAGGCCATAAATTAAATGAGCAGCATTAAAGTATATCTATAATTCTTATTGTAACTTTTATTAGCAATGCCATGATTTACTCGGCAACAAAAACTTAATTTTGTATTCTGCGTTGGTACATTCTGTAATATTAATGGAGTATCGTTTAAACTTTCTTTGTCACTGTATTACATTTTGTCAAATAAATTTCAAATCACTTATAAACTATTCGCATTAATCTAATTATGGCTAAAGCTGACACTCAAGATGGCTACCAGCCTATTTTAAAAATATTGAATCACTTGCCATGGCAACGTATTAATCTCATTACTTGCATTTCCTATGCAGTCTTATATAAACCGTAATATATTTCGAGGTGCTAAATAATTTTAAAAAATATTTCCATATTGGAGGAGGTACAATAAATAACAATCTAAAATTTATATAAGCTATAGGTGTATGTATAAAAAGTGTTAAAAAATAATTATCAAAACCCAAATTCGGTGCAAAATTTGATAAAATTTAAATTTAAATTTTTGATAATGGAACGTTTAAACTACTTTTTATTTTTTCTGGTTTTTAAAAGGAAAGTTATAAAAAAAACCTCTCAATTGAACCACTATTTTAAAAAATTTGGAATATGGTACATTCGAACTACTTTGTATTATATTTTCTAGTTTTTAAAAGTATAATTATAAAGAAATGTCACATTTGAACTACTTCTTTGAAAAATTTGGGAAACGACACTCTCTAATGTAGTATTTGAACTGCTTGTTTGAAAAGATTGGGTAATAATACATTATAACTAATTTTTATTTTTTCTAGATTTTAAAAGAAACATTACAAAGAAAAGTCACATTTAAATTGTTTCTTTGAAAAGTTTGGGAAATGATACTTTTTAAGTAATGTTTATTATTTATAAGATATATCACATGTGAACTTCCTTTTTATCAGTTTTCCTAATTATTATAAGAAAAATAAAAAAATAAAAGTTACATTTTAACCATTTTTCTAAAAAGTTTACAAAATGTTGCTTTCAAACTGCTTATTATCATTTTTTCTAGTTTTTAACAAGAAAATTATAAGGAAATGGTACATTGTAACCCTTTATTTAAAGATGTTTGTAAATGGAACATTTAAACTACTTTCTATTATTTTTTCTAGTTTTTGAAAGGAAAATTATTATAAAGAAATGTAGCATTTCAACTACGTTTTTGAAAAGTTTGGGAAATAGTACATTATAACTAATTTTTATTATTTTGTCTAGATTCTAAAAGGAAAATTATTAAGAGAAATTACATTTGAATTATTTCTTTGAAAAGTTTGGGAAATTGTTCTTTCTAATTAATTTTTATTATTTATAAGGAAAATTATAAAAAAATACCACATTTGAACTCCCTTTTTATCAGATTTTCTAGTTATTATAAGGAAAATAAAAAAAATAAAAGTTACATTTTAACCCCTTTTCTAAAAAAATTGGGAAATAGTGCATTCGAACTGCTTATCATTTTTTCTAGTTTTTAAAGGAAAACTTATAAGGAAATTCACATTTTAACTATGTATTTCAAGATTTTTTTAAATGGAACAATTAATTATTTATTATTATTTACAGTTCTTAAAAGGAAATTTTTATAGAAATTACACATTTGAAATACTTTTTTGAAGATTTATGGAAATTGTACATTCGAACTTCATTTCATCATTTTTTCTAGTTTTTAAAAGCATACCTCAACCTGCATATGCAAATGATCCTGATGGATTTTGCAGTAGTATAAATATCCTTATCATAATAGTTCATGTAAACTAATATTTTATTTATATATTGTAACAATAACAATCTAGTTATACAAGTATTTACAAATAATGTAACATTACTAAACACTAGAATTCTTTTTCTAAGTACAGAGTCTATAAAATTTGAACTCGAGTTAAGGTGCGGAAAATACACCAAATTGAATGGTTATGGTTAGACTTTAAATTATACCTAACATAAATATGAATAGTGCCGAATTTAAAGTTTTAAATTAACATTTTCATTTAAAAAGAACATGTATATGTTGCAACCAATTTTTAGTTCAAGAAACTATGTCACATTACGTATAGGAAAAATTTATCTGCTTTTATCAAATTGTGGTTATTTTATTTAATTAATAGTTTCCATATAAAATGGTATGGGTTATTCTTTTGGTTCTTCAAATTTTTTAATATGGTTGGTCACGTGTGTTATCATCTATTGAGAATATTTCCTTTCATAATTTTAGAGAATTATTCATAACATATGTATAACAAGTTTTACATGCATATATTTATGCAGATTTAAATGTGTAAACAACATTTTTCCAACTAAATAGTCGATAGCTAGGAAAATCTGTCATAGGGCACTATGGGTTTTTTTTATTGGCGGCGTATTTTTAAGCAATAAGCCAGGCGTAACCAACCACTCTTAACAAACAACAAATAACTTAAATCTCTTTGAATTTCCCAAATAAATTTGAGTTAAAATTTTATATCCATTTTCTTTGGTTCCTTAAAGGAAAATGAAGACCTTGTTTTTATTTGCGCAGTTCCCACTTAAATCCCACACTTAACGTGTCCATAAACGCTTAATTTACGTCCGAGTTCTACAACTGTAACTGAATATTCTGATATATTTTGTTCTATCTATGTCTGCTATCAATGCTAATCATCGACGCCGGTGAGAACCTCAAATTTAACCAGAACCCTGTGGAGCTCCGTTCAAAGCCCAACACCTATGACGTCATATCCTCATTATACCCTCGTGTCCATTGGTATAATGCCTACAAACTGTGATAACATATTGCGCTGTACTAATAGGACATATACGCGGTGTTTCCAATACGGCGCTCAACACTGCTCAACTACAGGTACCGAATCGTCGAAGTCAACCTGATAAACTGGGCCGACGCCCTTTTTATTTCGTTATCTTCCCAAATGCGTAAAATACCCATAAAACGGCTATTAACAGACTGTTTAATTTAAATTAGGCAATTCAAACCACGTGATAAAACATGGCGGCTGAGGGCAAACAAACAGAGTATTAAGGTGAAAGTAGTATAGTGTAAACAAATCGTTTGTCTCAGGTTATTATGTTACTTAAACATTGATTGATTTTCAACAATTTCCAGTAACCCCGTAGAAATATTAATTAAAGCACACCGATGACATTTTCTCTTATATTCTGCTGTCCACTTGTTCCTAGATGAAACGTAATCCCCTGGTACACGATTGCCCAAAAAACCCCAATAATGCCACTCAATATTCACAGCAATGTTATTCAATGTTCACAGCAATGCCACACAATGTTCACAGTAATGCCAGTGATTATCTTTGGAGTAAACAGGGTTTTTGACAAAATGTTTAAAATAAGCATATACGGATCTACCGAGGGATACACCACGAAGGGTTTTTTTGTGTACAGTAAACCTGCAACATTATTCTGGACATTAAGTGCCATGAATTTACTGAGGCATTAGTGTACAAAATTTTTACTCGTGGCTTATCTTTGGTACCTTAAACAATCCTATTAATATGTCATATTTTTAATGCCATTCAGTGGTATATTTTGTTATAGAGACTTATGACAGTACCTACTGTGAACATTAAATTGCAACATTGCGGATTATCCCTCAATGCCATCCATGAAGCTCTTAATAATTTTTCATTAAAACCTATGGTTTCTAAGTAAATCAAGCAAATAAATATTCTCTTAATCCCTATATTGAGAGGCTTCCACAGACAATTGGAATGCAAGTTGGAAATATTTAGTGTTAATATTTATATTATTGCAAAAAACACCATTGGAATATATCAAAGAAATGTTCTGTTGTAATTAGAAATGTATCTAATAGTCTAGATTTTACAAGAATTCAAAGTGGAAATTTCAAAACAATTGTCAGTGTTTAATCCACAGTTTGTAACGAATATTCAAGGCTAGAAAAAAGTATGTCAGACAAAATATTATTGTAATATAGGTAGAATTATCTAGGCAGTTATATTATAATTAAAAACAAAGTAGTTAAATGTTGGAGAGCATATAGTTTGCGAATTTATGTAGTTAAACTAATTATTGTTAACAATATTATGTAATTAATGTGCGCCCCTATCCTGATGTCGAATAAACAAATTCAATGTCCTTAAAACTATATTATTGCGTTAAATTCGTTACGTAATAACTGCAACAATAATGTTGTTAAAATCTATCATTGAGAATATATGCTGGTTTTACATGACTGATTTAAAGTAGTTCTATAAAAAGTACGAACTAGGTACCAAAATTATTTAATTTACAAACTATGGAACACTACTTTTACTTATTTAAATATCAATAAAATAACGCCGTTAAAATTCTTCGTCAATTTATATATATATACGTATATTTACATTTGAAATGTCGGAAGTAAATAAATTTTTGGGTTACTTTTAATAATTTGAAAACAGTTACATAAATGATTTAACAAAATTGTCACCTTTCTAGTAGTCAGTTACGTACTATGTCGTCTAATCATAATCAGCCAGTTCAACCATAAACCATATTTTTTATTCCACTCGCTTCCACAAAAGCTTATTACCATTAGATAATCCTAATTGTTTATAAAATTATTATTTATATCGGCAAGTTTTGAAATAATGTGTACAAAAATCACGAGGTTTTAGTCCTATTAAATTATTCAAATAAATTCAGGCACCCTTCCGCTACTCTTATTGTCAACTCACCTTTAGGCAGAGCGCTAACATTAGGCAACCCCCAATGAGGTTGCAGGGTTGTATCAGCAGGGGAAGTACCGTATGCCCTAAACATCACTCACGAATCGGGCAGTTTTGTTAGAAAATGCGCCCGCAAACATACACTACGAACACGAAAACTGACTGCGCTGATTACAACGTTAAACGTCGCGCGATCACGATGTTGGAGGGACGACGTTGCCTACCTTTTCAAACGTTTCAAATTTCCGTAACTCTGTTACCCCATTAACTAATAATTTATCTCCAATATTAGGGAAAACACGGCAGCCCGAATCTTATTCATAATTAATTAACGATTAATATTAATTATCCCGCAGTATAAATGATTAATATTCACATTCATTTTCATGCCTCTTACTCGATGGTAGGAAGAAAATATTGCTTTTCGTATAACACTCTGTGCCTGTATTTCATTTTGCAATTTATTTTTATCCGTATACAACTGTACGGAAAACCCCACTTACAGAGTAAAAAAAACCAATAAATGTAACACCTGCTATTACTGCTCTACCTTTTTACCACACCAAAATTATTTGAAGAACATACATGTGTCTCCAATACTCTTTTAAGTAAATTTACATTTGGATTCTGGCTTAGGTACATACTCAAATAAATCGATTCAATGCTTATCTTATTATTAATCTTTTCTGTCTTTACTTTTTCTCATGAATATCATTTTTAAAGCATTAATTCTATTTTTTTGAGTTTCTTTTAGTCTCCATATTTCAGCATCATTGTTTTAAACCTCGGTTCTAATTGCGTCAATTGAAGCCGGTAATCGACTCTAGAAATAGTAAAATCAATTTTAAAAACATCGAGTAGGTAGATTAGGTTAGTTTATTCCTATGATTGTAAATATTTTACAATTTATAATTTGCAAAAGTTGTGTAGAATAGTTTGCAAAAAATAAACCCACAACCACGTATAACAATAAATCATACTAAAAACTACAACCAAATAGGTAGAGAATCTATAGCACCAAATAAACGTTGAGAAACAAATTGTGTAACTAACAAATTAGATCCGCTCGACACGAAGGATGAAATTCAAATGGCGATGTTGTTAACTCTGGTAGTACATCGGCCGCGTACGTATTTCTGTTGTTTGCGCATCTCTGACGTAAATCTGATGAGAAATTCCTACTTGTACTAAACAAATAAAGATGTCAATATTGCTTAAGTTTTAAAATGAACGTTTTGTATAACTTTGTTATCGGGTTAAGTGGAAGAACAGATTTTATGGTGGATATTCCTAAACAACATATCTGAACTTCCCTTTCCTCTATTTTTAATAAACCCTTGTTTTATTTTGTTGACTTTTGTAAACTGTACATTTTTTTGTTATTTGAAGAAATAAAGGTGACCTATTTTTATTATTACTTCTATTTTCATTTTTTTTTTTTGGAATTTTATATTCCCCCATAAATCTCGTTTCCGTACGTGTTAAGAATAATACCTGCCTTGGCTATTTTTATATTTACCTTTTTATATAGTTCTACAATTACTAATCCTAAATATTTAAAGCTCTTTGTTAGTTATCCACCTATTGTTATATATTTTTAATAGCATACTTTTTGTTTCAGCAACATTGATTTCCATATTAATCTATATTGCATTCTAAAATGGGTATTGAATGCACTTCTTAATAACATATTTATTTTATCTACAATTATTCAAGGAATTTCATTTTTACTGTTATTTCAATCAATTTTATAAATTTGAAAATACTTCAAAATAACCTTCACACTGAAAAAATTTTAAATAAATGTGTCATTTTTAATAGCAACCTTGATTGAGAGGAATATATTTATAAAACTACAATTATTATACTTTTTGCCTTATAATAAACCAATTAAATAGATTTTTTTTATTTTATGTATTTTTAACAAAAACTTGTTTCGTTCATTGACTTCAATGAAGTAGTATTTTCATACCACAACTTAATTGCATATTTTATTTCAAAAGTTTAGGTGTGTAATTTGAGTAAGCATGGAAATATAAGCGGCGTCATGTATTTACAAATATTATGCATCTATAAATTAATAATTTAATTAGCAGACAAAATAATTCTCCGAATTTGTCATATTTTGTCAATTCTATTATCCACTTCTCCCAGTTTATTCGACCATGTGTAATTTCTTTTATTGCACACTTCATTTTTTTCTTGACTTATATTCCCTACTTTTTCTGTATGTATCCAAAGCCCATCAATTGTTAGTATATATCTTTCTAATTAATGTTAAGTGTATTGATAATTTGGAAACTTGAGATGTTTCCAACTCCATTTTGGCAAGTTCCACAGAAAATATTAAAAAAATTTAAATTAGTTACCTTCTAATAAAATCCTTTGTCGCAAAAATAAATTATACGTTACATCAGTAAACTTTGCAAAATTAAACATACCAAATACTTAATATTTATTTTTTATAAATACTAATATTAAATACAATATTTATTTAGTCACAATCGCATTGTGTGATTAGACCTTTTAATTTGTAAATTAATTATAATTAGCTTTAAAAAAAATATAAATTTGGTGTAAGAAATATCTATATTTTTGATAATATGCAATTATTCTAAGTAATTTACTCTGAAAAATTGTTCCAAATGCTTAATTTTTATTTTATGTATAGGGGAAAACGACAACAAATCTGAATAATTTCTAAAACAATAATTAGTAGAAGTTCTTGCTAGGATCAATTTTTTAAAATCATCTTGTATGTATATGTAATGTCAAGTTTGAACAGCGCAATATAATATTTTGTGAAATCAGTATAATTGTTTTCATTTAAGACTAATAATAAAAATGTTTTTCATATAGGTAGACACCTTAATACATATGTACATTTGTATATTTACAATTTTACCTACACGTCACTCACATCTAAAGATATAAAACATCCATTAACACAATTTGTTTTTCTATCTAGCAATAAAAGTACTATCAGAAGTACTAATCATATGTTTTTAATCGCAGAACTAAGTTTGTTATGATTAATTACAAATTAAAAGAGACAAAATACAAGCATCTTTTATATTTGACAGTTAAATCTTAGTGCTGTGTGTTTACAGCTGTCATTCTATTTCTTGAAACTACTACAAAAATATATGTTCAAATAAGTTTTTTTGTTACAAATTGTTAACCTATTTCCCTTAGTTGATAAATAGGTTCTGTCTGTAATTCCACTTTACGACAATTCAAGTGCAATTAATAAAATAGCATCAGTTTTGATGAAAAATAAATACGACCAGAATTACTACATTCGGCGAAAATGAATAGGAAAAATAATATAATATGTTATAGAGGAATCTGTACAGGAACATGGACCTAAAGTATTGAGATTTTAATGATATTGGACTCATTTGGGCAAATTGTAAGTCATTTTACAATAAATATATTGACAGATATTGAAAAAATTATAAGTATGTGAAATAGCCAAGTGTGATGCTGAAGCCTGGACAAAATGTGTTAGATACATTGAATTACTAATACCAAAATGGCATGATCATTTAAAATGTATTTGTGACAGAAATTGAATCATAAATCATAATCATAAATGTTGGAAAGTTTTGAATCAGAAAGTGGAGATGAACTATGAATTATTTAATAAGCAATCGAATTATGTATTTCTGTACAAAAATCTGATTAAAGTATTTAACAAAGTTAGTGGTAATAATTGTTTAAATATAGAATGTACCTGTAGTAAGTAATAAATATACATTTTTTATGGTTATAAAAGTATAACATCGGAACTTAGAATTTGCCCCACGTTACAATAAATAGCTTGACAGCTAAAAACAGAAGCAGATATAGTAATTCTATTCTAAATTGCACAACTTAAGTTTTAATTCCATTTACGAAGTGAATCCAATATAAGTACTTGTAAATGTTAAGAACTTTATAAGAAATGGGCAATTAAATATTTTATACACCACGTATAATCATTTCATATCTGAGGTAGTGAAGTTCAATTGTCCAAATTGAGTCGTTTCAATCAACCTCACACGCATTTTTAAGTATTTGACTGAGTTTTTGTGGTCGTAAATCATTCCCCTTCTAAGTTCTCGGGCAGTAGCGCGCCTGAGTGATTATTTTCTTATAATTTTGGAGACCGTAACTAAATAGTAAAATATCGCAAGATCATGAAGTTCCACAAAAAAATAATGACAATTATTTACTTAAAAATAAAGACTTACACATACAAACGCAACAAGTTGGTTGAAATATGTTCGAATGTTTAAAAAATAAGATAATGTAAAGTCGGACAATGAAATAATTAAAAGAATTTCAGAACTAACAAAAATAAATGAGCATCTCATAAAAAAAGAAGATGAGTATATTGTGTTTACCTCCCTTACGATCCATCATTAATAGACTAAAATAATTTTAGTTTAATCTGCTTCCAATAATCTGAGGTTTTTGCTAAGTAAAATTAGTAATTTAGCAAAATACCTGTGCAAGTCCCAAGCCCGGAGAAAGAAGAAAAGTTTAATAAGACAATTAAAAAATTAAAAATCATTGCTACTAACATGCATAGTTTAGTTTGTAAAAATTGTTTTTGGGCGATGATTAATTTTTAATATGTATTTCATCATGAAAAACTATGTTTAAAATTATTTAATTTTCTTGTACAAACTACACTGAGTCACTTTCATTGCGTAATTATATGTCGTAATATAATTACGAAATGTTGAAATTTTTTCAACTTAGAAAAAATTCTCAAAAATAAAACATTTGATTCATTAATAACAACTAAAAGTATAGAGTCTTTCTTTTATTAATTACATGAATGTCAAATTTATGTAGATACTTAAACACCTACGCCCATGGATCTTCTTTGTTTCTTGGATATTTTTGAGCTTTTTTAATTTCGAATAGAAATGAATTCTGTGACGTTGTAATAAACATTTTGTATTGTTGTTGTATATTTTTTATTAAGTTAAACCAAAATGTTCTTTACTTTTTGGACGGTTCCTGTATACATCACGGCGACTTTGTACAATTCAATATTATGTAAAAGTCAAAACTGTTACGTTTATTGAATACTTGACAACATAATATAGAAGTTTTCCTTAAAAAGTCATATTAAGTAGACACATATATTTGAGTGCCATCTAACTAGAATAACTCTACAAAACAAAAATAAAATTCGTTTTTAAATATCGAAAAACTAGCAAAATTTCTAATACATTTTTAGATAGTTTGTTAATCTATTTTTCTGTATAGATATATTCTCGAATTGTGGGAACATTTGGAGGTGACGGCAACGACGCCTTCTACTTTGATATCACTGACTGTCTAACTGTTTACACGATAGATCAAAAGAATGACGCGCGCATGTGACGTAACAATCGCATACTGCACCAAAACAGCTGGCTACAGTGTCGTCGGCAGGAGTCGCAGGAAATGGCCCTATCATTAGAAAATGGGCATACCCAAGCATGATTTCCTATTTTATATCACTTTAGTAAGCACGAAAAGAGCCACATAAAGAGGAAGATCTGCAGAAAATCATTTCAAGCCGAAAATTTATAAAGTATTCCTTCATAGCAATTTGTAATAATTGAGCTGTGCCTATCTAGTAGCGATGATATTTTTGCAACAAATTTTGTCTGACATTTCAGTCTAGTTGTTTAGAAGATTAGCTAGTAACAATTGTCAAATATACCTGATTGTTTGTAAGTTACATAAGTTTAAAGTAATCCATTCGTCAATAAGTGATGGAAATGGACAATGAGCATTATCAGGTTGTGATTTTTTACAATTCCAAGCGTGGTCTAAACCGTAAAGCATGTTTTGAGGAAATCATTAGAGTGCTTGGTGACAAGTCGCGTTCCTAGGCTACCTTCAAACTGTGGTACAATTAATTTCAACTTTCCTTAAATAACAATTTTCGAACTCCTAAGCCAAAAACGGTAGTTACAGAAAAAAATATTGATCTTATTCGGAACATGATTAAAGAGGATCGGATCAGCTCATTGGCGTTAAAGCAATTAACGCTATTTTACACAAACATTTGAAAATCCATAAGCTTTGTTCTCGGTGGATTCCCACAACTTGACTTCACCTCGAAAAGAACACCATGTGAGATGGAGCAGATCTACACTAGATCGCTTTGACCGAGGATGGTCTAATTTAGTGTACAACTTCATCACAAGTTATGAAACATGGGTATACTGCTATGATCCCGAAAAAAGCAACAATCGTCAGTTTGGGTCTTTGAAAATGAATCGGCTCCAACAAAAGCGGTTCGTGAAAAAAGCCGAAACCAAAAGATGGTCGCCACTTTTTTTGGAATTACTGCTGGTCATGTTTCCACTGTAGCACTAGATGATAGAAGTACTGTTAATTCATAATGGTTCACTACAGTTTGTTTGCCTCAGGTTCTTCAAAAGGTTCGCGAAAAACGTCTAATAGGAATAATCATCTTGCATTAAGATAACGCTCGGACTGACATTGTTGCTCGAATAAATGAGTATTTGAATGCACAAAACATAGAAATACTGGGTCATTCAAAAATTATAAATACATGTGTTTTGTAAATAAAATGTGTTTTACTTTACTAGGCTCAGCTGAAAGGGAACAGTCCTCGTATGTAGGTAATAGTTTCTTTTAACTCCCTTCCAAAACGTTATTCCTGGTGTCACTATTCATTTCGACTCTGGGACTAAAATCGACATAGACATGAAGGTAATATCAATGCAATATTGAAATTATCATTCATCATTTTCATTATCGTGATCTAAAAACGTCGACAGTCAAAGAAGAGGTCAAGAGGTTTACAGGAAAACATAAGGAAATACTTTCAGCTCCCAACACAACACAAACATCTAAGAGACGTCTACTGTCCAGGTAGCAAGAAACGCTTAAAAAAAGTTAGCCCAGATGTTAATGTAATGTTATATGAAACCTTAACACAACGTTTGTCAAGCATGAAAATGCAACAAAAATAAAGCTTTAATCTTAAACAAAAAATACACATTTACTTGCTTATTGTTCTTATTTTTTTGCAAATAACAGTAATAGTTCAACCAGACAATTGTTTCGAAAATTTAAGTACCAAATATATTTGTTGTATAATTCTATTAAAAGAAGAAAAAAAGGAAGTATTTAATTATGAATTAATTTAGAAATAGAAATAACCATAATACAAAACATCGGATTTTAAGTGATTTAAATTATTGAATATTTTACGATTACTGATATCATTAAAATCGCCTTGTAATTGGCAAAGAAAGTGATTATTTAATTCTGGATTCTCTAATATTCGCTTGCTCCAATTATTTTAATTCGTTTTCAATGGTAACTATTTTAAAATCGATAGAATGCAAACTTCATAGCTATTTTATTGCTTATTGTAGCGGCTGATATTTCACCAAATTACGGTACTTATTTCCGGGTGATTTCATTTTGAAGAATCTATTTTAAAATACTAAAAGTAACGTTTTCACGTTTTATTTTTAACACCCAAAAGCAGTGTGAAACTAAAGTTCTGACGCTGACTTTTGGACATGCGCTGAAAACGTTATTTGTAGAAGCACTCGAGGAAAGCCTATTTCCTGGCCTTTAGCATTTTCTCATCGAGGGTACTTTTCTCTTTTGTGAACGTTTCAAATAATACCTTCGCAATACTTTTGAATCGATAAAAAAAATGCTGCACATGGTGTAAATAGCTGAATACGCATTTTTTAATTCGAGTAAAAATCAATTCGGGAGGAAACATATTCATGTCACTTAATTCTTGATAAAGAAAAAAGTAGAACATATACTTTTTATTTTGTAGCATTTCATAGTATTTTTATTACAATTAAGAATATGTTTTCCAATGCCGTTCGTAATGCACAATGTGTTTTGTAGGAATCTAGAATTATTTTATGTGGTAAAAAATAGTTACCTTTAATTGTATTGGTTTATTTATGTTTTAACATTCGGTGCTTTAAAAAAAAATATGTAGTTTTAATATAATTATCTTAATTATTAATCATAATTTATTTATAAAAGGATCTTTAAATGCAGAAGAATTTGAGAAAATATTTTTATTTCTGTTTAAAAAATTGGTAATCATAAAAGTAACATTGGAAATGTTAACCCTTGCGCAAGGTAATAGAATTTCAAATACCAATAGGGGTCGAGTGACAGTTAATTTGAAAGGATTAAGAAGGGAATTATTTACAGAACAATCTGATTACAAACAGAAAATATATAAACAAACTGAAATTAATATTAGTAGGTAGACAAAAACGAAAGAAAAAGAAGTAAAGTAAATAACTACGGTTTATAAAAGTAAACAACTTACATATAAATTTGGACTTAAGTTTGTCATACATTAAATATCTGAATTTAAGGCAAGATTCGTGTTTATTAAAAAACCAGGTACAGTGCAGAAAGATAGCGAGAGCATTAACATTAATTGGGAAGAAATAGATGTACAGTCAATTTTATTTTGCAAAAATATGTATAAAAGAGTAGGTGAGAAAAGGATTTCCCTTTTTTCTACACTAGTGATGTTGAATCTACAACAAAAGAACGGCTCTGATATTCCCCGTGTAAATATCTTCACTTTTTAAGCACAGATATTTTAAAATCATCTTTATATGCTCTCAAATGAGTATTTTTTAGAAGTGTTATACGTGTCCAAACTAGAATATTTCAATCTTGATTGTACAAATGAGTGTTACAATTTTTTTAAACAGCCAGTGTTATTAAAACTTTACAATTTCTAACCATAAATACATAGAATTTATTGATATCCCCGAAAAGGTATAAATACGTATGCAGAATAAAAATGTTTTATAATTTTTTTTTCTAAAGTCACCCGTCTTCAAAAAAAATAAACATTAGTATTTTACATGTATCCAAATATCATTTATTTACCGAAAAGCAACTAAAATCGGCAATATCGATTACTTAGTCAAGTATAAACAATAAGTTTTTATTTCTTTATACCTAGAAATTTAGAATGGTTGATTACAGGGGATGTAGAAGAGTGTAAAATGTATTCTCGGAAATTATTACACGATCTGAACGACGTCTACCACTACTTTTTTTATTTTTTAGGTAATACACTACAATTTTCAATAATTTTTGGGACACTGATACAAAACATCGTGGATTAAATTAATCAACACTTTGTGATATTTTTGATTTGATTAAAATGCCATTTTTCAGTGAATTATTGAAACTACTTTACCAAATGATAAACTTAAACGATTAAACGATCCAAATCATTGGTAAAACGGTGCGAATGTAATCTCCTCTTTACTACAGTGAAAATAAATGCTCAGATAGGTGGATTTTTATTTTTGTTGAAGCAGGAAATAGGAGTCGAGTGATAGCTTATTTTAAAGGATTTTAAATTCTCTATTCAACAATGTAATTCTAATTCAGTTGTAAATCTGATGTATTGGTTTTTAACTAAATTAAATCGTAAGAACGTAAACAGGGGATTAGGAGTTATAGGAATACACGGTGAAGATATTAAACAAAAATGGAAAGAAAATGGTACAGTTCCACCAAATGGACTACCTAATAATAGTTAACACATTAACAGAAATTAAACCAGAATTATTAAGTCAACACAGAACGGTCACAACAAGCTTGAATGATGTAATATAGAAAAAAAAGTAGAAGGAAAAAATATAAAAAAATTAAAGTGAATAAAGTGAAAATAAATCCGGTACACGGTACACCACAGTTTACAATTTGTAAAAGTATTAATGTATGCTGATGACAAAATGCTAACAGCACTAACAGCCGAATTTATTATGGATGACTGAAAATTAGAAGTAGAATTAGCAAATATTAGCAAAAATAGTCAAACACATTATACCAAGCATTAAAATAATTCTGGGACAAAATGAATTAACCAAGTAAACGAAAATAAAAACAGTTCTACTGACAATATTACATTAAAAAAAAATTGGAAGATTTAGAAAAAACACATTAGCATAATAGACGCAATGGAAATGAGACAATTGAGGAAAATAGAAGGGAGGACGCAATAGGATAACGTTACACGCGAAACAATACGAGAAACGAATAATTCCGATTATGAGTAAAGTAACAAAGAGACAGTTAAAGTGGTACGGGCACATCATGAGGATATAACTAAGTAGACTAATAAGAAAAATACATGAAATAAAATAGTATAAAGAAGAGGAAAGGAAGGTCGAAGAAAAAATGTAACCAGCAAATATCAGAGATTGGAATGAGAAGCGAGAAAATACTGGAAAAGATGAAAAGGAATACACAAGTACAGAAGAGATGGATAGAAGAAAACGAATGTCTAGCATAAGTCCGGCACCCGAAAGGGTTACAAGAAAGGGGAGCGAGAAAGAAGACTAAATTATATTACAATAAAGCAACCAGACAAATCAGATATTCAAATTATTCTCCACTGAGTTCTTGGCAGAAAAAGTATGATATCTGTTACTTCCCACATACGGTATAACTTTTATTTACAAGCAAACTGCAGCATTTACCTTTTGTTTTAAATGATTTATGTTTCCATAAATATTAAAATTTAGGTTAACTGCTACAGTATTAGCAAATGTATTTAAAGTACGAAAGCCTGTGAAAGGGCCGTAATTATATTTATTTTTTTTACTTAATTGATAGTTATTATCTAAAAATTAAACTAATTTATACTTAGTATCTGTAATAGTATATTTCATAGAAAAAATGGTAGCAAACTTACCTAGAATTTTTAAAATATCCATTCAGTAACACTATTTGGGTTCATATTTTCATTTTCATTCTTTCACTAGTGGAATAATCAATTGCACTAAGAATAAACAAAATATAAGATTGTTATGTTTTGTTGTATTTAATAGTTTCAGTTTTAGTTAATAAGTCTGCAATAGTCGTAGAGAAAGTATAGTCAGTCATTCATCTACTGCATATAGAAGCTATTATTTACTGGGTTTATTTCGACACATTCGCCTGCCCCTTCATTAGACTAAAAGAATAATAGTATTCTATTAATTTACTATGGTATCCGTAAATTTCGTTGTTTTCTTATTTAGTGCATTTTTTATGTTCTTTCCGACTTCGTTAAGAGATAAAAACATTCTGATTTTGATTTTACATAATATAGTAAGTTTAAATGTTACAGGGTGAAAAAGTATTTTAAATTTGAATTCATACACGCATATAATATGTAAACCAAAGTACCGAAAAATAATTTTTCGTTTTCAAATAGATTTTAATAGTTTATATTTGTTGCAATTGATAAACTTTTTGATTATAATTGTTTTTACGCTTACTTTGTGGAATCTATCCTATATAAAAACTGTAATTTTAAAACAATAGATTTTTAGGATTCATTAAGAGTTCCGCATCCAACTAAAAAAAGTAATTAATACTTTATTTTAATAATAGTTTATCCTTCTAGTTTGGTCTAACAAAAAAATTTAAATATCCAACTAGAAAGGTATTTTTCTACTGTATTTTAATATTTGGTTCACTTTTCTAGTTTGGTCTAAGTTTTATTTTTTTTCTAACAGTATAATTTTAACACCACTTTCGAGTTAAATAAATAAGTTTAAAAGTGAAAGTGAATTAAATATTATTACTATCCTGCCAGAGTCCAATCTTCTTCTGGTCCGTTATAGATGATCCTCTATACCGGGTGTAAAGGAGTTATGGGGCACCCCTACAACTTTTAAACGCTTCGACAGATTTTTTTTAGATTCAAAAACAATGTTTTGAAATCATAACATGCTTAATTTAAAAAAAATAAACAGGAGCATGTTGTGTTAAAAGAAAATTTTAAATTACTGCTTTATTTAGGAACTAAGAAAATTACTATGTTCTATCATTTTATTGGTACTTAAAAGAGCTATTTAATATACAAAGTGGTCCATGTATGTTTCTATTAAAAAAATGAAATTCTTTAATATAATCGTTAATATAATATACACACATACTTTTTTTGGAAATTAACCTGTTTGTGACCTTCTGTTAAATCATGTTGCTTACATCTAAGTGATCATGCAAAATTAGATCAATCTGTTCAAATCAATCCCTAAACAAGATTGAATTATCCTATATGTCAGATATAGATCTATCATTATCATTTCACTTACAGCATCCGAACAAATATAATTTTTTTATACCATAGAAATGGCACCTAATCGCCACAAGCAGTCTTTAGAATATATAAATACTTTTTTCTACTTTTCTTTAATCGAAAATAAAACAAAATCATTGTTAGAGTATGTTCGCGATTTAAATCCATAGTTTCTTTTCGATTCGTTATTTTAAAATTAAATTGTGCTCTAACGGTTATATTCAATTTCTGTCACTTGTAGGTATCACAACAAATGTAATATTTTATAAATGATAATGAGTTAAAAATCAGGTAGCTACAATATATCTATTGATCTGTTTGCACACTTTGGCGCCTTCTCAGCAGGATTTTAGATTAATACCACTAAAGATATAGATTAGACGTTAATACTAAATAAATAAAAAAATCATTTCTGACTTCTACAATATTCAATCATCCTTGATCAAATAATGTACCACATTTAATTCCAAAGTGCAAAGCACAAAAATGACCAAATAGCAATAAATGAAAAGTTAGTAGAGAAAATATGCCAATTAAAAAGATAATAGAACTTAAAAACAATGTATTGAGGTATATATATTTCCTTCAAAAAAAAAAAAGTTCTTGCTTTCTCTCACACATATGGAGGATTTCCATTGTTGTTTCTATTATTTTGTCAAGTGTAGGTTTGTGTTTAGTGACAATGAGGAATATTGCTTTTTAATGATTGGTTGAAATGTTTATACGATGAAGTTATTACGCTTATAAGAAATCTGTCAATTTTATGTCACTCTTTGACAATGCGAAACTATGGTCAGAGGAAATATAATTTAGCAAGCTTTGTAATGCTGTGGAAATTCAGATAAATTTAATTTATCTTTTATATTTATTTTAAAAATGATAATTAGGAAAAAATATTCATTGCCACAGCTCCGCCCACTAATAATTTGTACTGTTTAACAAAAATATGGCAACAATTCGATAAAAACAGATAAATCCTTTCCTAGTCTTTTTGTGACCTAGTTTCATAAACTGTAGACTGGCAGCGCCATCCGTAGCTCAGAGAACGAACGAGATCTTAATACCATTTTTTAATAACGAAACAAAGTAAATAAGTAAAGTACATTTCTGATCATTTGATATTCAGTTGAGCAATAAGTAGCTGTATGTATCTTTAGCACTTCAATTCTTCGTTTCCTGTTTAGGACCTTAAAGAAGCGAAAAGTAAGAGGTTAGAGGCCTCGAGTAGTTGGTGGTTATACCGTATGCTGTTGTGAGTATCATGGAAATATCGAATCAGAGCCGTAATCCTGCGCAGAATGGAAAGCCAAGAAAAATAACAGCAACTGTGAAAATACGAAGCTCAAGTATCTTGGGCACATAATGAACAATGAGAATAATTCTTAGGTGCTCCAGGGTAGGAATTGGTTAAGGACCAGGACCAAGAGTAATATCTTAAACTTAATTTATTCATCCAACAACTTGAAAATATTTTTCTATAGGAATAATATGTAAGGATTCCCAGTACCAAGATGTAATTATATTTTGTGAACGCTTGAGGATTACAAATTTATAAGATGTAATAATAGAATCACTCATACTACACGAAAAATAAAAGTTTATATTATTTAAGTCAAATTTTGAAAATTCTGATATACTAGATAGTGTTTTAAAATAATATTCGTTATTATATTTCTCATACTCGTAATAACTCCTTGTGTTTGTAATTATACCGAGTGTACCGGCTAAACTACCATCAACCATATTCCAGAAATGGATTAAAAGATTATAACAAAATTGGCCAGGACAAAAACCTGGAAATTATTTACAAAACTATAGGTCCACTGTTAGAGGGCCTACTTAAATACCAAAAATTAAAAAAGTAAAATTTTAGATAATTAACCTAACTAAAGGGTATTGTAAACACGATCAGAAAACGCAGAATTTTTCGAAGAATATAATGATTAAAAACTGATAAAGAGAAAGAAGAAGATACTAGAGAAGGAACGTCTTATGGATCTGAAGTTGATGACATTTTTTTTTATCATAAAAACTGAAATTGTTCGTCTATGTGCCGTGATTTTGTCAAAAAAATGAAAAACAATGACTACACTTAACGATATAGACGAAGAAGATATTTTGTTTTATTTTTCAAATGATTCAATTCAATGGACCATGCGAAATGATTTTTCCAGGAACCATTAATATCTATGTAGTTTTTCAATCTTTCTCAATAAAAATTTGCAAAAACATAATTCTATGTACCCTTCATAGCATATATTTTCCTAAATTTAAAAATAATTCATTAATACACAATAAAAAAATTGCAAAAATACGGAATTTTTCTGCCTTTCACAGTGTTGTTCTGCCTTTAGTTTTTTCTGAACAGTGGCATTTCTGATACTACTACAGCATGTTTTTTTATTTTTTATTTAATATTCAGATCTCACTTAATATATCAGCATAATAAATATAGATTCTATTATAACGTTAGACTGTTACCGCCCGGTAGTTTGTCTTGGTAACAATAGTTATGATTTTTTTTATTTATACATACATATATCAATAACTGTCAATATAAAATAAATTTAGTCTACATTGCCATAATTTATTAGACGAACTAATTAAAATAAAAAAAAAATACAATTTGAATAAGTTTCCTACAAGATTTGTTTTGCTTTCTTGGGTCTATTTATTATGTTAATCTCCATCCGATTATTATTGGTAGGTAAGTTTGTTGTTAATTATCAATTATGGTTATTTGCAAAACATTAAACGAGCTAATAGGAATTATTTTTTAATACATATTAGATTAATTGTTACTTCTAAATTGCACTTAATAAATTTTTGGTTAATTACAGTTTTCCAAATATTAGGTAATAATACCTACCGTCTGCACAGCTTTATATACAGGGTGTTTCTAAACTCATACGAAAAAATTTAGGAAGGAATTCCTCGTTGAAAGTAATCAGTGAAAATTTTTCTCAGCCCAACCCCTAAAGAGACATCAGCCTGGAAAGGGCGGAATTAAAATTGAATTTATAATTATTTACACTAATAAATATATAATTATAAGATTTTTTTTTTCACTATTATTATTATGTTATAACATTATAACTTAGGTTTTTATATTATTGCATTTTTAATTTTATAATTTCACTTAATACTCATTAAAACAAAACTATGTATTTTACTTTTTTTGTTTGAAAACTATTAGTTTTATTAATTCAAAATAAAATTCCTCTTTATAAGTACATATAATCCCCAAAATTTAATTTTTTTGCATCACTCGGATTTGAGATATTTCTTTAGGAGTTGATCTGAAAAAGTTTTTTATGGGAACAATCCCTGATAATTTTTAATGAGGAAACATTCTAAATTTTCTCGTTAAATTTAGAAACGTCCTGTATAATGCTATAGTGTCAGAACAGTATTTAACATCTACAACACCCTTTTACTCAAGTTGCGCGAGATTTGCTGAGTTTCCCCCACTTTTACGCCTATGGCCCACTGCAATCGATAGAAAGTGTCTAATCTGTGACTTTATATGATTAATATTAATAAACGCCTATCATTAAGTAATCTACTTGAAGAAGATTGTTTGAAGTATTTGTTTTTCACAAAACATTGCCCTATTTATTACAAAAAGACCAAAATCCATTACATATTAGCAGCATGTAAGATGTTGTGGTACACCAGTTTATATAATAAATTTTTAAATTTCGCCAACGAAAGAATAATGAAATGCATTAGTAAAATCTCTCAAATAACCAATTCGTCATCAAATATTAAAAGTTGAATGAGGAAAAATAAGTAACAATTAAAGTAAATTAATTAACAAAAATCATTTATAATTTATCAAAAACCAACTAGTTTCGACCAACTCAAAGGATCATCATCAGAAATAGGAATAACATGAATATGCAATATTGGATGAATATATATGTATATATATTTATAGACGTCTATGTTCACATACAGAGTCCGCGAAAATAATGCATTCTTTTAAATGGTATTTAGAACTTGCAACAAAATATTCTAACAATATTTTTTTCTAACATGATTAGTTTACAAAAAAATGGACTTTAAACATTTACTCGAAAATTTATACTTGGCAACATCTCACACTTTTAATAAAAATATGTGTAATGCAACTAACGAATATCTACTTGATGAATCATAAAATTGTGTTAGTTTGCAGATGATTCAGATCATTTAATCGTTTTAAGTTTACCGTTTGGCAAAGTAGTTTCATTAATAATTCAGTGAAAAATGGCATTTTATTCAAATCAAAAATATCACGACATGTTAATTAATCTAATCCGCGATGTTTTGTATCAGTATCCCAAAGATTATTAGAAAGTGTAGTGTATTACCTAAAAAATAAAAAAAGTAGTGGTAGAAATTGTTCGGATAGTGTAATAATTGCCGAAATATATAGTAAAGAAAAAATAAGGAAATTTCTGAAAATATAGATGCTAGAAGATGTGTAATAATAAAATAATGAATAAATAAATAAAAAGAACGAAGAAGTGGACTGCAGAATTAAGGAAAAAGAAAACAATTGGAAGAAAGATTTAATTACAATGATGATTAGCGCGATATGATATATTTTATGGCATAGAAAGGATTTAAAGAACTAATAGAAGCAGATACTAAAAATGTAAAAGCATCAAACGAATGGAATTTAGAAATCATATTATGGGGTTTAACAAACTGTATCTACATTCATAATTTTCTTTAACACACTAAAACCTGAATTACACATTCTCCGTATTTATATATTTTTCTTGACTTCTCGAACATTCCAGATAATACTTGATGTCTACGAGAATATTCCGAAAACTGTCAAATCGGAAAGTAGTCAGGTTAAGTTATCCGGTTTTTCTTTTGAGTGAATTCAAAGAAAAAATATGGAAAACATTAAAAAAAGAGAAGTGGGCACAAAAATAATCGAAATAGTGAAATTAATTTATAGAGACAACATCAACAATCAGGAATCAAACGAATTTTTAACAAAAATAGAAGAGAAATAAGGATATGTATTGAAAACGTTACTATTCTTGTTTGTAAAGTATAAAGCAATAAAATAAGTGATGAAATCCTGCAACAGATAAAATTCTAACAGAACTGATGTTTTTAGACAATATTATACTAATAGGTGATACAAAAAATATCTGATAATACATCCGGGAGCTACTGGACAAGGATTTAAGCAAAATTAATATAAAAAGCTACGAATAATAGCTTAGTAAAAGAAGAGGTTGCTAAAATAGAAAATAATGTTTATGGTACAATAAGTAAAACTGGAAACACAAAACAAAAAAATAATAGAATGATAATGGTAAAAAATGTGCTAATGCCAAAGATTACATATAGACGTGAAACAGACACGGAATAATTGAGAATAGAAGTGGCAGATATGAGGTTTTAGGGAAAATAGAAAATAAGTCAACAAAAGACAATAAAGGGTAACATTTTCACACAAAAATAAAATATAGACTCTTTAAATAACATAAATGAAAACCAGTTAAGAGGATATAGTTGGTCATTTCCATCGTATGTTCGTTGAGTCGAAACTGGAAGAGAAGGAAAGAGTAAAACTGTGAATAAAAGAGAAAACAACGAAGACTATGATAAAATTGCAAGGAATTAAACGCACAGAACAATAAAATATGGAGAATGAGGTTTAGAAGATAAAGAAAACTCAATTCCAAACACCCGCCTTACAACGAACGATACAAAAAGTTTAGGATTAAATAATTATAAAGTTAATGGTGTGACAACCACTCAAAAATTTTTCAAATGTTACATTAATGGCAATTACCAAAATTTGGCGGGCCATTTTTTACTAAATATAAAGCACACTAAATACTTAATGCCCAATTAAGTAGTATGTATCATCAGTGATAAATTATTATATTATTATAAGCATACGTCTGCATATTTATTCAATTAACAGTATATGTGCCTGATGATGGTGACCGAAACTAGTAGGCACTGTACTTTAAAAAATCGTATGTGGTGTCTTATTTTCAGCTTAATATGATCACTCATTGGCCTTCAAAAACACTTTTGTGAATGGATAATCACTCAATAAAGTAATTTAGTTAAATTGTAGTTTTACAAACTTTATAGTGTCTGATTATTAAATCTATGCATCACGGATATGTTATTAACCCATCTGTCATGGTCAATTAAGTATAACCAGTGACCTGGCATTCGAAATGAACATCAATAATATGCAAAAATTGTTATGAAAGCCTGCGGGTCTCCATAGACTTTTATAGATGTATTGACTGTATTTCCAAATTATGCATTATTTTATGAATAATTTAAAAGGTGTATTTTACATATTTGCTTCGAAAATGCTCGAGTTTTGGTTGATTGAATTAAAATTGTTGCATTAGAGAGATTTAAGCTTTTACATTCAACAGCCGCATTATAGAACTAGGAATATTCCCTCATATCAGTCACTACTAAGAAAACGTAAAATAGCTTAAATATTTTTTTCTTTTTATTATATAAATATATAATTGCAGGTTATACCTAAGTCGAATTTATGAGATTTATTCAAGTCCGTAACGTTGCTTTATGAGATGTAATTGACCGTTCACCATCGAGGAATATAAATATAATCATGAAATTTCTCAAGGGTAATATGTAGTAAAAAGTATCATTTCTTTTCAATATAATATTGAGGATAATAAATTTTGCACAAGGTTTGACAACTGTTTGGTGGAAAATTTAACAACATTATATATTTTTCCTCCAATGTTCGAGTTCAAATTAAGTTTTGGAAGTATTTTTGAATTATTAGGTACACAAAGTATTTCAGTTAACAAAAAAAAAAAAGAAAACGTTATATTAAAAAAAATTGCCTGTATATATATTTTTTTGAAAATCCTTCCGAATATTTCAAAATTATATAAAAAATTACATAGTGTAGTTTTTATTATTCTAAGTAAAATTTTGGTGTTTCCCAAATTTTCGTCACGAATTTACTAACGTACTAAATTATGAAAATTATTTAACGTAAGCTTATTGTCAACTTAGCGAATAATTATTACTTACTTATGTATCTATTAGCATAAATGCTACTCTAGTGTTAAATTACAGGTCGGTACTTGCAAATTTTGTACACATTTTCAAACATCATATTTTTAAATATACGGGTGTCCTCAAAAATAATGCATATTTTTAAATGCCATCTAGAATGTATTATTTGCAACAAAATATTCTAATCATTTTTTTTTTAATATCATTAGTTTACACAAATATTCAGTTTAAACGATTACTCGAAAATTTATGCTTAGCAACACCTCACACTTTTAATAAAAATATGTGTCGTATCACCCAGGAATATCTACCTGATGAATCATAAAATTGTGTTAGTTTGCAGATAATTAAGATCGTTTAATCGTTTAAGTTTACCGTTTGGTAAGGTAGTTTCAATAATTTAGTGAAAAATAGCAATAATTGCCGAGAATACATTTTTACTCTTCTACATTATTATTCCACATACTTTTTTATAGTTCATCCATAAATATGGACATTATTTTCGCGGACACCCTTCATATTATAATGTATTAGTAAAAAGAATTGCGCTTGTGCACCATTTCCATATTAAATAAGATTTTTGTATAAAAGAACACGTTTAAAATATAATGCGCGTGGCGCTCTATTAGTTTACTTAAATAATAAAATATAACAGTAATTATGATCTAGATTTCAGTTACTAACATCACGTTTTATCAGAATTAAGTAATTAATCTAGATAAATTAAATAAATAAAAACAGTTATCTTTTATTAATTTTTAGACAAACTGGTAAAGGACACTTCAAGCATATGTAACTACAAGATGTCTTCCTCTAAAAACTACTAATAATGAAGTGAAATTACGATTTGTGGAGTTTTTTGGGTGTCCCAACCTAACATAAACCTTTATATGTAAAAAAAATAATATTGATTATTTTAAAAAACTATTTACTCATAAATTAAATAACACCATTGTCAATTTTAAAATAAGGATCATATACTGTACAAGTATCTAAATAGAAATTGGAATAATTATGTAAAAGTTTAGAATAGTTTTTTATTTAACAAAAAATCTTATTCACTTCTAAAATTAATATTCCATTTAACAAAAAATCTCAAAATTTGATCAACTGTACACGGAATAATATAAACTTTTCTGTGACATTTTCAAATCTGTAAACAATTTTTAAAAATTGCAGTACAGAGGAAAGGTATTATTTTGGCGAAATAGATATAATTTTTATGTGAATTCGTATTCGAATTTTTCTTTTGGCTACTACTTTAATTGTTTGAGCAGCGAAAGGAAAATATGAATACGAACTCTCAAAATAATTTAGCACCGTAATTTCGGAAATTAATGTCTTTAGAACAAACCCAAATGGTGTGATTTAGTTCTGTTTCACTTCTTTTGGATTCAGTCTTTCAAAGTATTTTGTCGTCTTTCGGCTCTCTATAAGTCTAAACAGGTGGTTGCTTGTGAATTTAGTGCTTTCGGCCCTCCTTTAATACCGCGATGGTCAACCGAACAAATATAATAAATCTACTTTTAGAGATAAATGGATCAAACTGAAATTCAATTAAAATTTTGTAATGTAAACCTAACCTAAGCAAACATAACCTGACTTAACCTAACCTAACTCAACTCATGCAAACATAACCTGTCTTAACTTAACCTAATCAAACATAACCTAACTTATACTAACCTAATCCATTCCTAGTAATAATTACAAGAAATTATAATCACAATATTATTAATTTTCTAGGAAAAGGACTAACAATAAGTAAAAAAGGTGAATGCTAAATTAGATAAAAACTTATAGATTTGTTGAAGGATTGAAAAAAAACAATATTTCTTAAAAAACACAACAATATTGACATGTTTTTGAGACCATAAAAGCAGACTTTCACGATGGAAAAATAAATATAGATTTATAAAAAAAGTGGTTGTTATTCTTCAAATTTACACCCACGATATTTATTTATCTTTTATTATTTATATTTATCGTTTTGTGCCGGCAAAAAATTTCGTTCGCAAATCATTTGGAACTGAAATAAACTGTTTGTGTAATTTAATAGGATAAATAATACACTTTTACTAAAAATAAACTAGTGGCTAAAAATTTTAAATTTATTAGATTATTGTTGACAATGATATTATCTCTACATGTGTATACCTATATATATTGTAAAGTTTCGACAACTTTGAATGATTTATTTCTTTATTTTTGGAATATTTTGTGTTAAATTGTAAATATTAGCTCGCACTCATTTTTGTAGTTTTTCAATATAATTATTTTCCCCGTATTTGTAATTATGTATCTTTGTATTTATAAATAATGGTTCGCATGTATGTAGGTTTATAGTCACTTACTTTTCATATCAGTCGTGTTGCTATGTGGACTCATAATATCATTCAAATAATGTTCTAATCCTCGCATATTTTCTAATGGACTGTTACCGTTGGTATTGACACCAGATCGATCCTGAAAAGAAAAAACCTATTAATATTGTATTCGTATAAATAATTTCAATTTTCATAAAAGTAAAACTATACAACATATATTTTTTGAATTGAAGAGTAACAAAAGGTTACGTGTTGGTGCGTACACACTAGGTAATGAAGAAAAGCCAAAATTTGTATGTAAAGATTTTACACACTTTACATACAAATTTTGGCTTTTCTTCATATATTTTTTGGTTTACTGATGCTTGAAATTTTCGACTTAATAAGTATCATGACTCAGTAAATAAGGATCTAATTTGTAGTAATTTCTTGATTCCTCCTCAATACTTAAGGAATCCTTAGCGTAAGGTACTATAGATACTTTCATTTTGAGAGTTAAAAGTAATAATAGGTAAAATACCTTGTAAATGTTGAATACTTTCTTATTCAAATAGTTATAATAATAATGATAATAATGATAATGATAATGACAATAATGATAAAAAAAGTAAAAAATCTTTCACTATTTATTATAAAATCAATATAAACTCAGATTACGGGCTACAAACTTTAAAATAAAAGAATAATTATTTATAGTACATACTAATATTATTATGATAAAAATAAATCATGCAAGAGAAGTTTTTTCAAGTGACATTCATAGGGGTGATATAGTAAAATTTTATCTAACACTATTTATATTCTTATACTTTTTAAAATAAAAATTTTGACAAAATTATTATATTCTCATATATTTTGTCATTTATCTTATATTTGAACATTATCTAAAAAATAGATAGCTTTGTTTCTATCTAGTTGGTATCCTAAATACAGATTTTTTGTACATTACCAAAAAAGTTGGTAACGAAAATTATTAATATTATTGAAATTAATATAAAAAAAAATTTGCTATGAAAAGGAATTGCTGATTTTCAATAATAGAAGAGTGGAAATAATATTAATGCAATAAATGAAATTGTGATCCTGGCTTACTTCTCCCAATTAGAGAAAAAAACTATGAGGTTGGATATACTGAACTATGGTAGGTTCATACTATTTCTGAAAAGAAAGTCTAGAGAATAAAAAACATAAGTTAAAAAAAATTAAATTACGTTGTGGAAGAAGATTTTCTAATAATTATGGATATTACCGAAACTGCAGGTGTGATTAATGAAAAAATTTATGAAAAGAAAACGTTAAAACTGAAGGCTCGTATATCTACATATCTCTATCTAATTCCAAAACCAAAAATTTCTCTAAATGTTTCTAATGTTCAAGCATTTTCGATAGATGCGGTGGAATTATGCAAAAATTACATGAATCTAACCACAGATTTTTTGTATTTTACAGGAAAGGAAAATGTACTTGTTAAATTAAAGTAATATCAAGTAACCTATCAATAATCAATAATCTAACACTCTCTATGGTTTCAATTGTGAATTAGTGCAATGTAAATGTTTTGTTCAAAGTGAAAAAGAACTACTACACAGTGACACTGCAAAATTTACATTATATATGTATGTTTTTCTAATAATTTTCAAATTTACTAAAAACTACTCAGTTTACCATTTCATTTGTGGCTAGAAATGAGTTTTTTAGAAATTGATCCCCAAAATATTAATGCGCAGGAAATTTAAATTTATTTATTCGCAACAAACCAATTCTATATATTTTCTTGCTTTTCAGCTATGATAACTTTAGTTATTTAAGGTTCTAATGGGTGATAGTGTTGAAGGACGGTTGTGCTATCCGCAAATAAATTCAACAACTGTTCAATAATGATGATAAAGTTAGGAAGGCAATTTATATATATATATATATATATATATATATATATATAAGAAACAGCAACGGTCCTAGCACCAACCTTGCAGGACACCAGTATTTTGGATTCTTCATTAGTAACATATTTATTCTGTTCCTAATGTAGGACTAGTTTGATGAAAGTTATAGTAAGCAAGTTTTTCAAAAAACAAAAATGCAAGTAAAAAGCAGTCAAATGCTCAAATACTCAACAACCATTTTTGAATTCTGAAGAACTTTTCACTAGGGAATTCTCAAAAAGACTGTAATCGAAACAATGGCAACTGGTAAATTATCTTAAAATTTGTTAAACCAGACTATTAGATGTAAAAATAAACTTGAAAGTAATAGGTACTGGTTATAAATAGCTTTTTAATAACAATACATAAACACGATGCGGTAAACATGGTAAAACAAATTATTTAACGTTGCAATAGTATAATAAAAATAAAGACACAAGAACAAATTTTATAAATTTAAGTTATAAATTTTTTAATTGAATCTGAATCGACTAATCACTTACTTATAGAAACAGAAGAAAGTATAATAACATTCAAATATTTGAAAAATAAATAAAAATAACTAATGTTCTATTCTTAATGGCAAATTAGAAACGAAAATTAAATTTAAAATGTGGAAACCAAAAAGTAGAATAGAATCTTGATTGAGCAAGAAAAAATCGTGAATCAGGAAAAAGTAGAATTTAAAAAAATACTACTCAAATTTGAAATATTATGGTTTTATCGGTTATTCAGAAGGGAATAAATACAATACTACTTATACAACCATAGATTGGGACAAAATTTATGCATACACACTTTCAAAATCAGATAAACTAGAAAAAAATCTGAGAAAAGTGAAGACGATTGGTTGCTCTGGGATCCGAAAAAAAATCATATCAAAAGATAAACAGAATAAGAACTTCAAGAAAATAGTTGTAACACAAAAAATTATGAAAACCAGATAAAAGGAAATATAACAGAAGAATAACATATTGAAGCGCAGAAGAAAATGAAAATATAGAAGAAAATTGTACATATGAAAGACAAAATAATTATAGAAAATAAATAAAAGAGATTTATTTAACGACTTGGTCGATTTGAAATTTTTATTTATATTTAGCATAATGTCTATTTACACAAGAAAATGATCCATAAACTTACGAAGAAGAAAAAGTGAAGATTGACATAAGACAATAAATAAGGAGCTCTATTTGTCTTCTTAAAAAATGAAACTTGAATATTATTTTTAGTTCTACTTTTAGATAAAAAGGTATTACTACGGAATGGTGTTTTAAGAACAAAAAAAGATTAAACGAAGAAAGCACATTAGGTAGGATAAGGTTTTTAGCAACCTGAAGATGGCAGTCTAGAAAATTTTGTATTGATATAAAATAACATGTTATTAAAGATTTGGTAAATATAAATGTTATAAAAATTGAACACGTTACTTCACAAGAACTTACAGCAGGTGTTTTTATGTGTAATTGTAAGTAATCGAAATTTTGAGTAAGGAAACAGGCACGTATTGAGGTACTGATGGTAATTGAATTGTCGGATAATCGCATGGTGTCACACTTTACATCGTATAACAATCCCATCGTAACTTTAATCCACGATTGCACAATAACGTAGTAAATAGTAGTAGTAAAACGCAGTAGACCATTTCTAAGTAAATGATGTTTCGCTATTTCAAACTAACAAACAAATAACTAATCGAGATCCTAGAAATATTTGTGGCAAATTGTTTACAGATCATTTGAAGAATTATAAAAACCCCAAGTACATGAATAAAAATTCTCCAAGTTTCATGTTTCTTCTCATCAGTGACAATAGTGCTTCAGTGGACGGTTTGACAAATATTGTATTGTCAAACAAAATAATAAAAACAGTTGATTTTTAATAATTTAGTCAACCTATTGTAAAGCAGTATATTATCTATATGTTTATTTATTTTCACAAAATGTTTTATTGATATTTGATATTTGTACAGTTTCGCAAAATTCAAATGTCAATTGATGGTTATTTTCGATCAGAATTTTAACAGTTTGTTTTATGACATTCAACATTTTCTTACTTGACAGTTAATTTATGGTAAAATTAAGCGAAACCAAAATTTTAATTTTATTATTGACAGTTTTATCTATAATTTGAATGTTTGCGTCAGTAGTTTCGTTTGTTGTGATCATGAATAATATCCTCAAAATGATAAATAATCGGTTGGTTAATTTTAAAACGTATTTAATTGCATGTCATCACATCATCCAACTTCATAAGCATAATCCGTCACCGAGTATGAATCGTGCGTTAAAAAAACAGACAAGTAGTTTATTATCTGTTATTAATATTATTATCTAAAATTTGCAGCGAAACAAATAGGTCCGGAAACAATAATTTAATTCAAACATAATGGCTAGTAACTCCTTATAAGAGATTAATACGATTAATTCGAATAGGAAATATTGGTTTATCAAAAACAAATACAATGGGTTCTTGAGTTAAAATCGCAATGAATTTACAAGTAGAAACCATTTGCGATTTCGAACATATAAAGATTTTTTATGACATGTAAAGTAATCAAATTGAATAATTTTGATAATTAAAGCGAAGCAGTTTTCTCTATAGTTTTCAAATGGCGATGTTAATTTATCTAGCTTTCATAAGATTTACAAGGGACAGGACTCGAAATGAAATATTCTCAAGTATGAGTGCATAGTCGAGTAGTGAAGATTTAGCTCCAATATTATACGGAACAATGTCAATCGTACAGTTCATTTCAAGATATTTCGTTGACCTGCCACTTGGATTCAGAGTACTATTAGTAAATCCCTCTGTAGGTGGTCATTAATCCAAGCAAATTAATACAGGATGGTACTTAAACCCCTAATAATTGTATTGCTCGAAGAGCTTGAGCATCACTAGTCACTGAATTCCTGGCAGACATTTAAGTACGACCCTGTTGTTCTTTACTTTAAAATGAAGAGTTTACAAGATTAACCGATAGTACTCTCCAAGCAGATGGTAAGTCAACGAAATATCTTGAACTGAACTTTACCAATATTTTCAAAAATTTTTGAAAAAATTGGAAAAAGAAAGTATTGGACTATTTTGAACAGCAGAAAGTGTTTACAGAGCACCAATTTGGATACAGAGAATTATATTAGATGAATGAATAACATTATAAATAATAAGAAATATTATAATCAGGAAAATACGTGAAGAGATTAGCAATGAAAATAGAGAGACTCACATGTATTTTTTCAGATCTGGAGAAAACCTTTAACATGATAAAAAGGAAAAATACATGGGATGCGATGGAAAAAATAAAAAAATATTATAGCAATCATCAGAAATTACATGAATTTACATGAAACTCAATGTGCAATTAGAATAAATAACGAAGAATTGAAAGAATTGGTACCAAAAAGATGGTGACACATTCTGGTTCCGCTATTATCTTAAATAGTTTTGGATGAAACTATAAACGAAGCCAAGAATAACAAAACCTGTAAAACTAAAATTAGAAAGATTGTTGGTCGCAATAAATATGATTCTAGAATATAAGTTACAATTTCCTTCTTAATATAGATATTAGATCTTTCAACATCAAAGTATATCACATCAGATACTGTTGCAAATATTTGAATAAGAACAAATAATAACTAAAAAGGTGCACAATCGAAATTGGTAATAGCCGTCTTTCAATGAAATAAAATGACTATTCATCAGGATAGAAATTTAAATTTTTATACTTGGTTTCATGTTGTGTTTATATTGTTTTTTAGCAAATATTTTCGTAAAAATTACATCTTAAGAGATGTAACACAATGTTAGTAGAAGATACTCTAACCAACTGCAGGTAGTTGATGTTACATGCATTAGTGTTAATTGGAAAAAATATAGAAGGAGCAAAAGAATGTATCGAAACATAATGGTGAACTATAACAAGCGACAAATAAAAAAATTTATTATGGAGGAATCAAAAACACAACAGAACAAAAAAATAATTTGGAGAAATAAAGATCGAAGTTTAGAAAAAGAGATAATTTGGACACATGAAGAAGAAAAAGAAGTAGATATCAGATTAGACAAAGATGATATAAAAATCTTACTAAAGAGTAACCAGGAGAAAATGGAATAACGACGGAAATAATTAAAGTTGGACGAATGGTAATTGAGGAAAACATGGTATGTTAATGGGCGCAGAGATCAATGCCTAGCACTTAGGTTAGGTTTATTTATTCTTCTAAGAATATCTCAATAAGATATATTTCCAAATTTAATAAATAATTCAATAGATAAAAAACGGAGCAAGACTGAACATTATAAATCTTTTTAAATACAAGAGATCTTTCGGAAAAAACATACAAAGAATTTTGAAAATAAACTAACAGATGTCAAATTTCATTTTAGGGGCTTTTTACTGAAATATAAGTTGATGCTTCAAATGACATCACAGATGAGTTTTATGATTGTAATTGTTGTATAGAAACAATAGGAATAGTTTGGAGAAGCCTGAAAGAACAGCTGAAGGTTTGGGCCTTCTATAAAAAAGTTGTCATTCAGAAATGTTACCTCGCCATATACATTTTTCAAATTGAGGATAATGTTAGATTTGTAGAAAGCTGGAATTCTTTAATAAACCGAAACTTATATAAAATCAGTAAAAGCAAAATTAGCGCTAAAATTCTGATCGAAGAGCTAAACAAATTTGGATATCAATTGTCATTTAACAGTACTCTTATGCGAAAGTGTCATCCACCCATTTTGTTTGAATCTTGTTATATTTTGCCGGTATTTTTTCTGAGTTAGTCACTTGTACTGTAGTGAAATATAGAGGTAAACCAAAGCTTGACTTTATTCAGCATATAACTCTGATGACACTGACATAAAAAAATTACGAATAACTATAGAAACAAGGAACAAAGGTAGTAGGTAACTAAATACGATAAGGTAGAGATAATATCTCAAGAATATAACATACATTCAATCGATTTACTAATGAACTCAGCGATGAATAATAATTTAATTACGCTTCCATTGTTAATTCGCTTGTCGTTTCCTTTACATATTTTATTATAATTTCAACATATTCCTCGCTGAATATATAATTTAGAAAAAGTTCAGTTTAATTTCTTTTGTTAATTAAATGATAAGTATACCTACTTATTGAGCGTCTCCTAGAATCGGAGCTCCAGGCCTGAAAGCCTCATTAGTATAAGGATAGACTGATTATCCCAACCTGTTTCATATTCGGTAACAAATATATCGTAAGAACCACGTTTTTGCTTCCGCACAGCAAACCCATTACAATATCACAGATAGTGTCATACATAGATTTATACATACAGATAATTAACCTCCACATATATTACACCATGAAAGTTCCTGCAGGTCCTCAACTAATTGCTCGACCCCAAAGATCTCTGTTCTTAGTTGACGATAAGCCTCGCAGGGTGCATAAACAGTGGTAGAATGTTTATTCTATCCTTCGCACCCCCGCTTACATATAAAAAGTATACATGACAAGATAAGAAAATAAATATATTTTGTTAGCGATCATAATTACAAATGAGGAGGGGGAAATGTCCCTTTTTTATTAGTTTCTAGTTAAGGTCAGCCATATGTAGATTTTCAGTAGTAGTATCATATGCTATAATCAAAAATGGTAAGAACGTAAAATATCACAGCTAAAAATGAGCTCAAAAATACTTCTTCCTGAGAAGGACATTTTTAATTCAATACGTTTGGTTTACGATTAGATTGTTTTGAATTCAGTAAGTTTGTGTTAAGACTGCAGACGACAGATAGTAATAGTAACTGATAATATTCGCCAAAGAATAACTAAGAAAAGAAATTGCAAGTCGAATGACTAAAATAATAATGCGTGTAAGATAAATACTTCAGGTGAAAGATTGTCGTTGCAAGAGACTAAATATTTTAGCGTCGATTGAACATTATTAAACAGTTTGTTGGCGTATTGAGCAAAATAATTAGCTCACATCACTTTAACCCTCTTAATGTAATGAAGAGCTACAATGAAGCTACAGCGTATCATTCTCTTAAAGTTCCAATCTTGACTGATAATAAAATTAATGACATTCAAATTTGCTTCAAAGCATTGCAAAGAAAATATTGTGTAGGTATTTTGTTTGTGAAACAAGTTTTTTTCATTCATTTCTAGTTCAAAGAAAAATCTCACTTTACATATTTACTGCATAAATTAGTAGATATTATTGATAGTTTCTTATTAACGGCTATATTGCTTCAAGACCTAACTAACACATGGAGTTTTTTTAATCAAGAGACTAGCATTTATATAAATATAATTTTTATGCATTTGTCGCATAAATGACTATTTTATAGATAATTTCTTATCAGCTTTTAGATAAAAATGTAGCAAGACACATAATAATAGATATGAAAATGCCACTGAATATATTTCTTTTCATTAAAGATTTTTCCACAATAAAAGTCGATTAAAATACAAGAAAACTGTTAGTTGTATTAAAACCAAAATTTATTAATATTTGCTGATAAACTATATATTATAATTTTTTGTTCGAAACACATTAAAAAATAACAGGAAAGCAATAAACAGTGCTCGATATTTTCTATTTGTTTCATGGTTTGCTTCATTTAATAAAGGTAGTTTTAGATAATATGTATTTCTATTCCCAGCATTTTTTATTTCTAATAAACCAAATTCTATTAAAAATTTGTAACTACTTTCATAAAATTTAATAAACATTAGGTAATAAATAATTATATTGATAGAATAAATTGTTTTATTTAAATAATTAAAAAATACAAGGTGTCCCAAGCTATGTTAACATGTTCTGTAAGCATACGCTGACTAAACGAATAAAATTAAAAGCGTATTTAAATCTGTAAAAAAATTTCGACCCATTTAATATCTTTGCAACTTATATTGCTTATCTAAAAAATAACCTTTTAAACAAAATACCCTGTATACTCTTACATCCTCTGAAAAAGCATTTTTTTAAATATTTAGAAACATAGCTTTATCTTCGAAATTAACGAAGAGATTCTAGTTTTTAAAATGTTATAGATTTTATTTATACAAAAGTAAAAATATGTGTATTTCTGAAAATTAGAATAATTGCTCTTTTATATAATAGAAGAATAGACAGTGTATTTCTTCTAAAAAAAACTCCTTTATTTTTCAAATGAGAAATCGCAATGAAGAGCTTTAAAAAAATAAAAATAAATGAAAAAAAATTAAAATTTTGACAAAAAATCGAAAACGGCATTCTAATATTTTAATTCATTTAGTTAGCATTTACCTTCAAAATGTGTCAAAATAAACTAAAGCACCCTGTATTTTCCATTTACAGAATTTAGTTGACTTAATATACCAAAATAAGTAAGTCATTTAATTTTATAATGTGATAAATAACGAGAAATACCAATAAGTATCTGTAGGTTTTCTCAGAATTATAAAGTAACATTTTAAAAGAAAAAACTCAGCGTTTCGCTGTTGTAATCGGCCTCTTCAACATATACAGGAGCAGCGAGAATGCTTATTCAACAAATTTCAACCAATAAAGATGATTTGATTTAAAACTAAATTCTCCAAAAAATTTTAAAAAAATCTTTCATCAATATAGACAATCTCATCCTCGTGTTGATACATCGAGACAACAAGCAGGTATGTTGGTGTCAGGATCAAAGAACATAAACAGAGCAAGAGTTTCGATCTCCAATACTTAAAACCCTCTTAAAAATGAAGTGGAGATAAATAATTATGTGGGTATATCTCCTACTACGGTTTTAGTGAAACTGCCCAGTTCATATTTTTCCAGATTTACGCGACATAATTTTCATGAAATATCTGGAAAAATTAAATATTGCAAGAGCAAATTATGTCGCCATATTTGATTAACTATATGAGAAAATGACGGAACTGTGTTAAGCAAAAAGTTAAACATCCCTCCCAACCAGAAATAACTTTTGCCCTCCATTAAAAATAATTCGTTCTCCATTTTCTGCCATATATTTTTTCCAATTCATTTTAATAAGCCTCTCGAAGACCTTAGGTGTTGTTAAAATAACGAGAATACGTAAAATTTTGTTCCGCAATAACTCAACACCAATAAAATTTGTAAACAATATACACTTCCTTAGTCTTATTTCGTAGAAGCATTACATATCCTTAACGACGTGAGTTATCTTATAGTTGTAAATATTTTTTATAAAGAATTGTTTCCTGTACTACTTGCTGTGTCATCACCGAGATACCTTCTTGCAGACGATAAACGATAAGTTGACTACTTATTGCTTTTTCCTAATACGTTTTTCTTATTATTACTAATTCCAATAACCAATAAAGGAGACACGGAAGTTAATCTAAATTATGATTTGTAAAATTTGAATATAGAAATTCTGAATTACTTCTAAAACTATTTCTCTGCTAGTATGTAAAATAGGTACGTTATTTTCCTCACTAGTGCGGTGAAAAAACTTAGCTATACCGAACTGTCCTGTTTATGTCCCATATATCAAAATGAATTGAAAGATTAAATTACCAAAAAAATCAAACATCTCCCCTCGAGACAAGGTTTTGTCATTTAAAAAATAGAGCAAAAGCACTGTTGGTTAAAATTTTGTATGGCAATCACGTGTTATGTTATGTAATTCACTTGAGAATGAATACAAGCTAAAATTAGCTATATCTTTTTGCGTGACTTCTTTGTAACATAATTACCGTAAATAGCTATTAAGAATCGAAATATTCTTATTGGAACCCATTTATTTATAAGTATTATACTATGTAAGTAGCACAAAGGCTTATAATAAATTGTGCTTGTCACTGGTTAGGATTCTTCAGGACAAATCAGTACCACGAGCAAAAGCAAGCGCTTATCCCACTGAATCATCCCTAATATCCCGGGCTCCAAGATTACTTCCAGCTGTTTGTGACTTATTCTCATGAGGCAAAAGCAGGAACACAGGATCAAATCCTCATCATTGCTGTGCTACTTAAAGCAATGGTATTAAGATACTTATTTATTTGTGGATGGTCTGTCAATAGTCCTGTAACGATTCTAATAGTGTTTTTCTTCAGCTTCAGATGTGACTCCGCTGTCCCCCTTTTATCTAGAGCTTAGCTCACCGCATCTCAGGCTTATTGAACCAATTGCGTATAGATTTGATCCTGGTCCATTCTCCAATGGAGTATTGAGGCACTGATTTTAACCCATGAAGACTTCTTAAGAGCCTTTTGTGTTGGCCTCATCAATACCTTCAATATTACGTGGCTTAGCAGTTACACTAATGATTCATCTGATCCAATAGAGTAAGTGAGTCCAGGTGGAAGCATGAGGGGCTTCCTATAAAATCAGGTAGTGGGTCCAGTGGTCAACCAGTACTAACGAAAAAGGACATACAAAGGTCCTCTATCAATTAGTCGAGGATGACAGGTTGCTGGAAGGGCGTAGCAACCATATATCATCCACATACGTCTTTAAAATAGAGGGAAATCTGGATGTCCGAACCGGATGCTCTCGTCTCCAAAGGGCTTCTCTGGTTTACAAATGGGTCCAACGTTCCTGTGTGTGGTCTGCATCTCAGCACAAGCTTGCACTTTCCTCTGGGGCTGTACGCCACAGTGTTCCAGGTTGAACTGTTCGGTATAACCAATCAGCAAATCGGTATCGGCACTGACAATCAAGCAGCTTTGCAAGCCCTGGCGTCAATTTGGACTAGTGTGGGTGCCAGGACATAGTAACATATTTGGCAACGAGGAGGCCGATGAATTTGCCAGACAGGGTTCAGAAGAAGTACTCACTGGGCTCCAGCCACTGCTGGACTTACCACCAAACTATGATACCAATTCCATCAAAACATGATCCAAAACCAGATCAATCCAAGATTGGAACAATAGATCTGGGATGTGGCAGGCGAAGCTCCTAATAAAGGGACATTACGTGGAAATAACCCAGTCATTGCTTACCCTAAGTAAAAACAACATAACAATCATAATGGAGCTACTGACAGACCTATGTATTATTGAACTAGTACCATAATGTAATAGGTTTAAGTACCACTGCAAGATATAGATTGTGTAATACTACAGATAAGGACCCAATCCACATTCTACCCTTTTCACACAAGAATAAGGTATACGTACTTAGCAGCAGCAAAACTACTCTCAGGATATCAGAGAAGTTTCGGTCTAATCGATGCTCGCGTTTGCCCGAGGGATCGGCTTGTCCTGAGGACTCGCGATTAGAGGCATGTACAATGGTTCGCAAGTGCTGCGCCACGTAAACATAAACATAAACATAAGTGGGTCCAGCCTCTTAAGAATATCTGGAGGTGACCTTAGTAAATGCCAGAGCATTGCAAAGCCAGTACAGATGTAGGTTGTAACCTAATCTATGATTTTCCTGAACATATGTCTATATTGCGAAAAGTTCGTCTTTACGACTGTAGCGAGATTCTCCAAGGGAAATGGCATCGCCACACTACACTGCAGGTGTATACCATAGATGCCCGCAACCAAATCTCCATCTTTTTGTAACCACCTGTAACCCAGACGGTCCCATTATAGACCACAGCCTCTGGTTCAGAATTTTAGGCTTTTCTCCTCGGTATTTCAATTTTCTATGATTTGCTGAAGATCTAACCTAACCTAACCTATCACATTCCAGTAATGAAAAATGACATTCGTGTGCCTTCCTATTTAATAGTTGTTGCTCATTGATCCCAATGCATTTCCCTACACGAATTCCTCGTGCCTCCGCCTTCGTTTCAATGTGCATAGTTGAGACTGATAGGAGTGCATCTAGATCGATAGTAGGGGAAATGCACAGCTTTTACGAAACTCGTATATGTCAGTCTTTGTTGTTTTCTAGCCTTCCCTTTGTAGTAGCGCTCTTAATTGCAGCCACCAAACAATGGAGGCCTGTAAGAAGAAAATCCGGAAGGCCTCTCTGAGAGAGCTTACTCACAATGTTTGAAAAATTCTCTAAAGTCCGAACGATAATGTCGTCTGCGTATCCCTAAATTTACCTCTTAACAACATAAAAAAAAACATCAAAATTATAAACAAATCAGGAATAATTTGATATTATTAAAAATGGGTTATTTATTAGCTATTTGTTGCTTTTCAAAATGTAATTAATATTTGCCCAAATAACTATTTTCATAAAAAAATTATTTCGTCACGAGCAAAAATTATATTTAGTTTCAAGAATCAAAGTTCTTGTGTTTATTCAACTATTACTTAATTTGAACTCTCAATTGTTGGTATATATTCAAGAAATATTGTTTTTGCTAAAAACTCAGAAAGGGGGATGTACTCATGTGTGAATGGTGTTTATTGTTTTGAAGAATCAGGAATGAGGGATGAAAATCCTTTGTAAAGGAATATTAAAAAAAAACTTTTTGGGAGAATTTAACGGTCAAGCGTGAAGTTCTAAATTGATTGGAATAGAATAACCTTATGCATTTTTGCAATATCCAAACTAATTAACCACAAACCTTTCTAACCAATCTGAAACATTTATGAAAAACTTAGTTATTGGGATTGATTTATTAATCTATGATTTATTAATCCGTTCCTGGTACCAACGTGGGAAAGAAATGTCACGTAGCCAAATAGTATTTGCTACGTTCCGGCTACAGTCCCTACAACTTCATGGAACCTCAAGGCTACATTGTAGGAACATTTCAGGGTAGTTCCCGTGTAGTAGCGTTCATTTCCGATATTTTCAATGTTTGTTGTCTTTGTTTATCATATTTCTGAATATTACTTATTTCAACTTAACTTGTTATTCCATTCACTAAGGTTTCCATAACATCATTCTTTTGATAATTATACTTAATACAGCGGTATAACAAGAATTGATAATATCGAAATAATTCATGTCTTGTTCATGTCGGATACAAAATTTTCAAACGAATGAAAATTTAGGGGACTTATTTATGAATAACTGAATGTCATTGTGTGGAAATATTTTAATTAGTCTTTTTTTCATCACAATACTTTATTTTTTACATGCTTGTGTAGACAGTAAAATCCCAAAAACTTTTTTCACGTTGGTTTTTATTAGTTCTAGACCATTTTTAGTCATTTTTTATCACTTACTCCCTAAAATGATATCTTAGCTATATACTAATATATTATGTTCCTGCTGAAATTATGTAGTAAATCAATTTTTCTGGAGTTTTATATATATTCTTGTTTCTCGTGGATGTTAGCTTGTTTTTATTTCTTGGTATTTTCTTTTCTAGAATATAATATTTTTTTATCCGTTCATTACCGTGTTTCACTTCAATAGAGGTCGAATTTTTTATATTTTCTCACAAATGAATACTTCCAGGAAAATAATATTTTTACTTATTTCATTTTCTCCGTAAAATCTTTATACAGGACTGTACTTAGTTTTGTCTGTTTTGTGGCAGATTCATTTTTGATACATATATTTTTTAATATAACATTTTTTATTGTATTATATGTTTTATCAACATTTTGTCAAAAATGATGACATAGATATGAAAATTTATATAAAGTTACATTAAATATTTTTGGTTGTAATAAAATAGAATAAATCATAGAGCTTGAAGAACATATCATTAATAATTGGATATAAAATAAAGCCTTGAGTTACGCCTACGTCAACTCCAAATTTTTCACCAGTGAGAAGTATGTATTCTATCTATTTTTCTATTCTATTTTTTAAATTAAAGGCAAATCAATTAAACATAATTCCCCTAAAACCAAAATATATTCTATTTTTTCTAATAGATATTTATGTGTTACACAGTCGAATGCTTTTATTAGGTTAAACGAATTGATACAAGGAATAAGTACCCTTGTATCATCGCTATTTTCAATAATTTTTTTAATGGTTTAATTATAGCCTTTATGGTTGATTTATTTTCTCTGTGCCCAAATACTCAAATTGGAGTACAACATTCTTTGCTTTTTAATTTTTCAAAAATTTTTGAATATGTTGTTACGATTGATATTGTTCGGTAAATATTATCTTTTTCGGGTGGCGACACAATCTTTGATATTTTTAAACAATCTGTAAACACACCCTTTAACAAATATATGCTAATATTGGAGCTTAATCTTCACTAATAAATTTTATTACTTTATTTATTCCAAAAATATCTCGATCCATGTTTGCGAATATTTCATTTTGAATTCTACCCCTCGTAAATCTTATAAAAGCTAGAGAATTCCTAGAATTCATAATCAAATGTCCCAATGCGGTAATTTAAATAATACAGATTCTAAAAACAATGTTTGTAGATGGACGTATTTAAAGGAAGTTAATTCTAGTGAACGACACTATTGCAGTCGGTCAAATATGGATGCACTTTGACCTAATTATAGTGATTTACACCATTGCAACAATTCTAGGGTTTTAAAAAAGACAATCAATAAATGAAAACTAAAGCAATGAAGGCTATTATTTAGGATCTATATATATATATATACATATATATATATTGACGTGACAAGAATTACTTACTAGTCACGACATCCGACAATCCACGGCAAACCAGAATATAATAATAAAAAAGTAATACTTTTCAGTTAAGTTATTTAACGTTTCTGAATTGAACAAACTTTCTTTATTTAGGATAAGATTTAAATCAAAACACGGTTCATTTCTATTTCAAAGACATTAAAGAGGAAAACATGTATGTAACATCCTACCAAAATTTGTTATGTAACAAAAACTAGTTGAAATAATAATCAATAATATACTAGGTATTAAGTAAAAGATAAAATAGTGTTTAAGGTTACGTTAGGTTTAAGACAAGGAGCTCCCTTATACACAATTAAAACGGAATATTGATTAGATTTACATGGGAATGGCTTTCTATCTTAATCAATTACCGTTGCTGATCTATTTTGGTCATCGTGTACTTATATCTAGCCATCTAGCTTTAACATTCCGGTGAGGTTTTTAAGCCTTTCTAGTGGTTCATTAAGTAGCTCTCTGTCTTCGTTTTTTTTCTCTAAACACGTGAAACCACGCCGTTGCTAGGCTTTCGTATGGGTAAAATAGAGTAACAATCGGTTTCTTCTTCTATCTGACAAATCCTACTCTATCCTCTGCCAAGCCAATGTTGTTCATATGTGTTTTTTACTTACAGCAGTCCCAAATGGTTTAGCTTGTCTCTGATCCCAACGTGCAGTTTCTCACTAACAACCTAACATGTGGTTGTTTATGTACTGGTATATTTGTGAGCCTATTGGTATACATATGTACCAATATATGTACCAATCACGAATTTCCCAAGACGGAGTTTAGCTTGAAATGTAAAGATATATTCGTTTTGTACCAGATTGTCTTTCTAAGCTGGCAAAATGGCCTACCTAACAAGAAGTTATTTACCTATCTCTTATCCATAGCAATTACGTTGGCCAATACTTTCAGGAAAGGTACTTGATCCCTAGCTTAGAAACTTCAATTCCTATTTTTATACACTAAGATAGCTTGTTTTAAGCTAAACATATTGACAATCACAGAAATATGAGGGGTGTTCTCTTTTCGCTTAGCCTATCTAATGGGCGATGATATTTTTGCAACAAATTTTATCTGACATTTCAATCTAGTTATTTACAAGTTAAGTTAGCAACAGTTATCAAATATACCTAATTGTTTGTAAGTTACATAAGTTTAAAGTAATCCTTTCGCCAGTAAGTGATGGAAATTAACAAGGAGCTGATTTTTTACAATTTCAAGCGTGGCTTAAATCGTAAAGAATGTTTTGAGGAAATCAATGGAGTACTTGATGACAAGTCACAATTTTCGAGCTCCTACTCAAAAAAAAAACGACATTTACAGAAAAAATATTGATCTTATTCGGAACATGATTAAAGAGGATCAGCACATTACTGTCAGAAACATTCAAGCAACTTTAAGGATTGTTGTAAAAGCAATTAATACTGAAAATCCATAAGCTTTGTTCCCGATGGATTCCCCACAACTTGTTTTCAGCTCCAAAAGAAGACCTTGCGAGATTGTGCAGGTCTACATTAGATCACTTTGACCGTGGATGGTCTAATTAGGTGTAGAACATCATCACAGGTGATGAAAAATGCGTATGCTGCTATGATCCAGAAAAAAAGCAGCAATCGTCAGTTTGGGTCTTTGAGAATGAGTCGGCTCCAACAAAAAGACGGTCGCCCCATTTTTAGGATTTTAGGAATTACTGGAAATGTTTCCCCGGTAGCACTAAAGGATAGACGTACTGTTAATTCAGAATGGTTCCCTACAGTTTGTTTGCCTCAGGTTCTGCAAAAGGTTCGCGAAAAGCACCCAAGAGGAAGGATAATCTTGTATCAAGATAACGCTCGGGCTCACACTGCTGCTTGAACAAATGAATATTTGAATGACCAAGACATAGAAATAATGGATCATTCGTTGTATAGTTCAGAGCTAGTATCTAGTGACTTCTTATTTCCGCGGGTAAAGGATAAATTAAAAGGTTTACGTTTTACATCCACCGAAGAAGCGGTTGATGCCTTTAAAAATGAAATAAACATGGCCAGAAGATTGAAGAAAATGTTTGCAAGAATAGTTTTCGCGGATGGAAAAATGTATTGACTGTGGAGGAGAATACTTCGAAAAATTATAAATAAATGTTTTTTGTAAATAAACTGTGTTTTACTTTACCACGCTCAGCGAATAGGGAACGTTCTCGTATATTTCAAAAAAAGAGTCCTTATTCCGATTTTCAGTGTTAAAATTAAAAGTTCAAGTATATTTTTAGATAGAAAAAAGGACTGAATAAAATAAATAACGAATGATTACATCAACGTTCTTATGGTTAATTATTCACGATAAATATGAACGTCAGAAAATGTAATTATCTTCATATATTTGACACAAAAAAAATACAAAAATTATCATTTCTAGAATAAGTTTAAAATTAGAATCCGAGGTTAATGAAACACGGCTTAGTTTTCATGATAGTTCGGGAGTCAGAGAGGCTCGGTTTGCTCTTAAATTTCTTGCCTGTAAATGTCAAGCAAATCTATAAATAAAGCGGTAGTCGCGGCCTTCTCAGAGATTCTTAATGCAAAACAAAGCAGGAATATATAGGATTTTTAGTACAAATACCGTTGCACGTCGGGAGTGACATACCTCTTTCGTCATAGTACTGCCAACTAATTAAAATTTCCCTAACTAAGATAAATCATACGAAACATCACGAAAATTCACGAGGACTCATGAACGTAGTCACAGTACTAAAAAACCGAAAAAGTAATCGTAATTATTTTGATAATTTTAGAATTATTTCAATTATATTGGCTTATATACGTCTTATTCTTTATAATATAAAGTTTATAAATCATTATTATATGTTTAGTACTCAAAAAACCATAATTTACATTAAATAATTTTGAAATTTTCTACGCCCATGAGACTCGTATTTATGATGAAGAAATTACATTGTAGCGATTGGCATGCCTTGATGCGACGTTGTCGAGTATTTAGATTGAAATATTTCAACGATTTCTGACGTCCGGCCGTCAACATAGAAAAGAAATACAAAAATGGTATGAAAGAGAGAGAGTTTTTGATAGACTAGAAATTAATCCCATTATTATTAATCCTAAAAGCGATTACAGTGATTCAAGTGATTCAGATTTGAATTAGGAGAAAGGATTTACCTTTTGTAGGAATTCGAATATTGTAGTTGAATTGTTTCTTATAAGAAAAATATATATTTTTTTAAACAAAACATTGTCTTATTTTAATAACAATAAATAGTTTTCTATCTTTTTTATATGTCTCTATTTTATTTATTTAATAAAAATATAGTACAAATAAACAACATAATATAACGATTTTTATAACAGATTATTGAATATTAAAAGTAGATAATACAGCAAGAAGAAGAAGAATATCATAGTTGTAGATTGCTAATGAATCAACTGAGAAAAACATTTTTCAAATATACTTTAAAACTGGCAGGATGAAGTGTCTTGAGTGTGAGGATCATATATTGTTCATATACGCTTCAATAAATTAATTTTTCATAATAATAAAGCTAAACAACATAACCTAACCTTACATTTTTGAAACTTCCTACATTCGTCGACAATTTAGACAAGCCGACAACACTGCAGGGTCGTGATCTCATAATTGATATATGACGTGCAACGGGATTTGTATTAAAAATCCTATATTATGTTAGCCACCCTAGAAAGGTAATATGTCTGTAAAATGGCAACATAGACTTTTGTATTCAAAATATAACCAAAAACAAGAATTAAATATTGAGAATCCGTGGAAACCGATGCAGCAAATGAAGAACTGAGTATATATAATATACAAATTGGGTCAGACACATCAACAGCGAAATTTAATAAGAATAACTTATCTTAAAATAGGTTGAAAGGCAGAAAATAAGAGATTGTAAATAAAAATAAATTATACATATCTTGAATTTCCAAAGGATTTCAAAGCTATTTTTTTAATATATTTCTCTAACCAGGTTTCGAAAAATCACATTTTTTTTAATTTAGCTGTCTGTAGCAGCCAAACCGTTAAAATCAATAAAAACGGCTTACATGTCCCTATTCTACCTTTTTAAATTCTATTCTGTGGCATTAAATAATATTTGATACAGAATTATCAAATATCAAATGGGATTTCTTTTTTGACCACTCTGTATCAATTATTTTTTAATGCCATAGGAACATGTAAGCCGTTTTTATTGATTTTCAACGTTTTGGCTGCTACATACATCTAAGTTCAAAAAAATGTGATTTTCAGGTGGCTGCAGATCCTTTATTAAACATTATTATTATTATTATTATTTATAAAAATCTAAAAACATACGGGGTATTCCATTTAAAAAAACATAACTGTGGTCTGGCATTGCTTTCCTGAATATTTGTGACTAATTTTTAAATGTGAATCAAGACTACCTACACTTTTTGTAAATACTTTTTTTTCGTAACTTCAATCATAGTGGACTAATGCGTCACCCTGTATATATATATATATATATATATATATCAAATTTTCCTTACCAGGTGTCGAAGGTGTGTGGTATTTACATAACGAAATTCGTAGCCATAAACAGGTGCAGGTGCGCGATCAATGAAGTTCATGAGGTCAGAGTAATTATTAATTCAAAATCTATATACAAATACTGACAAACAAAAAATACGTTTATAAAGAGAAAGAAACGTACGATAATCAACCTTTTAAAAAATATGTTGCTGGATTGCTTTTTTTGTTTCAAAGGGGTGGTGCAAGACAATGAAACCCTTCAACTAACCGCAATGGAAAATCGAATGTAGGTTATAATATACAAGCAAGTTCCACTCTCTGAAGTGCTTTTTCGGAAATGCAAAAATTAATGAAGTGTACGAATATTCGAGCAGATACACTACAACGAAAATAAATCCAAGATCCTTTTCAGCCCATTTAAACTGGATAATCACCTAATTTTTTATTGCCGTAGTCAACGTGAAAATAATAAAAACAATTTTTTGCTATTTATTAACCACTGAATATTTTTTTGTGAAATTTTTTACAATATCTTTCTGACCCTCCGGAGTAATCGTTAAATAGTTACACAGAGATTGCATACAATATTTTTTCTATTACCGTAACCGTAATTCTCTTTAGTATTAATAAGGCCATAAAATATATTTACTTTACGCATAAGTGCTTAAACAGTAGGAGGTACCGAATTTTATTGTTGAAGAAACTGTTCTAATGTTCTAATTTTTATTAAAATTGTCTCCTTGACATCTCACATAATTAATTTAAATTTGACATCAATTCTTAAATAAATTACTAAGATTTGTCAAGGTTGAACCAAAAAATGTTTCTGTCGAGTGTGATTTGTTTTCAAATTTCTTTTAGTTTTTTGTTTTTAAAATCGGTATTTGATTAATGATTGCCAAATCTTAGGAAAATAATGTTTTTTCACAATAATTTGTTGTAGCAATTTAGCAATAATTTAACTTTCACTTTACCTTAAGCAAATGTCAAAATTTTATAAATTCATGAGAAAATGTTCAGTAGGAGGATTTTCGTTAAAAATTTGGGGGAGAATTCCTATAATTTTTTTCTCAGCACAACCCCTAAAGAGATATCACTACCGGAAAGACGAAATTAAAATTGAATTCTTAATTCCTCAAATCCTAGTTAATGTACAATTTTGGAATTTTGGGAATTACGTACACTCGTGCAGAGGTAATTATTATGTTATAACTTAAGTTATGTTCTTTACATCCCTATTTTTTGGCAGTTTCAATTATTTTACTTAATATACTCGTACATTAAAAGTAATGGTAATGTTGTTCATTTTTGATCGAAAACTATTATTAGTTCTATGTAAGAAAAGCAAGAGATAAAAAAGTTAAGAAATAAAACAGGAATTTCGAATATTTTTAATTTATAAAATTCAACCCCATAAAAAAGATTTAATATACAATAAAACAAGCGTTGTTTATTATTATACTGAAAAAAATTCCATAATTGTCTTTTTACAACTATATGTAATCACAAAAATTTCAAGTTTCTGCATTAAAAAAATTAAAAAGTGATATTTTATTAGAGATTGGGCTGAGAAAATTTTTTTATAGGAAACACCACTCAAAATATTCAACGAAAAATCTCCTCCCAAATTTTTTTCGCTTGAAATAAATTTCATTTGAAAATCGCAATTTAAATATAAACATGACTAATCAATCTTTCCTGTTGGAAGAAACATCAAAAGGATAAATTAATAGTAATAATAGTCATTTTTTAATAATATATCCTTTTTTACTTTGTGCACTGGTACTCTAAAGTTGAACTATAAAGAGTGCGTAAAGTGAGTACTTTATGCACGGTATTAGAAAAAAGATAATTATAGTAAAACAATCTATTCCCTATACATTTTTTTTCAAATGTGACCCTTTTTAATCGCCATAACTTTTTTTACCCAATGAAATTAAGATATAAAATGTACGTCTCTGGTTGTTGACAATTATTTGCAAACTTTTTGTATTTATTCATAATTTCTATGTAACCTTTTGTTTAGAAGATATGGTCTCTTTTGTAATGTGTTGTCCCTATAGCACTTAATGATCATTAAACCAATTTAATTGTGTATTGTATTTAACAACAAAGCAACTTTTACTAGAAATAGCAAATTAGCAAGATGTCATCTTTGAGACAAAGAAAAACCAGTTCTTTAAAAAAATAAACTTGAGAATTAGGCAAAATATGTGATTTGTAGTCATTTCATTTTACCGAATGAAGATATTTCACACGTTTGATCGCAACCTTTTGCTTTGCCACGGCGATCTCCGGATTGTAATTCTATTGATTTTAGCTCTAAGGGTTTCAGGGAGATAAAACTTTGCTGTAAATAGTGCAAAACCATTGCGCTACAGAAAAAACAAACCTGCTAATAAATTTAGACAAAATCAATTCACTTTTTAAAATATCTACTGAATAAACTATCTTTAACAGTATTCATTAAATACGTTTACGTTTATTTTCTTGAAACTTAAGTAACAAGTATTATCGAGACAAAAAAAAAATCCAAATCCTTAATAACTTTAATAACCCATTCAATAATCCATTCTTATTTAGGAAGTTATTCGATTTAGCGAACAATTCCTTAAAAATAAGAATATTGAAACCATTCAATACAATTTCATAAATTATATTGTTGTTTTTCTCTGCGCGGTATATAAAAGTATTTTAAACAAAATGCGATAAAAAAAGTACGTGGGATTTTTATCATACACTCACGGATAAATTAAAAATAAAGTTATAATTGCAAATCAAAAGAAAGTTTGAGTGAGCATTTTTATGTTTAAAATAATTGTTATATCAAATTTTATATTCAAGACATCAATATGGGCGTAAAACATTATATAAAATACATATAGGCTGTCCCAAAAAAAATTCGACTAGCTACATAAGATTAACATGGGGCGTTTTTTCAAGTCTAACATTTGATTCAAATTAAAACTGTGATTTTTGAAAATTAGAGACTAATTATGTAACAACCCCTTCGTTTGTAACATTCACTGGTGTTCGTAATTTTCAGCAAGAAGTGAAGGAGGTCATTTTGATTAGCTGTACGTCTTCATTATTGATAGATAAGAGAAATTCGATAAAACCTGAAGACTAAAGCATTGTTAATGCGATTCATCTCGGCACACGGTAAAGACCCACAGGATGAATTCCTAAGATAACAGAACATTTCACTAAGACTTGCAGCAAATGCATCCTGGTATATACACTTACAGGAACAGTCGCGCTTCTTTAAAAAAAAGAAATAGCTGCGGACCTATGAGGTAAAGGGTAGAAAATTATCATGAATCATGATCCTCAACCCCACCGGTAGAACTAAGCGACGCCTAACAAATAAAAATTTGATGAAGAACTATTCCCGGCACACACAACACGCAAATGGGATAAAAAAAGATTTTTTTAAGGAAATCTTTTCCGATACTCTTCAATACTTCTTTTGCAATTTCCTTCACAGAAACTTAACACTAATAGCATGTCAATTCGCTAAATGAAAATTTACCGACCATTTCCAAAACACTCAGCAAGCAATTACTAAAATTAAATGATTTTTTTTCCTAATCGTCAAGTTTGACGTTTAATTTCATAGTCAACTTTTGAATTTTCGATTATTTTAAATAACACAGCTGCAATACGTGTTTTTAGTTATTCGGGTTTTTGTTGAAAATGACGAAATTTTTAGAAAAATAGCAAGAGTAAGAAATGTTTTAGAATTAAATTCCCCATAAAATAGATTTAAACTTTTTAAGTCCGCCAACGGGTTAAAAAATTATATAATTAATTAATGCTCTTAGTAAACTAACAACGTGTAGCAAATTTGGTTTTTCTAAGTTCATGTAAAACTGAGATATTGATTTTTTTTCGAAATTTGAAAGTTCACTTTCGAGGCCTATAACTTCTCAGGAATTCAACTTAATATAGAGGTAAGTTGCGTTAAATCACCATATTTATATTCCCCTATATGCCCCTGCTCTGTGTCGGTTCTTATACGAATCATCCTGTATATAGACCGATATGTCTAATAAATGTGTTGGGTACTAGAATTTATTTTCTTGAAAAAACGGCGACCTTGCTACTCAATATTATGTCTTCTGGGACAGAATACGAAATGAAAAGAAAAACTAGAACGTAGCCCCATATTTCTAGACTGTAGTATCCAGCTACCTGGAAGACAGAAGGTTGCACATAGGAGAAGACGGAAAAAGAAGTGGATAAGCTGGCATCAACAAAAAACAGAATAATCGAGAAAGTAACACAATGGTTGGAAGGAAAGCAACTGAGTCTAGCTCTACAAAAAACTGAGGTGGGTATTCTAGCAAGAGAATACACAGTCAAGGAAATTGAAATAAATTTAGAAGAGATACCTGTCAGAACCAAGGAGTGCATAAAATATCTGGGTGTGTTTTTAGAGAAATATGAGCATGCAGCAGCATGTCAATTATATCCCAAAGTAATTTGGAAAGGCCATTGAAAATATCAATAGATTGGTACCAAATATAGATGGGCCTCGGGAAACGACCTGAATAATTATTTTTACTGTGGCACAGTCAATAATACTCTATGGAGCAGAGATATGGAGAAGAGTCATGAAGACGAAAATCTATCGGAACAACCTACTAAATGTCCAAATAAAGACTGCAATAAGAATGGCAAGAACATACAGAATGACAACGACAAAGATCATACTAATCGTAGCAAGGATGGCTTCCGCCTATATATCTATGAAGGAGTCAGTAAAGGGAGGCTAGGACGTAACAGACAGTAAAGAAAAGGATCGTAAGGTAACAAAAATGATAAAGAAATGGTCAAACATCCCGATCGCTCTCCTCCCGAAGAAATACGCAAAGCAGACTAGGAGATGCCACTTGAAAAAATAGGAAGTGTTTTAATGGATGATATAAAGTCCGATATGTACGGAACAACACAGGATATTCAAGGAACTAAAAATCACTCCAATACTAATGAACGACAGAGCCAGGAAGATCCTAGAAGAACTACAGAAGGCAATTGAAGACATGATACACTGAAGAAACAACTAGAAGAGGACATGAATCAGGACATGGATCTCGATATGGAGCAATAAGAGACCAAAACAGAAATTGGAGAGCCAACACACGTTAAGTACAAGAAATAAAGACCATATCAAGAGCAAGCGAAAAAAAGAAATCTAAAGGAAGAAAAAGGTAGACGACAGGTTAAGTTCCTACTCTCCACCCAAAGCATCGGAAAAAGCAGGTTGTAAGTTGACTAACTATGATAAGATCGGTAAGTGATCTGGGGTGGTGAAAGAATTCCCAGCTTTTATAGGACTTCTGAGAAAAAGAACCGACGTCCATGCCACCAACACATGCGTACGTTCTCGACAAAATGAAAAACACGAAAATGATGACCCCTCTGATTCGTTAAATGATCGACAATTCATCATCTTCTTCTAATCCTCATAAAAAATGCATATATTATGGTTAAAGCAATAAAGACCTAAGTTTAAATTTAGGTTTAACTGGGTAAAGCTAGGTTTCAGGTATCCTAGTCGGTTAAAACAAACGTTTCTACCTTTAACTGATTAAAACTGAATCTAACCAACCCTAGTTGGTTAGTTTAAGTTAGATGAAGTAAGATTAGGTTAGGTTTTAGTTAGTTTTAGTCGGTTAAAGATGGCTAAAACTAACTAAAACCTAACCTAAAGTAACCCATCTAAAGAAGGACGAGTATTACTTCATAAGTATATTTATATAAAAATGACTCTGAATGAAAGTCATTAAAGTAATATGTAGCTATTTAAATATAATTTGATAATCGATTTTTTATATGTAATTGGTAATTGTTCGACACTTATTTTTTCTTACCACCATTTATGAATGAATGTTAGATTAATTTTTAAATAGGTTATTGTATTATTAATTGAAGAAACGATTTATTCATGATGTACTCTTTTTTTCTCGGGTAATGAGTTACAAATTTCTTTACAAAATTTAAGACATTCAATTAAATTAAAACGAATTATTTATTTGTAAGTATTATGTATATTCTATTAAAAAAACTTAACTTTTAGTTAATTCTTAAACGCAAACTTTCATTATAAAATTATTTTTTTTAAGTTTAAATTTTAGTGTGTCATAAATGTGTATTTTTATTGTTACGGTCTTTTATTTTAATATGCCTAAAACGAATGATCATGTAATTAATATACAAGTTCAAAATATTGGAATCTTTGGATAAGTGGGTATTAAAAATCAATTTACTTACTTAACCTATTAACTTTTCGGAACCAATCATCATTAAAATTAAAATTAAATAAGCAAAATGTTACACAGCACCCCATTTTCGATTTAAACAACAAATGTTAGATTTATTTTGTATACCCAATTAATTAAAAATATTTGCCGAGTCACATTTAGCTCTATATCAAGGATAATTTTAATGTGATCTAAATTATTCATATAACTCAAATAAATTTAATATCCAATACTCAATAAAAAAATTTGGTAAAAATAAAATTCATTTGAAAAAAAGGCAAATTATTTTTTTTATTTGTATTTGTGTTTAATCTCTTTTTATTTTATGGCGTTTAATGTTTTTCTTAATTTATCGGTTAAACTATTTCCGGGTCATCCTTTCCAAATCAATGATAACATGAAGGGATAATTAATAATTGATAGAATTTTCAATTGTTCCTCAATTCGTACATATTGTAATTTGTGGTAAACCGTATATATAGTACATAAAAGTCATTTTCCGTTTTATTTGTCTTTAAAATGTGGTAAACCAAACACTTTATATGAATTTGATCAGTTATAATAGAGTTATTAGGGTATAGTTAGTTGGACAAACAGCAACATTCGAATCTAGTAAATCGTAAAAAAATCGGTGATAAGTAGATAGGGAAACAGTTGTGCGTTTAAGAGAAAATTCAAATTCAAAATATTACGCTCATCTTAGGGGATATTTAAAAAAAATAATAATGTCGACTCTCTCTTTTGCTGAAAATTAAAAATTAAACAGTAAAATATAAGACCGCCTAACACAAAACAAATAATAAAATAATGTAGATACCAGTACATCATTTAATTACGAATTTGTTTGTTGGGGCCTTATTATTAGATCCATAAATAAGCTGAAGAAAATATGTTTTATTTTACTCGATTTTTCATTTCTACCTTGAATGTTTTGTTTTGAACAAAAAACAGATTAGACAATTTGGATTTATTTCAGATACCTGCAAAGGTAATAGGGAATATTTCCAATTTTGGTACCTATATAATTTATTTCACAAATATGGACTTTTTTCTCATTTAAACACCTTTCTATCTCTGACGCTTTTCGAGATACCTACATTGGTTTCACCCTGTATACCCGCAGGAGTCCCATACTTTTTCCTATCCAATATCTTTATTCAAAATTATTATTTTATCCACATTATTACAAAGCTTTTTAAATTATATTTTCTCGACCAATGTTTCGCCTATCTAGCATTGTCAAAGAGTGACAGATTGACATTTCATCGTACCCTCCTAACTTCGATTTTACTGATCTAAATTCAATAAACAATTAATGGTTGTAAGGCAAAATGTCACTTTGGTTAAAGTGAACGAATAATATGAGATATTTACTTTTAGCATTTTTTATTCTAATAATAGTCAGTAAAATGAGGTAATCCTTAATTTTTAACAAGAAGTCTGTTGTAATTTAATTGTTTAACAGGATATTAAAAGTAAATTAGTATTTGTCAAAAATGTATGCAATATATAGGTCAGAAATAGAATTTCAAATTTGAAAATTTTGAAATTGATTCTTTTGGTTTTGTAAATTTTTTAATTAATTTAATAAACATAACTGCAGCAACCACATTTATCAATCATCCTGTATGAATTTATTTCGCCATAAACAAAAATTAAATTATGCAAAAAACGCTTGAATAAAATTGACTAATTGAACAAAAATTTAACAATTAAATTAAATCATTGTTTGTCGAGATAAGTGCTCAATAAAAGTTGGTATTTTATAAATTTAAAACCACACATCTTGAAAAATACCTACAGGATGATGAAATTGTAGATATGTACACTTTTTGCCATAACTACAATTTTTCTACAAGTATGAAAAACGTCGGAAAACTATTTTGCACCAATTTAACCTAATATTTATTACATTTTAAATTTTAAAATTTACGAATTTTATAACATACAAAGTGTTTTTCCAATACTAACAAATATTTTAAAGTGAAGTAGGTTATACAGGGTGACGGATTAGTGTGTCCAAGTTTGATTAGTTCGTTATTATTGAAGTTAGGAAAAAAAGTATTTAGAAAAAGTGTAGGCAGTCTTTAGATTCACATTTTAAAATTAGTCCCAAATATACAGTGTGTTCAGGGACTAATTTTAAAATGTGAATCTCAAGACTGACTACACGTTTTGTAAATAGTATTTTTCTTTACTTCAATAATAACTGATCGAGCTTTGCCGCACTAGTGCGTCACCGTGTATATTGTAAAGTACTCAAAATCCTTTTTTTGTTTTTAAAGTTGCGTATTTTCGGTATATAGAGTATTTCATGAATTTTAGGGAAACGTGTCATTTGACAAAGAGTACAAAAATCATAAATTCAGGAAAGTTTTTGTTGAATCAACCAGTATATATAAAATAATTTGTATTCAGAATCTGATTTAGCAATTTTCCACCACACAATATTTGTTGTAATTTTTGTTATACTATTGTGATTTAATACATCCAAAAATGTAAATATAGCCGAAATTATACCACGCGAATAATTATCCACCATAAATATTTCTTAAACTAAAAAGGTGATAAGATAAGAAAAAAGTAGGGCAAGTCGATTTTTAATTTTCTATCTTTAGTGCTAAAAAGTCTTGAATTAATTACATAACCTAATGAGCGACAATATTTATAAATGATATGGAACAGCCTGCAAATTTAATTTTTTATTATTTAACAAACATACATATTCTATAAGGTAAGCAATATTACAGGATGTTTATTAAAACCTAGGACAGCCCGTATAAAATTTTCTGCGTCAAACTAGTTTTTGGAAATGTCAAATAAGGAGATGTAGATGAGATTTTTCAAATTTTAATGGTTTTAAATCAGCAGGAAATTAAATATTTGTCATTTTTAATTGTCTCCAAATTCAAACCAAAACAAAACGTGACATATTTGTAAAACTGACAAAAATACACAGTGCATGTTCCACTTCAAAAATATATTACAGATGCGACCACTTATATGATTGTGTACAAAAAACTGTTTTTAGAGTAAAAAAGCGGAAAATTGAAATTGTTTAAAATTTTTATACACATCTAATTAGTTTACGAAATATTCAGGGTGTGGATAGATATTCGAGGTACAGCCGATAGAGTATTTGTTAGCAGAAAACCAAAAAAGCTGGAAAAAAGTTAACACAAAAATGTATACTGTACCTTTTAGAATGTAAAGTATTTACATAACCTTTACAGATATTTACACTTAACTCCAATAGTGATTATTCAAAACAGCCCTTCTAATTAAAAAGAAAAACAGACAACGAAAACGTTTTACATTAATGTTTATTAAACAAAAAAATATTATCACAGTTACAATGGCGAGTCTACTAGTATACTAGTGCTAACATGACAGGTGATCAAACAAAATAATAAGAACACAAGCTTTGTCTTTAAAGAAACATTTTTACTCCAGATCAAAATTCAAAAAATTCATAACTATTATAAATATTAAACAATTTTGGTTCGAATTAAAGTTAACACATAATTGAAGTGGAAAACTAAACGTGTTACCCAATAATTTCGGAACTTTATTTTGAAAGAATTGAGATGAGATCTAAAAATGTCAATTTTTTAAGTACACAAATGAGCAAAACAGCAGATAGCAGGGCAAGCATTACAGCAGAACCATTATTTATTACTTAGTTAAAAATATTTTTATGTTACTTAATCGATAGAAACCTATTTCCAAAAATGAATGTATACTTATATTTCTTATTAGAGCTAATTCTGATAAATGAAGCAATGTAAAAATAAAACAAACCTTGCGTTGGTAGGTTGCATTGGTTCTAAAATTAGATATATTTGTAGATTTAGAGTGTATTTAAAATTACAATTTATATTTATATTTGCAGTAAACGAGTTTTGTACTCATTTTTGATTTAGTTTTAATTATGTAATATCAGGATTAGCTGTTTTTTATAATTTTACACTGGTTAATAAATGATCGTTCTGGATATAACAATGACATAAAAATAAATAAAACAAAAAACAATAATTACAAAAAAAAATAACTAGCATTAGCAACATTGGCAATGGCAATGGCAATGGCATCACAGTTAAAAACTAAACGGTGCTCATAAGGCAAAAGTTCACGCACACATTACCTGATAGGGTAGTAGTTCTCTAGCTTCATCCATATTGGTAATCTCGAAGGTAGGTGGTTGAGAAAAAGGTCCTTTTCCTGGATAGGAAGTGCTTCTACGAAATTTTACAGGTGAAATAACCTGCTGTTGGTTGAAAGTGGGACTAGGCTTCCGACCGACCGCAAGTCCCACCCCCATTTGCTGTAGGGGAGTCAAATTTGGAACGCTACGACCACGGTTCCATACGGAAGAATTGGCTGGTGACCAATTTTGACCGGGAGGATTTGCCCAAGTACCGTATCCTTTGTAAAGGGGGTGGTTCGAAAGAGATTGTTGTCTTACCATGTTGTGGGGAAAGTTGTGACTAGCTGTGATAGCTCTTCGGCCTTGGTTCACGTGGTTCTGATTCAAGTTGTTACCACCTCCGCCAGCCCCAAACAGTTGTTGTTGCGTTGGCGAGGAATAATTTTGAAAACCCATACCTCCATTGACAAAATTGGGAGCATATCCATCTTCGATGGCAGTAGACCAGAGCGCACCAGCTGGTGTACTAGCCTCGGCTGGATGGAAGAGAGGCTGTAGCGAAGGGACTGTCTTAGCGTTTAGTTCTTTCGAAAGATCGTTAACAGAGACATTGACGGAATTTTCGCACTCTTTCGAAGCAGCAACTGCAGCAGCTACTGCCGCAGAAACGTTTTTATCGAGTCCAATTGCTGTTGTAGTAACCAATGACGAGGAGGTAACTAATTCTTCAACGTTAGCACCAGTGACAGTTGAAACTGTATTAGCCGACTTGTCAGAGATGGAAATGGAAACTGAGAGATCATCTTGCATCGTCGATTTGTAGCCCTTCGGCGAGCCGCCTCGTGCCACCGTCACGGCGGCGATGGAATTAGCGTTTCCACTGTTCGCATGCAAACTTGACGTCGATGAGGACGTCGTAGGTGTGGTGTAGAATAACGTGCTCGGATTGCTCTTATCCGACGAATTCACGGATATTTCCACAACACTCAAACCGATGTTCGCATTCGCATTACCACTAGAACTAAACTCCCCCATGAGTATACGTCACTGACTAGAAACCGAGCACGGTGTCCCGTATCTGCGTTATGTCATATATACACCCGTCTGAACGTGAACACACAACCAGTGAACCACCAGCCTACATTCATGTTAGTGTCATTGCTTTGCATGGAGGACCACGATCCACGAGGACGTACGATCCGGCTCGACACGCAACGAATATCCCCTATCTCTATATACACTATACGGACTTGCCAAAGTTGCAGCGCCTGAGCTTGCGCCACTAATTTTCTTCTTCCGTTTTTTAGCCCAAGACATTTAGGACACGATCTCTGTAAACGCGTATTCCAAACGGCCCACCCTTAAAACCTTATCCTAGAAGCATCACTTCATTTAAACTATTTTTCATTTCCTCGATTATTTTTTTTAGTAGTGTATTCGATTATTTAAAAAAATATATTCGTTACAAAAAATTTCATTTATCTTACATCATTTTTATGCGCAGAACCAAGAAAATGCTAGAAAAAAATGTGGCACGGTTACCAAAAAAGTGATATTATAAATGAATTTATAAATGTGAAAGATAAAATATACTTATATTAAATTTTTGTGATATTCCAAGACTTTTGTAAATATCATTATAACAATTGTTTCACACTTTGGCATAAAGATATTTTGGAATATCGTAGAATTTTAAGATAAGTATATTTTATCTTTTACATTTTTATTGAATAGATTCCATAAAGTAAGGTTAGAAATCATCATTATGGTAAAAGATAAAATATACTTATCTTAAAATTCCACGATTTTCCAAAACTTTTTCAAATATTCCTATGTTCCTATGTTTCGCCCTTTGGTATATAAAAATTTTGAAATATCATGGAATTTTAAAATAAGTATTATTTTATCTTTTACATTGATAGTGGATAGATTCCACAAATTAAGGGCAGAATCAATCATTATCTTGTAAACAAGACCATTTCCTATGCTTCTTTTCGCATTCTACAATATGTGATCACGTTGCAGGTCTAATTTTTGACCTGTGATAGTTCAAATCTATATCTGAATTTAAGCAAATTGCAATAGATACGATCTTTCTAGAATGGGCTATGCACTTGCTTGAAGATAGATATCTAATATCCTCTGTTTGTACAGTTATCGGTGTTTCTCAGAAACCACTACTTTTCGCAGTTCAGTTTCAGTTCAATTGTCAGTTATCTGCATGCATAAATACAAAAAATTAAAAGATACTGGAACTGATGCGGAGCTGTGGCTCGATGAGTTTGCCAAACATTTGCTTATCAATTATCCAGTTAAACTCATGTCTAAAAGAATCTATCTGTTCAGATCTCAGTGTTTGCAGAAGATTCATCGTCAGCAAGACTGTAATAGAACGGGCAGTGTCAAAGGATGACTTATTAACAGACTTTATTGATACTTATCGTCACCAGCCTTGTTTGTGGAACATACAGGATCCTCTCTATCATAACACTCGCAAAAAAAGAAACTGCTTATAATGTTAAACACTCGAACTCCGCGCCACAAAATTATTCTACGTTTTCCTAGGTCTTCTTATTCTTTTCTATCAAGTTTTCGTTTGCCATACTGTTTTTGTTTGTCTCTGTTCCTCCATCTTGAGCATATAGCCAAACTATATTATTTGTTGTCTTTCTAGATCTTCATGACCATTTCCCTATGTAACGCATCAACCGGTTTCTTATTCTACCTTTCCTAGTTAAATTTTTAATTTCTCTTAGGTATCGCATTTCTACAGCAGTATCCTGCTTTTTACTAGCTTAAAAATTGATTTAAAAAATGTTGGTCTTAACTGGTAGCTCTTTTTTCTCAGCAATTTAATGTAGTCGTCTATGAATTTGTAACTTTGTGTTTCCTGTTTTTATATAATTCCTAGTGGTTTTATGCTCATATAAAATGTGTCCACGGATAGAGTTTGGAAGAGGAAAAACTTTTTTATTTGTAGATTTAGAAGAAAAAGTAATTCTTTATAGAAACGTCTGCTTGTGTCGAAACTATCCTTTATTTTGTGTTTTTTCTGTTTTACCTTCTCTCTTATATCTTCACTACAACATTTTTGTATCTTTTGGTGATATATAGAATACCGCATATTTGTTTTGCAACTATTAGTATCTTCGTTTTGATATTTGGTTAGAGTCATTCTAGGTTTACGTCTGTCATATGTTTATTTCCTTTAGTTTTGCTTCTAGTTTTGTTAAAATTAGAAAAATAAGATACCTCCATCGGGATCTAAAAGTGAAGACCTTTGAACAAACCAGAACCAAGTTTGCCAAGAGTCCTGGAGAACCACTTCATGATGTCAACGTCAAGACTATCCAGAGGTCTTAAACAGTACTGCAAATCCCATAAGATTCAAAAAGATTGCGTCAGTTGGTTTAGTGAGTTTGACAAAAGTAAAATATTGTTCACAATTACCTATATATGTTGAATAAGTATACTTAATTTACTAGAAAGCTGGAACCTCCTTATTACATATACATCAGAAAAGTTTTTTCGCATTAAAAGCAGTTGCGCTCTATGAATAAACCTTACAAAGTAATATATTTAAATGCAACAACTGGTTGTTTTCAGGTAAATATTTGTTGGTAGAGCAAGATTTTTTTAAGATTCCAAATTTCTGACTAGTTTTACTGGGTCATTTATCTGCTGACGTTTTACTATACTTCTCTACTGCGCGCGCAGTACGATCGAACAGCTGATGACGACACATTTATGGAGTATGGAGCATTACAACACTATTTGTAAATATTCTCCCAGGATTCTGCCAGGGGGAGCCACTTCATCCAAAATACATTAGCATTTCAATCTTCCCCGCCATAAAAAATTACGCTCATAATCCCGAAGGTAAAACATACCTTTAGGCAACTATTTAAAAATACTATTTTGATAAATTTTGAAGGACATTATCTAAATTAGCGGAAAAACTGCCTGTATTTAAATAAACTGTAAACATTTAAATCTCTACGCAACTAAACACACACCAGAGTTAATCGATAAAATATAATTTGATTTAGTAGGGCACCATGACAAAGTAAACGTAAGTCATAAATATAACTCAGACCTTGTATGTGCACTGTTTAAAATATATAGAAAGAGAACTTTTCTCTAAATAATTAACAATTTTAAAAATGATATTAATAAATAAAATAGTACATATTATTTAAATATTAAATAACTAACACCCTGTATATAGCTTGGTTTTATCGATATATTTTATTATTTAATCTTCATTATTTTTGAGTTGAAATCAACCAAATTTAGATTTTAATAATAGAAAATATATACCTGAACAATTAAAAGAGTAATATCACGTTTATTTTTTTTTTATTTTACTAAACTTTTTTATTATCCTTAACGAAATACCGTGTTGTTTCGAAAAATAGTAATTAGCGAAGGTAGCACTAAAGTCTTCCCTATACATTTTTCCTCAAGTCATTTACTCTTAGAAGGTTGCCCAAAGGAGAATTTTCAGTAATAACCTCTAGATTACATTATCAATTTTTAAGTAGCCTTGGTTAATATACCTACTATGAGTATCGATTTTAATTACGGCACATTTTTCACGCTCCATTTCAAAGGACAGGGATGGATTATCTCAATGTAACTTACCCCCATTCTACATTGAAATCCTCTTTTCATATTTCTTACTATAAGCCTTTTTTTGTAAAGAAAAACGAATGTTTCCCAAGAGCTTTCTAAAACTCCGAAAAATCTAATAAGCTTTGATTCGCATTGTCAAGTATACATTTTATTAAAATTTACATATAATTTTCATACTTTGAAAAGATATTCAAGGTGTAAAAATTTAAATTTACTGCTCGGCAGCGAATGCACCGTTTCTGGACATAGAAGAATATTGATGTAAATCAAATCCATATCAATTATGATGTACGCGATACACAGGGTGTCCGCGAAAATAATTTATATTTTTAAATAATATGTAGAACGTGTCTTTTGCAACAAAATATTCTAATAAAATGTTTTTCTAACATCACTAGTTGACACAAAAATTCACTTTAAACATTTACTCAAAAATTTATACGTGGCAACATCTCACACTTTTAATAAAAATATGTATTATATAACCGAGGAATATCTACCTTATGAATCATAAAATTGTGTTAGTTTGCAGATGATTAAGATCGTTTAATCGTCTTAAGTGTATCGTTTGATAAAGTTGTTTCAATAACTCAGTGAAAAATGGAATTTTATTCAAATCAAGAATATCACATGTTAATTAATCTAATCTGCGATCTTGTATATCAGTGTCCCAAAAATTGTTAGAAAGTTAGTTAGTGTATTACTTAAAAAATGTGGTTGTAGAAATCGTTCTGATCGTGTAATAATTGCCGAGAATACATTTTTAACTCTTCTACTTCCCTTGTAATCGACCATTCTAAATACCTAAGTGTACTAAAATAAAAATTTATTTTTAGAACGTTTAAAAAACCATTATTTGTACTTGACTGAGTTGCCGGCTTTAGTTGCTTTTCGATAAATAATATTTGGATAGATCTAAAATACTAATATTTGTTTCTTTGAAAACGGCTGACTTTGGAAAAAACTTTTGTAAAACATTTGTATTCTGCATAAGTTTTCATAACTCATCCATAATATGCGCATTAATTTTCGCGGACACCCTGTATATAATGTGGTGGTGAATATATATATATATATATAGTAATGGAATCTTAAGAATTCAAAAGACTTACAAACTGTAACAACTTAAGGTTGACTGGTACCTCTTGACAATGAAAGATATGGCAAACTTACTAAAAAATAATCAATAATGACATATTAAATCAGAACTAATGTCCGGGGTTTCAAAGACCACATTCTAAAAATATAGACTAATATTTGATTGTAGTATTGCCTTCATTTTCAATCAATAGTCCTTGATTTATTCTGTAAACTTAATTAATATTAATAGAATTTACTAAAGATGCGTTAAATTTGAGATCCAATACGTGACCTACATGGAAGAAAGACATTTTTATTTGTTATTTAACTATACCCAATATGTTTAAACGCATTGCAAAAGCCCATATTAACAACAAAGTATTAACATATTAAATTTTTATAATTAATTAGTATTCGATATATATATTTATCCTAATTTGTTCTATATATTTTATAGAAATAGCTAGCTAATTATATTTAGCATGTGACAATGTTAAAAACCTGATAAACATAAAAATAGATGTTTAACCATTCAGCAGTAAACGTGTAAAGTGCCAAAAACTCGGAGATATTAATAGAGGGTTCGTAGTTTTTTGCATAAAATCGCCCAATATTTATTTATATCCGCTATAATCAGTCAAAACTGTACCCATAGACATTCTTTTCAGAATAGTAATATATAGGGTTAGTTCTATATAAAGAATCATAGAGTAAACTGACAAAACAGGCTTAAATAAATCGTTATTTATAGTGATAACTCAGTTTCATATTTTTTCATCACTAAATTAGTTATACAGAATGTTAAATACAAAACAAGAAAAGAAATTAGCAATATTCTTTTCAGACACGATATATTGGGTGTTTCTAAAAAATTCAAAACATGGTAACCTAGTTTCAAGAAAGTAGTTGGAAATTCTCTATATATTTTTCCTATGAGATAACCTTGCTAAAATCAGGTAATCGAGCAAGCCAATAATGTGAACCGCCATTTCCAATCAAGAATCCACTATATTGATCAAAATGTATGCCTAATAAATGAGCATGTTAAGCCCTCTACAAGAAACGAAATTGTAAATACTTACACTGTGTTGCTTACGTAGTTTCGAACTACCTATCCTATCCTGATATGTACATAACTTTTAGCTATTTCGAAATGAACAGTTTCCGACGACCAAGAGTTACTAATTTTAATTTTTATTACGTATGTGAATGGCACCTTAGGAAGTTTAAAGAGGATAAACCCTCCATATATGTATGATCAAAATATGTCACGTTATAGATAGTATGCTGAGGAATGTACCTAATTGATGAGAGAAAATTAACTAACTTGAAACCACCATATTTTCTAAAATATCCCATGGGAAATACGATTAGAGTATTTGTTATAGCCACCGAGATAATAAATATATTTATTTCCTGGGTGTCGGAAGGGTAGGAGACATTAGATCTTTAAATTACGTTATACTTGCTATACATACAAACATACTCATGTTTTACAAATGAAAGTCAAACCTTGCACTTAAAACAGTAAATTTGGAGCCACTACATCCTAAACTTTCCCAATGGAAAGTACGATTAAAAGATTTGTTATAGCCTACGAGATAATATATTTATTCTCTGAGTGTAGCAAGGGTAAGGGTCATAATAAATCTTGTAAATTGCGATGTAGTATCAGTTTTCACATACATACAAACATATTCATGTTTAACAAACGAAGATCAAACGTAGGACTTATACGGTAAACTTGGAGCCACCACATTTCCTCAAATTTCCCAGGTAAATAAAATTAAGAGTATTTATTATAACCACCGCGATAATATGTATATTTTCTGGGTGTGGCAAGGGTAGGGAACATATTAGATCTTGTAAATTACGCTGTAGTTACGTTTTCATATACATACAAACATACTCATGTTTCACAAATGAAAATCAAACCTTGCACTTAAACAGTAAACTTGGAGCTAGTAGAGACTCTAAAATTTCTCGGTGAAATACGATTAGATCATTTGTTATACAACCCGAGATAATATGTTCATTCCCTAGGTGTAGCAAGGGTAGGGGACATAATAGATTTTGTAAATTGCGCTGTAGTTACCAGTTTTCACATACATACAAACAAACTCGTGTTTAACAAACGAAAATCAAACCTTGCATTTAAATATTAAACTTGGAGCGAACACATTACCCAAAATTTCCCTGGGAACTGCAATTCAAGGATTTGTTATAGCCTCCGAAATAATATATTTATTCTATGGAGTGTAGCAAAGGTAATTAGTAAATTTGGAGCTACTACAGACTCTAAAATTTTTCAGTAAAAAACGATTAGAGCATTTGTTATAGAACCCGAGATAATATATTTATTCTCTGGGTGTAACAAAGGTAGGGGACATAATAGATCTTGTAAATTGCGCTGTAGTTACCGGTGTTCACATACATAAAAAAGTACTTATGTTTAATAAACCTTGCACTTTAAAAATAAACTTTAGAGCCAACACATTTCTTAAAATGTCCCAAGGAAATACGATTAGAGGATTTGTTAATGCCACTTAGAGAATATATTTATGTAGCGAAAGTGGGGAACATAATAAATTTTGTAAATTGCGCTTAGTTACCAGTTTTCATATACATACAAACATACTACTTATGTTCACAAACAAAAGTCAAACCATCAATTAATAGAAACTTAGAGCCACCACCTTTTCTAAAATTTCCCAAAGAAATAGAGGATTTGTTCTAGCCACCAAGATAATACATTTTTTCTCTAGGTGCAACAACAGGGGGGACAACTATCATTTGCATGCTAAAGTTTGTATGCTAGACTAATACCTCAACCATAAAAAAATTAAGTTTTTATGAGTTTTACAAGATACCGAATTGTAGATATTCCCATCCATATTACATATAATGTGTGCGGTTTTTTGATGTTTCGATAGATATCTTATAAGTTTAATGATATATCAACTCAATGCCCACTATCCATTCATTTGATAATTGAAGAACTTTATTCAGATATGTACAGTACTTCGTTTGTGTAATATGTAAAACGTCCAGGAATAATTGTAAATGTAAACAATAATACTCATTTACTCATAAAATGTCTTTAATAATAACCAATGCATATAATTTATATATAAATAATATATATTATCAAACATGTAGTATTATAATAACAAATCAAAATTCAATTATTTCATTTCAGTTCAAGCCAATCTGAATATATGTAGTAGATAATAATCATTTTTATAATGAACTCATTTAGGGATTTTTTTTATTTTTCAAGTTGCTCAGCAACAATAATCACAAATGAGATTTACGTCATATTCATCACATACTGTTAACCGTAAACGTTCAGAAAGCAAACCCAGTATTATGTATTTAGTGTTCCTTGAACATATTTTTACAGATTTTATTTCGAATATTATATAATTGAGCACATATTTACAGACTTAAAAAAGAAAAGTATGATACATCATTTTGAATTTTAAATTCATTACAAATTAAATAATCTCATTAAAATGTTCAGTCTTATTTTTTCCTAGTACTAGAGGATATTTATAACGTTTTTTATTACAATTTATTTTCTCATTGCAAATTAGAACCTCACACTCATAGTAAATGACGTAACGTTCATTGCATATAAAGTATTCCATCATTTTAAAGTATTTGCAAATAACTCTGAAATATGTTTTTAGTTTTTTTTTCTTAAATGAGTCCATTAGCAAAGAAGCAGGTACAATTAGTTAGTCAGCACTTTAAGCTTTTGAAGAATTCAAACATTTTAATATGATTTTTTGAATCTCTTATGGGAATTAAAAAATATTAAAAGACGTCACTGTTACTTTGAATTTATCAAAGCTTAAAAATCTTCAAAAAAGCTATTTAAAGAAGGAAAATATTTGAAATATATTAATTACTCTTTAATACCTTGTATGGTCATACAGCTAATTATTGTAAAGAAAGTAGAGTTCATTGGTTTAGTCTTTGGCTTGAGATATTTTGTGAACTGATCACTCTGGAACAGATATTTTAATAAAAATGTTAAGTTGAATATGAACGTGAATTTATAGAAAGTGGACACAAAATAAACACCAGATTCAACAGGCGTATTCTAAATTTCAAGAGTTGGATTTTTGACTCTAACGACACTTTGACAATGTCACTAACTGCTGAATTTAAAATACGCCTACCAAATATGTAATACAAAATTAGTCTTTTGCGAAACAAAAACGAATGGGCATGTGATTTTTTATTTCCTTGTATTATTTTAACAGTCACAATGCTACAGAAAGCAATGCTATATGTTTGTATGAAAATGGACTGTATCTGCAAACCAAACGAATGAACTGTGTACCTGTATTATAATTTCATTAAAGTTAACGTTTAGTTTATCAAAATAATTTTTTACATACTTGAAATATTCGATTTCAATAAAGTTGTATATATTCGTATAACGATAAAAATAGATTTATTCACATAGAGAAAAGAAGTTTGCAAAGAGAGCAAATATGGTTAACAATCGAAACATACACAATAAAAAGTTAATGTATTAAGAGCTGTTTAAAACACTCTTGTGTACAGTACCAAGCACCAAAGTGGTTCATCCTCAAAAGTGATGTAATTTACTATTAATTACTACTGGAGTATTAACGCATAATTTAAAAATATACCAAACAATTGTAGTGCTTTGTGTATTTTGCAAGTGTTTGAATATTTTAAACAGCTTTACATGTGCTTTCATTTACATATTGGCACATATTGCTTAAGGCACTTTTATATGATTTCATTCACTATTTTTGGGTAACAATTTATCTACATTTGTTGAAGTATTTTGAAAAAATTTTAAGCCCCAATCACTTTTATAAATACTTCCAAAAACGAGTATAAAATATTTCCTTTCAAAGTGCTTTAAGAGCTATTTGAAGCACTTTACACAAATGGATTAAATAGCTCTGAATGTAATCTTAAAAATCTTATGCAACAAAAAGTCCCTATATGTATATAATTATTATAAAATAGTTTAAGGCATTTAAGTATATTTCATAAATTCAAAAACTAATCTTTAAGTCTTCAAATTCTATAACTAGTTAATGATAAGATCTAACTTCAAAGTATACCTGGAAAATCTAGACCAAAAAAAGAAATTTGTTTATTTTTAGTTTAGTGTATCTTAAACCCCTTTTAAATGTATTTATATTTTACAAATTCTATTCATTAAATACTTTTGTAAATATTTGTTCCATGCATCTCAATTATTTACTCATAAACAGAATAATTATCTGCAAAATGCCTTAACTCTGTTTTCACGATGTCTATTTAATTAGAGTTTATATATTTAATACATTTTTAATACCGGTAAAAAATGTTTAAAACTGTAGTACAAATTAATTTTATTCATTATTGATTTTTTTCTATCTACCACTATATAATTGGCAAGGGGGGGGAGGTATTATCGGGGTACCCAATCTGTTTTTCTAAGTCTCTTAATCCTGCTCATCAACTTGGCACTAAGCATTATATTCAAGACTCATTAAAAAAATAGTTCAGATCACAATATTACTTAGTTGTGAAATGAATATTCGTACTTTGTGCTGCTATATGACTAAATTTTATAAAATGTGTCCGTTTTGCTACCAAACAATTTTTGTAATAGGTATGATAATAAGCATTATTTTGTGAAATATTTGATCTTTTTCTTTTAGTTTTATGCTTTTTGACACATATAAACAATAAAAATTGTTAAAATTTATTTTAAACTGTACAGTTAGGTATACATTTTATTTTTAGGTGCCCGGTTGATGATAGTTCTTTTTAGAATCAAAAATTCTCGTGTCCGGATCAAATATCGAATTTTCTAGTACTATCTACTTGCTTCCTACTAATATCTGCCTATAACTGGACATATTTTCTTTTTCGTTGATACCACTATGCATAATCAGGACAATGCATAGCGTAATGATTTTCATTATAGCTGTCCATTTGACAGTAATTAACTAAGAGCAAAAAATGTTAATTTGTTGACTGTGTGGTAGCTATATCGAATTTTAAAGATTGAGGAAAATATACCATAGGCATGGAGACAAGTCAGCAGAAAACTATACAGTATGATGCAAATGTAACAATTCATTATTTCAAAAATAGACGAATTGTGGAAAATTTACTAAAACACGCCAATTTTAATTTTTGAGTCAGCTCATAATCTACATGTAAGAGACGTTACGTCACCGGTGTTGCCGTAATCGACGATATTTTACAGGGGTCATATGATAGCTCATTTCAAAAACCTCTTAGTCGTCTATAAAACCGTACAGAGTCATGTTAAGGACCGCCACTACCAGCAATGTCCTCTACTGTTTTTAGTCATACAAGAAAAAAAAAACATTTTTCATTGGCGCTTATAGTTTGTCCATTTAGTCAAGCACTATGTTTGTAATTTATAACATTTTATACATCCAAACAGGATATTCACACCAGTGCCCACGCCGGGACTCGAACCCGTGAAAAAATAAATACATTAATTGATAGAAGTGCTACACATCTAATTTTAAATAAGTTGATGTAGTATCACTGAACTGTTTATTATTATTTATTTTCATACAACTATTTAAATCAGTATAATCTAGGAATGAAGCTTACATACATCAAATTATCGAAATTTAAATTATGACTAGCTGTGGATATAGAGTAAGAACTTAGAAGTTTATGATTTATTTAATGCTAAATACCCTTACGGGTAACATATACATCATGCGATGGCCCTTCAAAAATTAAAATTGATTTGTTTTAAGATTTTTTCAAAAGTTAAATTTTTCCATACATTTACATCATATCGAATATGTAAAGACAGACAAATTTTCACTGAAGATTCTAGTTTCGCGTTAAAAAAGCTATCTAGTTTAAACGATTTCTATATCTGTATAAATAAGGAGAAATAAACTACAGAAGAATCAGGCTTTTGAATATACAAGCTAATATCGACCATTAAAATATGAGTAAAGGTGGGTTTTATGGGTGAATTTTACAACAAAGCTTAGATTAAAACTCTCCCTAATTAAATGCACACAAGCAACATATGTCAATAGCAAGGTTTGAACACCACACCAACTTTAATGCAAACATATACGCGAGACATGTGAAAAAACTTAAAATTAGATCCACATAGCAATAAGGTTGAGACAAGGAGGATCATTAACATTTACAAAGTCACATGTAAAGTATTCTCAAATTAGTGAAAAGTGACTCACGACTACTACTTATAATTATTACGTATTGTTTAGAAGTTTAATGTAAACAGCTATATAAAAGCTGCTCCTTCTCTACTGGTCTTTTTTTTATAAACATTGACAGTCTTTTAATGAACTAAATAATGATCTTTATAATAAATACATCAAATATCTTTCAAAACTTTTTATAATTCAATTTTTGTAAACGGACTGAAAGCACTTTTTGTAGGTCGGCTTCGATAGCCGTATACTCAGTTTCAGTTTCTATACACTTAAGACCGCTTGTTCACGACTGGAATTTCGCCGGAACGGCCAAAAGAAACATTTGACATGTTGGTTGGAATATCGATATTCATTTCGTCCAGATGATTTATAAAAAAACATGTTCAATGATGGTCGCACGGCTGCCGTCGCTGCAGTCGGAATCCGGCACCCTATTCGGTTAACTTGCCTCACCGACAAATGAACAAAGGACTGTTATTTATTACTATCCATCCAGCAAATTAGCCGTAAACGCTGAAAATTCCGATTGTGAACAAGCGGCCTAAATGTAAGGGGTCTCGCATAGTCCAAACTTCTGTATCTTTATCATGGGGAGGGTGGGATCCCCACTTAGACCATATTTGGCCCATTGTGCACCCTCCTCTGACATTGACATTAAAATTTACAATTTAATTTATTGGGGTTCTTTTCTAAATAAAAAAATACCGGATATTTTATAGTAGGATCAACATCTGTTTTGCTTCTTATCCCCTATTTCTCTGTATATGAACTGTCTTTTACTGGGGCCTAGTTCATCTAGCTCAGGAGCTTTTCCCTTCTTTAATTTTAGTATCCTTTACGGAATATTGGATAGTCGGAACTTATTGTAATATTTCTTTGTTTATGCAGTCAGGGGAAAGCTATGTATGCTGCAGAAATGGATTGTTGTTTAATATTGCAAGATGGAAGATTACGAAAAATGTTTTCATTTGGAACCTATAGGAGAAAACTATATGAATATGTATTTTATATTCAAGTTTTTTGATCATTCAACAATATCGCTTTATATAGGAAGCATGGGCTTATCTCTTAATGTAATTTTTATGAAAAGTTTTTAGGGAATTGTTCTTATTATAAAAACAATATATTTGCTTAAACTATAGATAGTTTTCATCTACAAATAATCAGAATTTTTTGTATTCTTCAAAATAGTTATATACGGTATTTTAAGGGTATAACAACAACAAAAGCCGCCAACTGAATAAATTATAAAACATAAAAAACAAGAGTTGCAAACTTGGATAAAATAAAAATGGATTACTTAGTGTAAAAGTGCATAAAATACAAATATTACCACAAACCAAAATAAAAAGTTATACAATGGATAAATTAGCAGCCTACATTAGGTAAAGAGGTAGAATATGGTATTAAATAATATTGGACGAGTTGTTCCGTTGTGTGCTCTCAAAGAACATCGCATCCTAAAAAAAAATAAAAAGAAATTAAATGTTTGCATTTTGTAGAATTAAATATAGATACATTAGCTTGTTTCAACAAATTGAGAAACTTTTTCATTATAAAACATTACGTTACAAATTCGAAAAGTAACTAACATAGAAAGTGGCACTTTTCACTTTTACAAAATGAAGAATGTTAGTGGTTTGAACATTTCAAAAATTAAGTGTAGTATGTCAAATGTTAGTCAATTTTTGGAATTTATAAAGAAGCATTAGATAGCATAAATAATTTAATTCATGTAAAGAAATACCGAGAAAAGTAAAAATAGAAATTCTTACATTTACTTTGGAAAAACATTAAAAATATTAGAAAGCCTTTTGATGAATTTCAAAAAAAAAAATGAAATGAAATAAAACCATTGACAAAGTAAAAAATTCCCATACCCTGAGAAAATTTAAATGTGAAACCAATAATTAGCAAAATAGATGTAGTAAAATGAATTGGTCAGGTAAACCGGATGGGCAGGACAAGATTAACAAAAAAGTTGTCTAAAGCAAAAAGAACAAGAGAGATATCAAGGAAAAAATGACAAGAGGAGTGAAACAAGTATTTGATAGATGAGATAAAAAAACGAGAAGAAACATGAATTATAGTACAAATTAGAATAGACTGAAGTAACAAAGAACAAAAAACGGGAACATATTCCAATCAATTTTTTGAGACCTGCATACTATCACGTTTAGTCCAACAATTCAAACTTAAAAATTTAAGGAAAGCATCATGATTATCTGGTACATATACTGGATTAAACTGTTTTCTGAAATTTAGTACTTGAACAATTTTTTAATAAAACTATCTCAAGAACCACTTATTTTGGAAGCAAGAGATTTGGTATATTGTGACAGTTTAATAGTGTATTTATTGTAATAAAAAAATATACATCAAAAGCGTCATTTGGCTAGTTAACGAATCAATAACGTTAAGGATTTTATATTAGATTTTAGCGATTAACTATATTTGGATGTAAGAAATACTCATACTTAACAGCACACGGTGTTTTATGAACGTTAGTTAGAAAAAAAAATCTTATTTTATCCAATAAGTATACTTTCAAATAAAATAGTATGATGCAGTTTAACCATATTTAAAAGACAAATTTTAATAATTATTTTTTTATTTAAAAATAAAGATAAGAGATAGGGGCGATACACTTTTGGAAGTAACGGTATCTATGTAAGATACCTACAAATAAAAATAATTTTGTGTTTGCTCCTATAAGACAAATCTGCAAAGGTCGAAGTCAAGAAATGCTTAAAACAAAATCATCTTAATTAAAGAGATAATATTCTAAAAGTGTCATTAAATAAAAAACACATAGTTTGAGATTAATATGTGTTGACCTTTTACTTACAATCAAAAAGCATGCGCCTAACATGACAGCCTTCATTTTAACATCTAAATCCATTGGAAAGGTGATACCAAAATAATCGGTATCTGTAAACGCCTCTCTCAACAATCCAGACCACTGTTTAGAAATTTTACCGACTTGCACAGCACCGTCTGATGACATAATTTTGAACTCGACATCACCACAGATACTCCAAGTGCACAGAGGTCCTTCAATTCTTAGGACTGTGTCACCACTGGCGTTTTTTATGACGAAACTGGGACAGAATATGCTCCATTCTTGTTCTACCGTGCCCACCACATTTCCAGGGGGAGCAGATACTTCCATACTCTACGAAAACAAATATTAGATTGGAGAGCTGATGATGATGATGATGATTATTATTATTATTAGTATTATAATTACTATTACTCAGATTACTATCGACATCTTACCTGCAAACAACAGGGAAAACAACATGAGTCGCAAGCTAAAGGTCTATGAAGGTGTAAAACTTCATTCCTATAATTATCCAAAATTTTCATATCAAAAGGTCTCAGGGGGCCACAACAGTTTCTGGTCAAGCAGTCGGAATCCTCCACTGCATAATATACTTTTTGTCCTAAACTATTTTTTACCGTAAACTTATTTTGAGTTTCAAAGCCTGTCAAAGCTAAAAACAAAACCTATTTATAAGTAAATGAAAAATGGTGAAATAAATAATTCAACTTAAAAATAACCTGTATTCTTGACACTTGATACATTTAGACCTTGCTATAAATTAATATTGTTTAATGTTTTATAATATTGATAACTGTGCTTATGTTTATCATTATTTTCTAAATTTAACTCGCAGTCTTGGAATATTTAAGAAATTATAAACATAAAATGATTCACCTTCTAAAATTTCGACCTTTTGATGGACTAGTAATTGATCAATCATAGTAAGATATTCCAAACCTGGCGGACAATTCGGTATGCCTTGCGGCATATTCATCCAACCACCTGTAACATAAACAATAAATTAAACGTATTTTCCCAGTAAAATACATTTGATACGGTTCATGTACGATGTCCCAAATAAGAGTAAATGTTTTTAAAATGCTGAACTTATTTTTTGTAATAGTATTTCATAAAAACTGTAAAATATATAGTAATAGTGTATATTGTTGTGTTATTTTATGGGATTGTGCCTTAAAAAACGTTTGTATTAATTTAGTTATTAGAGAACGGTTGTGTTTCTATTGATTTATTTATTAATAATTTTGAAAAATGTCATAGTTTATTTCATGTCAAGTTATTAGAAAGTAAATAATAATGGTTATACTTCATTAATTGTTCAAAAAAAAAGATGGACGATAGCGATCAAAACAAAAGAAATGGGGGTTGTTATGAAGAAAATAATAAACAGCTGGGGGATTGTTCAATTTAAAGTAAGGAAGAAAAGTCAAAAGAATTTTCCAGAGAGGGAAAAACTTAAGATTTGATAAGAATCATTAAAAGAATATCTGAAAATTTGTTTAAACTATACGTAAAAATAATTGGGTAAAGTTAGAGATAAAAAATGTTTTGAAACCCAACAAGAAAAAAATATAGAATATCAGAGCGAAGAATCCTAGATAAATTGCCATAAGAAGATAATAGTACATCTAGAAATGGAAGTTACGATGTAATTTAAATAATAATTTTGAACAGTAATAAAAGAAGGAAGTAATGCCAAAAGAAGAAACATATATATGTATAGGTAATATCAAAATTTTGCAGAAGAATAGAAGCAAGAAAACAGTGGTTTTATAAAAATTTGTATTTGGGTATTATAAATTTTGAATAGTGCAAGTACAATTAATAATTTGCACAGATTATTGGTTGAACAAGAAATATAAAGGAAAATTTTGAAATTTTGGATAAAAGGTATTAGAAAAGGGATTCAGAAAATTTTTGTGTAGAATTTTAAAGAAATGAACAAAACGTGACTGTAGATTTAAATTATTGTAATAAATTATACTTTCTTTAAGTTGTTTAATTATTTTTCTAGAAAAGATAAAAAGAAAACACAACAACATAGAAATGTAACAGTTTTTTCAATTTAATAGAAGACATTTTTTTATTTATATATAAAACCAGAAGGCTAGAAAGATTACGTGAAGATAAAGTAATTTTAGAAAATACATATTATTAGATGGATGCATTAAAATATTTAAATTTTTTTTCAAAGATCTTTCAATGAAAAAACTATCAGGAATGATCATTATTATACTTATTAATATTGTTATTACTCTTAGATGTTTGCTAATTAAAGTAAAAGTGATTTCATTTCAAAAAAAATATTGTCATGATCATTATTTGCCTATTTTTTCAAATAGTTTAATAAAAATCTATATTGTGTAAACTGGCACTAAAATTTGCCATTTAAGATAGAAAAGGCTACAATAAAAAACTTTATAATTTTTCCGGTTTTAAGATTTTTTATTGTATCTATTTATTTCTATATAAGATGTTGCATTTTACATTTTCAATGTATAAAACTGGCATTGCTTTTTTTAAATAATTTTAAACTTTTTAAAGTTTATACAATATTATATTACTATGTATTTTATTAACAATAAAGCATCTTGGACTTGGACAAATTTTTCAAATATTAATAAAACAACTATTACTGAATGATATTATTCTTGTTTTGAATATTCAAATCAATTTGGATTAAGAAAAGAAAATATTATTTAATTATTAATGTGAGCAAATATTATTGTGTCTAATTCTAATCATATTATTACCCTGAGCTATCCCGCTAATTGTTTACAATATGAATGATCACATAGTTAGGGAATGTAGAAATCATTATTAAAAATGATCTCTCTCTTTATATATATATCATAAGGAATTCCTCGGGGTCCCATTAAGTATAGTATATTTAACCACTATATAAAAAAGAGATGATATGAGTTCAAAACTAACACAAATCTGTTGTGATCTAGCAAGGAATACAGAGTAAAAAGTTTATCATGCCTCACAAACACTCATACCATCAATCCATATTCACCTTCCAATACCAACACAAGAAAATTATATAGATAAAATTTATTTTATAAGTTTCTAATACATTTCTACAAATAGGTTATTTATCAAAATAACGATCATTATTTTGTTCATTTTTAATATAATGTTAAGGGTCAATGATTAAAAAAGGTCAACGTACTTCTAGCTTTTAGGGACATATTTATTTAAGAAATAGTATAAAAATAAAACTGCTGTAAATAGAAATAGTATAGTATTATTTTTTTGCATGTGAAGACAAAGTTTGTTTTATTTTATATAGAAGCTACATTAAGATAAAAATTAAAAGAAAACAAAAAAAAAAAAAGGATGTAAAGAAGCTGGAAAATCTCAATAAAAAAAAATAGGAGCAAACCGGTGTGAATATTAAAAGAAAAACAAACAGAATTAAAAGAAACTGCTGATATAATAAGGCATAAACAAGAGAGTAAATGGTACAATGAGGAATGTACAATAGGAGAAGGAGAGTCGTCAAATAAGTGGATATGCCACACGATAAAATATAGAGAGAAAAATAAAAAAAACGTAATAGTCAAACAAGAATGGATAGACAATAAAATCAACAACCAAAAAAAGCAAACAATTCTATTAAAGAATCAAAGAACACAAAAAAATTTAAAATAAAGAGAAAATCAAATAAAGAAAAGTAAAGATAAATAAATAAAATATTTAAAGATTTGGGTGGAAAAAATGAAGAAAGAATCATAGCAAAAGGAATTAATATTACAGCCAGAAAAGAAAGGATTATTTGCCTATTTATCAAATTTGATTCAATAAATAGATAACAGCTCCTGAAGAAATAAATTGAAAATACTAATTGGTAAAATAAAATATTTATTTGATTTAAAAAATAAATTATTACTTATTAATAATATTAAAATATATACCTTTGTTCTTCTTCTGTGTAAAATTTGAAATATCCTTTGCTTTTAGGATTTTTCTTTTTGAAGAACCTTTTCAATCGTTTAAAAAACTTATGCGGTTTAAATCTAAATACCGTTTTTAATTCTGGCATTTTTTAACAAACAGTATATTTTTGTTTTTCAACCAAATTCATTATAATTGTGTTGAATAAGTCTTTCACACTGTCAACACTAAACTTTAACACTGATACAATTAATTAATTTTACAAAATAATTTTTCTTATCTATTAGAATTTTATTCTGTTCTTACAATCTTCAGCAAACACTATTATCTCTTCAAAAACATAAGTAAATGATTCTTAAGATGCCTATGCAACACTTTGAATTGTGTTGCTTCAAATATTTTTAATTAAACAAACTGTTTTAGTATATAAATTGATAATCTTAAGAATACAATACAGGGTATCCCATTACTGTGGTAGCAGCTTTAATATTAAAGATATAAATATTTAAAAAAATGGGGTCATATTTTAAATTTTACAGGTTGGCTATTAATAACAATTCTAGCAATATAGTATATTACTCTGATATACAGAATGGTTTAGAAACCATATACATTTTTTCATAAACTTACATTATAACTCTAACGCTCTGGTTAGGCAGATATGCATAACAAATTTGATTACACAATTATTTGAAAAATTAAGATAATCGTAACCCTGCGTTTTGAACCGTCCTAAAATGAATTTTTATAAATTTCAAGCCTCTTTTAATAGTTTGACGATAAAAAAAATAATAAAATATGACTAAGTGACTAGAGTAACTGTGGAAAAGTAAGGATATTTTAAAAATGGATTAACATACAGCATACTTTATTTTAAAAATATGTATATTTAAGGAAATTAAATATGGTTATTGATGGGTAAAATTTTCATATTTAAAACGTATTTGTATTTCCAATAATAAAACTGCTATCAGCAAATACTAATAAATGGGAAATCCTATCTTTAGTGCGATATTTTACATAAAATTGTGATAACACAACCTATTAGTAGTAAATTATTTGAATATTTAAATAGCTCCAGCCAAACAATAAGCAGTAATTCTATTTTAGTCAGTAATCCATCGTAAATTCTTCTAAGAAGAATAATTAAACACATTGGGAGATAATGTAGTCGCTCACTAATTGTTTCTGTACATGATTAATTTTATAAATATACAGAATGGAAGTGTAAGTTAAGAGATCAGAAAATTCTCTCTACACTGGGAACTACAGCCTGAATTAGAAATCTATCACCAAAGGGGATTTCCGACAAACAAAACTGCTCTTATTATAATAGAGGATGATGTTGGCTGACACTTTTGCATTGGTGATAGATATCTGAACCTTTATAACAATTCTTCATGGACATCCATAATAATATTGTTAAGAATCTCTTTGTATATATTTTGAACTAAGTTAATACAAAGTTTATTAGTTTAAGGATGTTTCATTAGTGTATATTTTACAACAGGTAGATTGTTACTGATTCCAATAGGGTAGAGAATAAAAATAATAGTGCTTAAAAGCTTAGTGAGACTTACAAATTTACCTCATTTTCTTCTAAATTAATAGAAGGCAGTAACTTGTTTTTCTAATGTTTTAATAATAATGTTTATAATTAAGATTATTAATTTATATGAATTATAAAACACAATTAAAGGTAACATGTCTATACTATTTCTTGAGTGTCACTCATTAAAAGTGTAATATTGAGTATGGGGCATACATATGAGAAAAAATGATATTGACTAAACCTTTAAATTTTATTGATTTCAATTCTTTTATCAAAGTCCATAGCTTTTGAAGATGGTTTTTAAAAAGAGTATTTAATTTAATTTACTGTACTTAATGTACTTTTATAGATTTTATACACATCTGGAAGAGTCAAATTCAAACAATATAGTTGCTAAGATTTTTTAGTTGGATATATTCTGATTCTTAAAAATCACTAACCATTTCAAAGGGATCTCCACTAAATTTGTTATATACTAATTTAGTAAAGATTCTTTTGTAAATCATTTTTAATGTTGTGTATCACAAAAATGTACGGACCTAGGAGACATATTCAAATTATTTTATTAAATATATATTTTGGGTCATCGTTCATCTTCAATTTCGTTAGTGATATTTTTAACACTTAATGAACTATATTTTGTTACATTCAATTTAATTTTTAAACGTAGATTACCTGCCAAGCTATTGTTTCTATGGAATAGAAAAGAATTTATGCACTCGTGACTGTTGTAAATTGAAAATAGTTTAAGAAAAACAAAATTCTTTAGATTTTTTAAATTAGAGGTCCTTTAAAAGACTGACCTGCAGGCCCCCCACCTGGTTGATTAGTAATTGGTTGATTGTATCCCCCTGGTGGAGGATATTGACCTGGAGGTGGCTGATAACCCTGTGGAGGCGGTGGTCCATATCCTTGGGGAGGTGGGCCATAACCTGGAGCTGGAGGATAATTGCCTAAAAATATAAGAGCATAGAGAAATAGAAAAGTATAAATATGTAATTTATAATATATTTTCTTACTATTATATGGTGCAGGATAAACACCCTGTTGGTGTTGATTTGGAGGTAAATAAGACATTTTAAAGGCTTAGTTTTGCTATAACTATGATCTGATTAATATGCGAGTTAATCCTACTTAATTCTTCTCAGTCATTTATTAGATAATATCAGCAAATAACCTAAAAAAGCTCCTTCAAGGAGGATACTTAAATTATCACAAATATGAACACTTAGATATTTTTAGTTTGTATGAATACTGCAACACAAACACACAAACCCATAAAAAACCAGTGAGTAATCAATGTCAAGTGTCAGATAACCTGTCACAATAAATTTAGCTCCGTGGTATTTTAAGATAAAAGACTATATACGCTTTTCGCTATAAAATGATTACAGGCTTCTTAAATATAATCGTTGGTTGCTAGGGATACTCCTAGTATTAGCACTTTCTAGGATACGGCAGCTATGATCTTGTAAAACTGGTTTCCATTAAAATAAAATTCAACGTCAATTGTCTACCAACAGAATGCTGATTCGGTGGCCTATGCCAATATAGGCAATTCGGATATTTGCAAGGCGTTTTGTTTGATTTTATATTTGTAATTTTTTTCAAATGGATTTATTAAAATATAAAAGAGAAAGAAATTTCCAAAGCGATTTGTTATTTAATACCTTTGGCTAATTCAAAGTAGTGGTTTTAATAAGAAGTATATTTCAGTAGATAATTTAAATAAATAACCTCAAAGTATAGAAGGTGCTCAGAGCATGAATTCTTTATAGTGCATGACAATTAACTTTAGAAAATTAGTGCTTAGAGTAGAACTAAAATAAACGACTTAAAGGGTGAACGTCTCTAGACAGATACAACACCCGTTTTACATTTCATTTTACGCACTAATTAGGCGTTTAAAAATTCATTTACTTCAAACACTTGTGCAGTAATAAAACATCTACGATAAAATATTGTATTTTTTAACAATAAAAGATTCCAGTACGTAGTTAAATTTTATGAATAAGTATAGAAAAGTCTTTATTTACCTTAAATCTTAAAAGTATGTACTTACCTATTTTAATACCCACCTTATTTTTTACACATATATGAACATACAGGGTGAGTAAGAAACAATGGAGTAAGTCTTCTTTCTATAAACCGAAACTCTTTTATCCCATTAAGCTCAAAATGAGTACCAGAAGTTTTTTAAAGCGACAAATATACAATAATAATGTTGTACATCACTAACCCACCAAATAGGATTTTTTTTATGAAAAAAATAAATATTAAGTCTGTTGATCAAAGATTAACCCCCCGATCCATTTTTCAAAAAAGAAAAACCTAGAGATAACAGCTAAACCCAACTGGACAAAGTGTACACTATAGTAAATCAACAATATTACTCGATCTAAAAAATCATCTAAAAAAAGAATGGATTTTTTTCCAATTTTTTTAGAACACACTGTATATATATATATTTGGATTTGTTTGTTTAGAAACCATTCTGTGCAGAGTTTAGGCTTAAAAGAATATAAACACCAGAAAAAAATTACAAAGCTAAATTACCACTGTAAGCCTATAATTAAGTACACTTAAATTCTTTGAATAACAGTTTGTGTCCAAGAATATAATTCATTATTCATGACTCCCCCTATATATTTCTATTTAGTATGATCACGTCACACATTTAGGAAAAAAGTGAAAACTTTATACATTTACCACTTTATAAAAATATTTTTTCTCTAGTTCGCTGAAAAATAATTATAGAAAAGTTGCATATTTAACAAAACACTAAATACCATTTTTGCAACATTTTTTTAATTCATTTTATTTTTCGATTAATTTATACATTAATATTGAGAGCTGCTGTTAATTTTTTTGCTTTAGATTTTTTTTATAAAAATTGGAACAATGTATGTAAATGAGAGAAAACTATTTCATTTCATAAAATATTGACTCGAAATTAGTGTGAGAAATATTCTTTAAACTGTTAATTGTTGACAACTTTTATAATTAGAAAATTTAGGAACAGATGGTGGATATCTCTCTTAATATATTAAAATTTATTTCGTTATAAAATTTTAAATACTTTTTCCTAAGTTGAAAAACATTGTAGAACCATCATATCGAAGTCAATCGTTCAAATTAAATGGTTAATTATATCTTAAATTAAATATATATTTTGAAAAATACATTTCATAAGAATTGATTTAATTATTTTATAATGTTAAAATAATGTCTATCAGTACAAAGATCTGTAGGCCGTCACAGAATAAAAAAATTATAAACAAATTTTTCTACACTCGACATATTTTGTTTCAATTTTAGGTATGTTGTAGGTATATAAATTACATTTATTATTTCCCAATTTTGGTGATAAGTATTTCAATTATATTTGAATGAATTTAAGACTCATAATTTTTTATTGTTATTTTGTTGAGGTAAAATCTTAAAATAGGGCTCCATATTTCATTTAAAATAATACCGATAGCGTCATATCTACTGTACAAATCGCCCCGTATATTTTAACTGTTAAAATGCGCAATATAAAAATATGTTAAATGCCAAAAGGAAGGAACACATTGTATAAAATAAATTTCAGAGCGCACAGATATACTAATTATAATTACTAATTGTGTCCACCCATATTAATGCATGTAACTTATTAAAACAATCTCCTTTAATTTGGTAATACCTCATCTCAAATGTAGGTAATTAAACTAAGAAAATAATTTACAAAATCTTGTTTCATATGAGCAGCTTGCATAAAATGGAAGTATAAATAAAACTGGTACCTGTTACGATATGTTGAAATATTTCAAGTGATTCACCATACATTCTTTAGTACAGTATGTACCATTAAAATTCTTGGTATGCGACAATGTATGAAAAAATAATAATAGGGATTACCAAGATTTTATATAAACTAACCTCGAATCTGTTTTTGAAAAACGAACATTTTCAAAATAATAAGTGTTTTTTGACTGCATGCCAAAAAACTAGAACGAGGTTTTTTAATTTAATCCGCTTACCTAATTTATATTACAATGGTGGTAGTAGGAAAACATTCGTTATTGTTATTTTTTACTGCTACTCGAACACTGTATCCGGTGTTTTATAGTAATATTTTAAAAATTTAGTGAATGCAACGAACTATGTTACAGTTGTTGGTATTTGTTTATACAGAGTATGTATTCCAAATTCAAGAATCTAGGTATATTTCTGTTCAAAAAACAAACACGAAATGGGTTAATATACTAAAAAGTCTATATGAGATACTGGGTGATAACACTGATAACTATGTAAAGAATAAATTTTAACACTCGAAAAATGTGATATTCATTAGTTTAAACCAATGCTTATTTTAAAAGTAATTACTTAAAATATAGGAAAAATTGAAAATTCTCCATTTATCGCAAAAATCTAATAACATATAATATGTGTTATCAAGTTCTGGACTTTTTTTACAAGTGTTGATAATTATAAAATAAATTTAACTCGTATATCTGACATGAAAATTTTTGGGATGCTTGTTGATAAAACTTTTTAACTATAGCAATTATTAGACTGTGAAGTTTATCAGTCTTATTCTAAATTACATCAGAAATTATAATAAAATAAACAAATTAAAACCTGTTACGTGCATATAATATGAGTAACAATTCAAATAACAAATGTACCCATATAGAAAAGAAAAATAATCACAACTGAACTTAACATCAGTGTTTATAGTTTTGAAGATAACATCGTTATTTTATATTCATTTTTGTTTTATCAAATGAAGATAAGGATACAAATTTACAAAGGCATTTTAAAAATAATAATACTTAATTTAAGGATGAGTCATATTAAAATGATTCTTATACAATTTATATAGTAGTTAATATGAACTAATCAGTATTTTTTTAAATGCAATTTTAATAATTCACTGGTTACCAGATAAAAATTTTATTATATCAAAATTTGAATTTCGTTGGTTTGTTTAAATGTACTTTTGTTGATAAACGAACAATCTTGAATGAACATTTATTATTATTAAAATATATATATATATATAGTATTATTACTGTGATGCAGCTTATTTTAAACAATTCTTTTTAATTTTCAGATTCACACATTACAAATATATCAATAAAAAAAATAAAAATGTACAGAGTGCTTCATTTAAAACATCAATTATTGAACTACTCTTAATGCTTATAAAGGACTGTTGATGAGGACGCAAGTTATTTTATATAATATTTTAAACTCAGATTCACAAACTATAATGTAATAATAAAATCAACATATAGGGTGCTCGATTCAAAGCAGTGTAGCGGCACTTATTACCTTGTTATGTTATAAGTAATATTTTTAACATTTTTGTCTTACAGAAGAACCGATAAGTAAATTTCAATAGATATTTTAATTTCTGAATAGACATACAGAACTCTGGAAGTTAGATTAAAATAGATTTGAATTAATTACAAACCAACCTCCAATAGTTTTATATTCAAGCAGTAGTTACAAGTCCAAATGGGTATAATATTTAAATTTACATTTAGATTTAACGTTAATTGTTTGTTAAATATATTCAATGTTTTATTTTAAATTTATAAATAACAATTAAGTATATCTGTATTTAAATAAAGTGAATCAAATTGCAGTGATTCGCAAAGTTTTACAAAAAAATATTAGTCATATTTAGTTATTTTGTAAAAAGAAATAATAATGAAAGAATTTTGAACTTTTCCACTTAACTTTATTATAATACCTATATATCACAAATCCTTTTTGGCTCTCAGAACACACATTCTATCAACATTTCATTATTTTCTTACAAAAACATTAGTAACAAGCACACATCTCCAAGCACACATCACTTTTTTTTTTTGATTGAAAAGTTCCTATGTAACAAACACAGATCTTTGATAAATTTTTATATTATATATACAATATGAGCTCATGTAATATTCCAATTTTGAAAACCTATACACTGGGAGGCCCATAGTGTTACTTTAGTTGACTTTTAGGCCGAAAGAAGTACCACCATCCATGTTCTGTTATCCCTTACTCACAAATTTTCTTTTCAGGCACTATATCATTAGATCTTATGACAGATATGATTCAGTTTAAAAAACTAGTAAATAAAATACATTTTTATGCATTATTTACGAAGATTTTATGATCAATGTATAAAAATATAGAATATTGTGCACTTCTAAGCCAATTTTCAAGTAGTATACTAGAATGAGCATTTACAATAAAAAAATCCATGACAATAGTTATGGTGCTAAACTGAATACTAACTAGCTTACTGCCTGGTGACCAACAGACAGTCCAAAGACCAGATGACCAGATTCAGAACTGAAACTATGATGAAATAATGACCAATTTAGCGTTCACAGTTAACACAAAGCAAGTGTCATTGTTCCCAACAAGTAGTATCAGTAGTTGTTATAGACGTAGATGGTAGACATACAGCAGGCTCAAAGTTAAATGAACAATTATACTTGAAACAAAAAATATATATGAGGCCGCTATTAGAGCACGGTACACCAACAGTAACTTTTTTTCTCCTTCTCTGGGCTAAAGTTCATTTCACGGACTATTTCAGCGAAAACCTCGTTCACGTTGGTCCTGTTCTTGGCACTTGCCTCGATGAAAGGACATCCCCATTGCTGGGAAAGGACATTTCCTTCAGCATAGTCTACTTCTCTCTGGTGTTCCAGATCCACCTTGTTAGCGACTAGTAAAATTGGGACCCGTTCAGTCCCTTTCACTCTGGTTATTAATTCTTTCATGGGGCGGATGTCTTGGAAGGTTTGGTGATTTGTTAAACTGTACACTACGACAAAACCCTGTCCATTCTTTATGTAGAGGTCGCGCATGCTGGCAAACTGTTCAGTACCTGCCGTGTCTAAGATTTCCAACACACAGGGGCTATTGTCCACCTCGATTTCCTTACGATAGAAATCTTCAATAGTCGGGTCATATTTTTCCATAAAACAACCTGATACAAACTGTACTGTTAACGCACTTTTGCCTACCCCACCCGAACCTAGGACGACTACTTTGAATTCACGCATTTTCACTGGGCTTTTTACACTAATTATTCTTTACATCAACTATCAGTTTATTCACTAATCGACTACGAATACTCCTAGTGCCGACACTTACAACATTTTTGCACCCCATATCAACATACATACATTTCTACTTAACGTTTCGCCATCTTAGTGAACACTTATAATGTTTTCATAAACCAACGTTCGGGCAGCCACGAGGGCCAGTCGGATTTCGGTTCAGGCGGAATGGGGATACACCACCTCAGCCGAGCAACACGCAGACTTGCGCGTTTCGACATTCCAATTTCTACGGCCCATGCCATCTACGTACCTACACTTTCATTCATAAACTTCTACACTTACGCATTCTCCTGATAGAGGGCAGTCTACGTTCTACCACAAAAAAGGAAGCGCCACGAGCGTAGTTGCCATTTTACAAGTTTTTTTTTTTAAAAACCGATTTTGGAAATATTTTACCGATTTGGGACCACATCTACCTATCCTTATTCAACTAGTTAAATTTTTATAATTGTTATCATTTATTACACGTTTACTTAATATATATTTACATTCCTCATTTACAAATATATTACATATTATGCTTGAAGAAGATGTATGCGACGCCTTTTACATTTTAAAATGAATTCGGACAGAATTTAGGGAAAAACTGGAAAAATATACTAAAAGTAAGTAGGGAGAAATTCTAAAAATGGGTGTAACTCTTCAAGTTAAAAATAAATAAAATGTTGATTAATTTATTTTGATTTAAACTATTCAATATTTGAGGCAAGTAGTATATTTTAAAGAAATTAAATATTAAAATAATATCGATTAAAATAATAAAGTAAGAACTAAAATAATATTTTTTGTCAATTATATTTATTCAACTTAGTCCTTCAAATACTTCAGGTAGTCATGAATTGAAGCAGCCACTCCTGATTTAATTATTAAGGCTGAATTCATAATTAAAATTCGTCAGCATTATAATTTTGAGATAAAAATTCGATCAAATTTAAAGACATAATAATAGAAAAAAGTAGGATTGTTGAAGCTAAGACCTGGCTAATAAAATATTTTAAGGTTGTTTCTGCTGGAAATAGATTAGAATCAGAATTAAAAAGTGGGATAATTCGGAATAAATTGACTTCTAAGCCTAATTATATTATAAATCATGGATAAGAGGAAATTAAAATTAATAACATTTTTTAATTAAAAAACCTAATCTTTAAATTCCAAATTTATAAAATTCTAAAAGATCTTCTCATCTTTAAGTTAATATTTATTTTTTGATATAAAGATGCAATTGAATAATAATTATAGAGACAGAAATTTTTTCATCCAACTTTTTTTTTCAACTTTCACTCTGATGTATTTATTTTTTCCTCAAACTTTGCTTGTAAGATTTGTTATCATTTTACATTTAATTATTCGAAAAAGGTGCTATTTATGGAAACGTATCAAGAGTACATTTTTGCATAAAAAATACCAGGGAATCTTAATTACCAAATTTTTTTAATACTTATACTTATTTAAAAAAATATGACGTAATAAGTGGTATTTAACGCCAAAAACCGCTCCTTAATCAGAAGGGATGAAATGATTAATAACATAAAATTAAGGATTTTTATGCAAAGCTTCTATGTCTAGAATGTGAATTTTTTTTTCTAAGCCATTTTCAATATATTAAAAAAAACATGTTTTAATACAGTTTTAGAGGAGTGTATCTCCCTTATTACTGAGCTTTCGAAACAAGTGTATATAAAAGGTACCTTTATTTTTAGGTGAACTATCAACCATAGAAGTATTGCTCGACAATTTTGGACCAGCCTGTATATAAAATTAATTTTATCTATTTCATTTTATAAGATGTACACCAATCCTGATCACCCATAATTTTCAACGCAGAATTTCCTCCTAAATTGTTTCGCAACACCCTGTGTATAATCATTTACCAATTATCATGCTGTATTAATTTTTTTTTTATTTTATGAGTTTATCAGACAAACTACAATGATTTCCTTGAATTATACAGGCAACCTAGAATATGATGTTAAGTTTAAATATTTTATTAACAATAAATTTTATAACTAAAATAAACTTTGTGAAGACCTTGAATAAATGTTTGATCGACAATTAAGTTTTAATTTGCACATTGAAACATGCGCGTTGTTTAGCACAAAAATTATCGAGATATTCAAAACGCTTAAATTATAGATAAATTATATATCATTTTCAAAGCAATGGATGACTAACAGGGACGAGTACGTGAGTAAAATTCTTCAGATAACAGAAAAGGAGGGTGAATGTTAATAATTCTATTTATTAATAGTTAATCTTGTCAAACCTTAAAAATAACATGGCTCCATTTAAAAAAATATGTTAAATAAGTACCTAAAAAATAAGTTTTATAAAAAATGTTATTAATACTTTTATATTCGAAATCTGTAATATGTATTCTAAAAAAATTATATACTTTGGATTGGCTACAACTCTGAAGATTGATTTTTATTTTACAAAACATAAAACCCGTTTCGGCAGAATGGAGGGCGAAGCAGTATTGGCAGCAGTTTTTTGGTCTTTGTAAACTAGGTAAGAAAAAATATTTTTGGTGAAACATTTTTATTTTTTCATAAGCCATACAATGTTTTATCTCCTAGATTACCAGCCGAACATTTATTTTCTGAAGATATTAGGTACGATCTTCTCATACAATACGGGGATTTTCATTATCTCAATAACGATAATGAGGAGAAAACTTGTTTCATTTCAATACTTTCCGAACGGATTCATGTGACACTCTTGTTAATTTTGTTTACCAAATCGTTTGAACTCAATACGAGGAAGCTTCAAATGGGATTGATTAAATTGAGAAGTACTCTTACTAAGTGACTTTTGGTTTAGCTGGTCTTCTATTCTAAATTTCAATTTATTATATCTACTGGTCACCTCATCAGCTTTCTGAACTTGTGAATCAATATGCCCTTCAGTACGATCAGTATCCAGAAACGTATTAAAAATTTGCTTATTTAACTCACTTAGAGGTACCATTTTTTCATCAAAAAGACGAAAATTTTCCTGATGAATATCATTGAACTCAAGTTCATGTGACTAAATATCTCTTCTTATATCATCAGAAACTCGATGAAATGCTACTCTATGAATCTTTAAGAATCGTTGAACCCTCTTCATTTCTCCAGAAGATCTTCTGTCGAAAAAAACTGGACAATATGAAAAATAGCAAGACTGTATCAAAATAATTTTTTGACCATCCAATCAAAAATCAAAAGTTACAATGGTTACATTTAAGTAATACTAACAATTCTCGCCAGTTTAAACAGGAATATTGTTTAATAGTCATTAAATATTTAGGACGCCATTCCCGTAAACGTTGAGATTCCACTAAGATTCATCTTTTATCAATTGTATGATATTTAAAACCCATTTTAAGTAAAAATTTTCTTAGCCTGAAATGCTCCAAGAAATATTTGTTTCATAGTTGGTCAGCCTCTTTTTTAGGAAAACCAGGTTAGGTACAGATTGTTCTTCATACATTTAATAAAATTCCCTTCTTAATAAATCCAAATCAATCTCGTGAATATTTCTAAATGCCAAAGAATTACTTCGCTTTCTTCTGGGAATGACATATTTCCGTACTATATCATTTACCGAAAATAAAAAAGTTCTTGTTAAAGCAGATGTCTAGGATAAAGCATGCACATTTTTAATTATTTCTTTAGCATCGGAAGATAAATACTGTCTTCGGAAAGTGCTATCACTAAAAGATGCCTCATTATCACATCAGATGGGTTGCCACATTCTAATACTAATACAAAAAAAATATCGTTCACCACTAAACCAAATACTAATATAATAAAAATCAGTCGCCGGAATCCAATTAGATCTAAAATTAATAAAAATCAATTTGCTATTTATATTCTTAGGAAATTATACCTACTTAAAATAATATACTTAGCGCTGCAGATGAACAAAATTTGTACTACTGCAATCAAAAGATCAACATAATTCTAACCAAACTATACTTTAGGACTACACGATATTAAACGTATTTCTTAAAATTTCTGTAGAAGTTTTTACTATCACGCATATACTAAGCTACTAGGCATAAATTAAGCAGCCAAGACTCAATGTCACAATCACTTCAAAAAATTATTTTCGATCTCAGAAATCTCATCAACGAAATCTGGTCATAACTTGTCACGGTGCTTTTATTGGAAATATTACCTAAAACCAGTCAAGTTCCTCTAATTCCCTTTCATGCAACATCTCTTCACTTCATTTACACACCCGGTAAATCTGGTTGCCAAATCAACCATAATTTTTTAACCAAAGATGAATTATGATTTTTTTTATCGTTTTTGCAGAGTAGTCTGCGTGCATTACGTACTATCAAAATATCTACACATAAATGTCAAAACTGTCAACATTGAAACGAATGCTCCTTGTTGGTGTCAAAGTTTATCTTTGTAGGTAGTTAAGAGTCCAAAAAACTAGAAAAAGACAATAAGTACCTTTTTAACTTCATAGGTTATTTCAGAGAAAATTCGCGTACATCCAAAGTAAGATAAAAAAGATCAAATGGATACTGCAACAATTCAGCACATAGACTGTGAAGGCCCCTCTACATCCAAGGGAACAGGAATGAAATGCAACGTAGGAAATTCATCGTCCGATTCAAACATGAGAAGAAAGAGTTCTGGTTACCCAGTTTCGATTCTCAAAAAACGCCGCCCGGATTTTTCCGAAGATAACTCCATAAACGAGTCTAATTCCATGGATGAGCCTAAAAAACTTAAAATCACTCTTAAAGAGAATCAAACAGACGAGCGTATTGAGTTCGCGAACGTTGGAAGATGTTTCTTTCCCGAAGGATATGTTGCCAAAAAAATTCTTGGCGTTTATTTCATTAATCGCCAATTTATGTTTGCAATAAAGTGGAAAGATCGCAATGAGATTGATCTGGTTCCAACTAAGCGTGCCAATGTTATATGTCCTCAACAGGTAATAAAATACTATGAACAGACCGTTAGAGATAAATTGCTTTAATCAAATGCTTCATATACGTATTAATCTCTAGTTTCTTATTCAATAAATTGACATCGAAATTATTTCCAGTTTTTATTTCTGGGCTAATCCATTTGTAAATGAAATTTAATATTTTCATTTTTAAAATTCTCAATTCTCCTCATTGTGCTTGAGCATAAAGGAAATTTATTTATATGTAGTTTTTTGGAAAATGATAAATATTTATACAAGGTGGATCCTTTTGTATTTCGCTGCAATTTTTCAGCGCCCCAGGAAATTAGTAAAATGAATTCAAAGAGGAGAACTGCAAATGTAAAAATACATATGATGTTCATTTTAAAAAAATAATTTTGTTGTTTACTTTCAATATAACTAAAGTTGATGATCCTTCTAAATAGTTTAGATGTGTATCCCGTCCTCAAAAAACTCTTTGGCCATGAAAGCAAAATGAGAAAATAAAAATAATATAATTTAATAGAGCGCTTTCGCTCTCTTGTGTCTCAAAATAATTTTAAAAAGGACGTACTTCCTATAGTAGAAAATATAACATTTTTTCGGTTGGTTCAATATATTTATACCCTGGATCTTACTAACTAAAGCGATAAATCCAATAGTGAAATCTTAAGAAAAAGAAGGTGATGTTAGCGGCCTTCTTAGGTGGTTACACTTGATGCCAAAGAATTTTCTTATTCATCCGACATTCATGGATAAGACAATAACACCTCGGACTACAAAGGGGTGTTTTTAGGGTGAAATCCTATTCCCCTATTAGTCAATTTTCTTAGAAAAGAGCTCATAGAAAGGTTAAAAAATTAAACACATCATGTCCTGGGATGAAAGATGATTATCTCCAACTGATTTTAGACTTTGTAAAAAACATCTAAAAAATTGTCCCAATTTCAAGGATTAGTCTTCATATGCGAAGCACCCCCACAGCAGCATTAGAAAACCTATTAGCCCTCCAGTAATAAATCAGATCATTATTAAGACTAGTTTCACATCATCCTGAATAAATAATTCTTACAAAGCTTTCTTTAAAGACCTATAACACTAACTCCTTCGTGCTTCAGCAAATATAACTTCAAAAAAGCAAACTAATTAACTTTAAATTACTTATAAGAGCTAAAAAGAGCCACTTATTAGTCTCACCAATACCTGCTAATATGTATTTTAATAATCTCTAATTTGAAAATTCTCAAGATATTGTACAAGGTTTTTAAAAAAATATGAAACAAATTAATCACAGGGTCTGATTTAATTCTTTCGGTATTTATTAAATAATTCAGCTCAAACCATATTTTTAAATTAATAATCTCAACAGTCCTAACAAATTATAGGTGTTTAGAGTTAGTATTTAAAAATGGTACTGAAATGATATATTTAACATAATTACAGATGACTTACTTCACATTTCGGTCTATTATCAAATTACCTGTATTTGTTAATATAACTCAAATGGAGACATTAAAAAAACACCATAGAAATTTTAATCATAGTTTGAACCGTGAACAAGGTACTAGCAACCAGCACAGATAATTTTTTGTTTCGACCTGCCTTTGTTAGAAGAAAACACATGTATTTTTGATAAAATATATTTATTCATATTGGATATAAAAATTTTTTTGTACTGCAAAAAAGCTGCGGAATGAATACGATTTTATGGAACTGTTCAAATAAACGACGACATTTTTAGTACAAGGCATAAAAAAATACTTATTACTTTGTTCAGAACTGAGTGTATATTGTCTTACTATTTTTTCACGAATTTGTTATATTAAAAGTAATTGACTTTTAACAGAACCCTTATCATTTGTATTTACGGAATTAATAATAGATTACTTAAACGAAATCTTTCCAAATAAATGGATTGTACGAAGAGTTTTACAAAAGACTATGCAAGTGCCAAAAATTAGATAGAGAATATTTTGAAAATCAAGTCTTTCATATAATTATTTTCTTATAGATAATTCTAAAGCATTTCAAAATTTTACCATGTACTTATTTATTTAGAACATATGTATTACAAGTTGTTCATTCAATTTAATAAAGATTTAATCAAATGTGCTGAACTTACAGGAGTTTCAGAGCAATTTTAAAAATAAGTTGAGTACATTATAGTCCATTTTTTTTATAATACAAAATCAAATTTATTATATTTTTGCTTGACTTGATAACACTGGCCTATTTAGTAAATTGAATGGTCTTTAGCAGAAATCAATTTTTGTACACAGCCAAAATTAACTGGAGCTGTTGTGAAGTAACAAATAACATTCTATCTAGTTATGAGATAGCAACCAAGCAAATTGTATTTTTTAATTATTAGTAGAAAGATTCCAAAACTTTGAAAATTATTATAAATTGTGCTTTTAGGATTAATTTAATTAAAACAAAAAACAAAGGAAAATAGTTACAGTAAAATCTGGAATACATTTGCCGAGATTTATATGAAAAGCAATATAACTTCTTTGTGACATAATACTATCATATATCTTTATGTTCTGCTTCTTCAAATAGTGTTTTATTATAAATTAATAATTAAAAGTTGTATTTCGTGATTGTAGATAAAATTTTGTAAGTATTACAAGCACTGTTCAATAATAATGTATCATATTTCGCTCTTAATATGTAACTAATATTTTTATAGTTTATTTCTAGTAATAAATCATTAAATTTACTCTCAAACCAATATCTTGCTTTCAGTATCTTCATAAAATTTAACGAATTCCTCCACTTTATTTTCGTAATTCGAGTTTATTTCTAAATATTTAGCAGTTATATCATCCATAAATTTATCCCATACTATTTTCCTTTCCCCTCTTTCATCTTCTAAAGTTGTGTCCTAAAAAGTAAAAATCAAATCGAAATAAATAACTCAATATAATAAATTCCCAGCTATGCACCTGTTTGTATTTTTCTTCTAGGTCATTAAATTTATCACAGATTTCTGAAGCTAGGTTTAAGTTTGCATTGATTTTGTCTATTTGATCTGCTGTTTGGTGGAAACGATCTAATTCAGTGTCTTTTATATCTGTAATGACTTCTATTGATTTGAATAAATTATCAATTTCTTTGTCATTTCGTTTTTTCTGAAAAAGTAAATAATAAAGACAATAACATAACCCTAAATTTTAGGTTACCTCGAATCCATGTAAGATAAATGAAATTTCTCCACATAAAAATCCTTTGTGATCAAATAGTCTATCCCATACTTTGGTTACATCTAAAAATAATAAAAATCAAATTTTAAATAAAACATCATTTTAAACCTAACCTGTGACAATGTCCCCCATTTTAACAGTGATGATGATTTGTTCTTCTTTTCTTTTGTCCTAATTCTACAGTAAGTGCTCAGTAAGAATTGAGTAGCGAGAATAACATCCAAGTCAGTAAGAATTAATATTTAAATGAAAAAGTAGTGTTTTAGTTGCAGTAAACAAATTAAAAACAAAGATTTAAAAAAAATCGAATATAATTATGTAGCAATATGTCGAAGCTGTGATTTGTTTTACATACATTTAACCAAGTCAATTATTGGTCAGCCTTAGGTTTTTATATACAGTCCCTTAAAACGCTAGGATCTGACAACTACTTTGTGTGTGACAAACTGGATCCTCGATCTTAAGAAATGTTTGTGTAAATAATTTTTTATGGTTATAAGGATTACATCCAATCAAAATGAAAATAAGTGAATCATGGTGTCATATACAAAAAACTTATAAAAAAGAGCATCGGAGTTATTCAGGAAGTTGTCATTCTTTTTTTTTCTTTTATTAAAACGTTGACTTTGTCAAGAACAGAACTAGAACTAGTTATAAATTTTTAATATATGTAGAGTATTACTGGTTGCATAAATATAGCTTTCTAAAGAAAGAGTTTTCCAGGGTCGCCAATAGAAAATGACATCTCCCAAATGTCATTTAGGGCTGCAGCCATAAGTAGACAGTAGATTAATGTTGGCATTAGTGAGAAATGTAATAAAGTGATCAACAATATCTGTATTTGTAGAAACAATACAATGAAATTCATTAATAAAAGTGTTATTTTAATTGAATAAGGATAATACAATGTTTTTCATGAATGTCTAAGTTTATCATAGTAATGGTGAATGTTGATTCAGTGTTGTTGAAAGCTCTTATGAGCTTATTTGTGTAAACTGATGCTAATTTGACGTAATTTGTGAATACATACATGATGCCCACATTGCCCAGTTTTATTACTGTTGCTGATTTTGTTCAAGAGACCAGAGATGATTACAATTCGCCAATTACATCTACATTTGTCTCAAAAATGCACCAATGCAGAAATACTATTACAACACTGGAAGAGGTGAGTATCAAACTCAGAATCAATATAATTTCTATAAAATTATATATTATCTAATAATACACTTTTGGCATTACATTTTATTTTTAAATTGGGGAATTTTATAGCTTTATCACAGTATGCAAGATGTAACTTCCATTAGGAAGTGATAATTTAAAATTCATATACCCACCTGCTAAAGTTTATTATATTCAATTTTGTTGTTTTACTAAAAATAGATCGTCATTTTTTCTAACAAATATAAGCTATATTCATATCTATTTACGTTCTAAAAAAAATCTGTTTATATATACACATATTTGACCACTTTCTTTACCAGTTTTATGTGGGATGAATATTTTGAGATTATAGTTTATGCTTTTATTTGTCCTAATTAAAAAACAAACATTTTGAATTTGCATATCAAACAACTGTTATCAATGTTCAAAAGTACCTAGCAATTTCAGCACTAACGTTGAAATTTAAAATGTAATTCAGTAAATTACAATCCTAATGTACAGATAATAAAAATGTCTAGATATATTAAAATTAAATACCTTTTTATGGCTTATCTAATTTTATTGATATTATATTTTTATACTGTATTGATGATTTTATTTCAAATTGTTGAAAAATAGTAATCCAGGTAAGGGTGCTAATAATGGGACAATTTTAAAAAGCAATGCACTGAATTGCTTCTTAGCATTTGAAGTAATTATTTACAATTATAGTTTTTTAATAGTAAACATTTATTTAAAAATAACAATAAATTATTTTGTATAGTAGGAAGACAATATTTGACTAAGTCATGTATATCTTTATAGGTAATCAATAACTAGGACATATGTAAATTTTAAAGAGTAACAGTAAAAGGATGGTATCTTATATTGTATTATTTTTTTAATAGTTAATTGAGATTCTAAATATCTGTTTATATAACGTTTAAATAACAATGGGTAGCAATTAGAGAATTTTGTCAGGACTTATTTTAATTAGCTATTTTCCAGAAATAAGAACCATTTATTTACTTGATAAACAGAGATGAAAGTTTAATGTGGGAGCATATAATCTGTATCTTTTAATTCTTAAAATTAATTATATTATATAAAACGACTTTGATCAAATACTAATCACTTAAATATTTTGTCTGGGCAGCAAAATTCGAGTAGTTTTGTTTGGCCAAAGATTATATGTATTTTATTGAAAAAATGTGCTACACTTCCCTATATTTTTTTAAATTTAAGAAACCACCACTTTCTAATCAGCCTTTATTTTTAAAAATGAGTAGTTTACATTTTTATGTATGCCGTGTACCTATTGCTGTCTTTGGTACTTTGAGATATCCTGTGTATATTTTGTTAAGATGATTAATTTGTAATAGCATACTAAAAGAATTTTGGATCACTATATACAAATGGTTTTGTGAATTACATATGTATTGTTTTATATTTATTGAAGTATAATGTGTGTGTGCGTGAGAAGTTTCACTCTTGTATAATGTTGGATAACCAATTTGTGAGTACTAAGACAAAAACATTGTATCATTAATTTTAAGCTAGTTTATTTTTTTTGTACCTTGTCGTTAAATTGATGGTTTCATTACTATTAGATAACAATAAAACATACACTAATAAAGCGTTTTTAAAATGTTAAGTTTTTTTAATCATTCTACACATTCAAATTCAAAACTCTGCTTTCATTTAGTTTTGCATTTTAATTGAAATTATTCTTTGACGTTTTAGATCAGTGGTGATGCATTTAAAGTGTTATTTTATTCAAACACTCACGATTTAGATAACTGTGAAGACTTTTAAATTTAGCAATGGGATTTTCTTGTGATTTTAAGGTTAGAAAAACGTAAGAAATTATTAATAGTCAATATGTAGATTTTAGATTATGTTAAAATTTTAAATGCAGATCTGATGAATGAAAATAGTTTATCTTGTCAATGACAATACATTAAACGGTATAAATAGGTTAACGTCATTAAAAATAAATATATATTATACCTAATACCTAATTATAAACTTGGAGTTCGATCAAGACTAGACAAGACAGAAGTCTGTCCAGGATTTTCATTGTACTGCTCATATTAATAAAGATCAAACGTGTAAATATTTCTCTTTATCATGGTTACAATATTTTCATCTTCCAAGAAATTCAATTAATTCTATTCCGAATGTTAACTACTTAATATAAACTGGAATTTGCCATACAATGAAAATTATTCCTTAAACTAAGCAAGGATTATATATATTTTGTGCCCACAACAGTTTATTTTCAGTTTTTTTGTTTAAAAACAAATTTTATAATTGAAGAGTTATGTATTTCTGAAAACACAAACAAGTGTTGATTCATATTTTTTTGTCAAAGTTATAAATGCGGAATTAGTTTGAAATTTATAACGAAAGCTTCTTCTGTCCTAGGGAAAAACATACTAAAACAGCAACCACTTGTGAACTTATGAAGGCTGGTTTCCATCCCCTTAGATTAGATTTATGTTGGAGTAATTTTCTCTCCTAAACCTAACTTATCTGTAGGATTCTGGTCAGGTTTCTGAGCTTTGATAGTGCAGCTTTAGATAGATGACTATTATTTGCTTATTTGTCACTGGTTTTATCAATTTCTCCGTTTAACACACCGTTGTCATTAATTAAAAATATATACATTGATTCTACCTAAAGCCCAAAATTGATGAGTAGATTTCATTGAGAACGTCTGAGATATTTTAGAAGAACCAACATAAATGATCATAGTCAATTCTAAAGCTTTGAAAACTCAATTATATCCTGTATTGCATGAAACATGTTTTGACTTTGTATAATCCTAAAGATAAAGATAAAAAAATTCTAATTCTGACACCAAATGTAAATGATTCTCTTTGTGACACCAATTGTTATGGATTGGATTTATGAGATTAATGTAATTGTGCTTTTTACACTTTTATCACTACTTCAGAAACTTAATTTTAATTTATTAAAGTATATATACATCCTGAAATTAGGTTTTATCTCTAAGAAGTCTTGATGCAATCTGTTTTTATTTTAAATTTCTGGTAACCAAAATGGTCCTTTTTGAGTAGATCACCTTTATGCATTTCCAAAGTTTAACATAAAACAGAAGAATGTATTACAAAATAATTAATATGTTTTGAAAACGACATGATTCGTTTTGGCTCCATGTGGTTATGCTTAACTTGACCATTAACGAATTAAATGTTTCTTACAATATCAAACTGCTTAAAATACAATAAACAGGTTAGTAATACAGTCTTATTGTATCTTCCAATTCATTGAAAAAATTAGACAGGAAATAAATACTTCCACTCCAATTATACCAGTTTCATTATGAAATTTTTATAATGCATAAATGATTCTAATCTTAAAATTTAGTGTTCCTACTACAGGAAATTTATAGAAACTCAAGAATTACTGAATATTGCCTGCCTAGTTTGTTTTAAATGATTTGGAGGGGTAGAGATAAATTATTAATTAGAAGGACTGTTTTGAAAAATTTCCGAGATCTTTATATAATAGTTGATGATGTTCTCGGCGTGTGTAATCTGATATTCCTTATGTGTTTGTTTGTCTGTAAATTTTGGTTTTAAGTAAAATTGGTTAGTAATCCCATCTCCAAATAAATTAAATGACGTATTTCGGGATTTTTCAAAAAAAAAATAATGTAGAAAATGAATGTGTCTGTTATTTATGGACCACAGCTATTGCGTAGATACTTGGCATGGGTGGAAAACTAAAATCAGTTATTTTGTAAATAATCTTGAGAAATTAAGCATAGTCCAGCAATTTCTCCTTGAAACATAAACCTTTTATGCATGGCAGATGTGAATATGTGGGCATAACAACATTTATGTGAATTATGTCACCACTATCTGATGACATCGTAATAAAACTGCTGCACCCACAGTTTACCCGATGCGATGTTTCTTGGAGAAGAATTAGCCGGCGAGCGTCAGTTAGAATTTTTCATCTGTATTAAATAGTTGTACTAGTTAAGTTTTTGCATCTTGTAGAAATAAATAAAAATAAGTTTCGTTTTTAAAAACGTTCCACAATTACTTTGAAAGCTAATTGGCGCAGTCAGTAGGATATTCGGGATTGATTTGTATCGAACAGATCAATTATCGTATCTACGACTAACCGGATATCGAACCTTAGCAATCATTTTACTGTAACTGGTGGTCACCACTTGAGAATAAGATTTGGGAACTGGATCGACATTATCCATTTCTGCGAGGACGACAAGCTTCGAAGAAGACAAAAATCGCCGAATCGGACCTTCTCCTCATAAATTGGGATGCTACGAGTTGGTTATATACTGTAAGTGCAATTTATGTCTGACCCATCAATTGAGAATTTAATCGAAGTTTTTCAAGATTTAATTTTAGAATTGCCTTTAACTGACTCTATAAATAGTAATAATCTTAAATTAAGTACTAGCTCTAATAGCAATATGGCCGCGAATTTCAAACCAGAATATTTGAATTGTATCCCTCAGTTTGATGGAAACCCAAATGATCTAAATCGTTTCTTAGCAGTATGCGATAGCCTTGTTGCTAATTTTTTCGATAGGGCAAATATAAATAGTTTCCATAATGTTTATCTCATTCAATCTATTGTTAGTAAATTAGTTGGTAATGCTAGAACTGTAGTTAATATCCAAAGTGTCGTAACTTGGGATGATCTAAAGGAAGTTTTAAGACGCAATTTCGCCGACCAAAGAGACGAAACTTGCTTGAATCGCGATTTAGTTATGCTTAGACAACTGCCAAATGAAAAACCTCATGGGTTCTATGACAGAATTTTAAATATTTTAAATTTACTTTGTAGTTACGTTGAAATTCATGAAATTAATCAGGAATCGAAAAACTTGAAGAAAAATTTATATAATGATTTAGCTTTGAAAACGTTTCTCTGTGGTCTTAAAGAACCCTTAGGAACAACTATACGCTGTATGAGACCCAATTCTCTGTCAGAAGCGTTACAATTTGTAATAACAGAAGAAAATACACATTACTTCCAAAACAATAACTCCAGAAATTTTCAAAAACCTAACCATTCACAGAATAGAGATAATCAAAACAATGGGTTTGGACAAAATCCCAATCCAACTCAATACAATAATTTCAGACAAAATTTTAACTTTGAAAAATCTCACAATTCGTTTCCTTCACAACCAATTCCGGTTCAACCAAGGCAGAACATGCCACCACAAAAATTCTTCACTAACTCTCAAGTTTTTCGACAGCCTCCTAGAGAAAATGTTTTTAAGCCAAATCCCAATAGATCATTCCCAAACCCGACACCGATGAGTACCTCGACACGATTTACCGGAAAACCGGTAACCAATAACTTTAGTTATAATAAAAATAATAATTACCCCCAAACCGGTCCTTCAAATTATAGACCACAACCAAACTTCATTGCTGAAGAAATTTATAATACAGAAACTGAAAACGCAAATTATAATAGTGTTTTACCAGAAAGTGAATTGTTTGTACAAAACCAATATTCTTTTGATAATGAAGAAGAAAAATTAAATTTTCATATGCCGGCCGGTCAAGACAAGGGAACATGAGCCCATTGACTATTTCTTTTAATAACGTAGACTGTAGCGAATTACCTTATATAGTTTTCCCCGAATATAATATTAAACTTCTCGTTGATTCTGGTTCTACAAAGTCATTTTTAGACCCAAATATTGCTCAGAAGTTATTTCCCAAATTAATAAAATTTGATCCATTTATTGTATCTACAGTTTTTCAAAAATCATCTCATAAATACAGTGTTCAAATTCCTGCTTCAAAAATATTTCAACTTGACGAGGAAAAATGCTTAAAATTTTATTTGTTTAATTTCCACAATATTTTTAATGGCCTTATTGGAATAGATAACCTTAAAGCCCTTAAGGCTACTCTAAACTTTGACAATGGACTTCTAATTACGCCAAACGCAAAAATTAAACTAAATTTTCAACAAATAATTAGTAACAATAATACCAATATTATCAATTTAGAGCCCCGCATGCAAAGGGTCATACAAGTAAAAACATCGATAAAAAATGGCGAAATAATAATTCCATATCAAAAAATACATAATTGTGAGATTCCAGAAAGTTTAACGATCGCAAAAAACGGACGTGCTTTAACAACAATATTAAATAACACTACAGAGTTCTTATCACTAGACCTCTCCGAACCGTTGTTAGTAGATAAGTTCGACATGACTCTTGTACCAGAATACAACGTAAATAATTTTGATGACTCTATTAAAACTAATAAACTAGATTTAGGACAGATCCGCACTGATCATTTAAATAGTGAGGAAAAGAATTTAATTCTAAAATTATGTAATGAATATTCTGATATATTTCATCAGGAAAATATACCATTAAGTTTTACTAATAAAATAAAGCATAGCATTAGAACTACTGATGAGGTACCTATCTATACTAAATCGTATAGGTATCCATTTATCCATAGGCAAGAGGTAAACAATCAAATTAAAAAAATGTTAGGCGAAAATATTATTCGCCCAAGTAATAGCGCCTGGTCAAGCCCCCTTTGGGTAGTGCCCAAGCGTGGTCAGAAATGGAGGGTTGTCGTGGATTATCGTAAGCTTAATGAAAAGACAATTGACGATAAATACCCGCTACCCAATATTACTGACCTCTTAGATAAGTTAGGCAAATGTCAGTACTTTACAACCTTAGATTTAGCGAGTGGTTTTCACCAAATCGAAATGAATGAGAGTGATATCGAAAAAACAGCGTTTAACACGGAAAATGGGCATTATGAGTTCCTAAGAATGCCGTTTGGATTAAAAAATGCTCCGGCAACTTTTCAAAGAATAATGGATAACATTCTTAGGGGAATTCAGAACGAAAAATGTTTAGTTTATTTAGACGACATAATAATTTTTTCGACATCACTTCAAGAACATTTAGAAAATTTAAAATCGGTATTCCAGAGACTTAGAGATTCAAACTTTAAAATACAAGTAGAAAAATCAGAATTCCTCAGAAAAGAAGTGGCCTATCTCGGTCACATCGTAACCCCCGACGGAGTTCGACCAAATCCCGATAAAATCAAAGCAATAAAAAATTATCCGATACCGAAAACCACTAAACAAATCAAGGGATTCTTAGGATTATTAGGTTACTATAGACGGTTTATAAATAACTTCGCAAAAATTACAAAACCCCTTACCAAGTGCTTAAAAAAAGGCGCTAAAATCGAACACAATTTTGAATTTGTAGATTGTTTTGAAACTTGTAAAAATTTATTAGTAAACGAACCGATATTGCAGTACCCGGATTTTTCCAAACCATTTAATTTAACTACCGACGCCAGTAACGTAGCTTTGGGAGCGGTTTTGTCGCAAGGAACAATTGGCTCGGACTTACCAGTGGCGTACGCATCGCGAACGCTAAATGACTCAGAGCGCAATTATTCTACAATCGAAAAAGAACTGTTATGTATCGTTTGGGCCACCAAATATTTCAGGCCGTACCTGTATGGACGGCGCTTCCATATTATAACGGACCACGCCCCTTTACAATGGTTATTCTCCTTAAAAGACCCCTCTTCTAAATTGTTAAGGTGGAGGATAAAATTGGAAGAATTTGATTATACGGTTATTTATAAAAAAGGATCTTTAAATACAAACGCGGACGCCCTAAGCCGAATCGAAATTCACACTAAAATATCAGAAAAAATTTGGGATGACATTGACAAAATAATACACGACGTTGAAAACTCTAGGCAAGAATTGACTACACCAGACCTTAACGACTTACATTTACCTCCCACCTCACTTCCTATATCAAGATGCAGCAGTCCTGACCTGGACAATATTTCAATTCTAGCTAACCCAGATCCAGACCTACTGCAACCCGACGACGGTCATACAGTTCACTCAAATGCTGACGAAGACCCTATCGTGGGAATCCCAATAAGCGATACTCCCGTGAACTACGGTCAAAATCAGATAATTTTTGAATCAGTCTTTCATTCCCCTGCAAAACCGACAATTACGATACTATTTGAACGAAAACAAAGAATAACAGTACAAATTTCGGATAACAACTTTGAACAGGACATAATAAATTTTGTTAAGGACTATGTCGCACCAAATATACCTTATTATTTATATTTTGTAAAGGCCGACATGTATGAACCTTTCTGCGAAGTAATTAGGAAAAATTTCAAATGGCCCTCCTTAAAATTTAGAAAATGCAACGGTAAGCTAATCGATGTAACTAATAAATCAGATATTATAGAGACAATTAAGTGTTATCACGAAGGTAAAAGTAACCATAGAGGAATCGAGGAAACCACAAACCGAATAAAACCGATTTACTACTGGCCCAATTTAAAAGAATCTGTCCAAACGTATATAAATAATTGCGAAATTTGTCAGAGATGTAAATATGATAGGAACCCTGTTAAAGTGGAAATGAATATTACACCAACAGCTAGTAAACCGTTCGAAATTATTCATATTGATGTTTACACGATTGAAAACTCAAAATTTTTAACTTTAATTGATACCTTTTCCAAATATGCACAGGCCTATTACTTAACAGTTGCAGATTCAACGGAAATTGCAAATCATCTTATAACATTTTTCTGTCACCACGGAATTCCAAATTTAATAGTAGCAGACAACGGGACAGAATTCAAAAATTCTGTTATTACGGAATTATTAGGCCTACACAACATAAAAATTCATTTTTGCTCTCCAAATCACCCGCAATCGAATTCGCCTGTGGAAAGACTACATTCTACCCTAAACGAACACATTAGAATACTTAATACGCGTGGCTTCACCAAAACGCCTACCCAAATGAAAATAAAATATGCCGTATTAGCTTATAATTTCACTATACACTCATCAACTAGACTAAAACCCATCGATATTATTAACGGCCACTTAAATAATGAAAACCCGTTCGACTTAAATTTAGAAATGATTTTAACAAGCAATTACGTAAGCGAACATAAAGATTTGGTTAATGAAATGTATTCCAAAATTAATGAAACCCTGGCCAACCAAAAAGAAAAAATTATAAATCAAATAAATAAAAATAGAGACCCACCAAATTTATTCAAAGTAGGCGATGAAACCTATGTAAAAAGTTTTCTAAGGCAAAAAACCGCGAACAAATTTAATAGACCTACCGAAATAACTAATATAAATGAAAGCGGGAAAATAGTTAGTACGAGCTCGCAAGAAAAAGTTCATATGGACAACCTTAAAAGACCGCGGAAAAAGACATACGAATTCGAAAAAATAAAAGAATAAATAAATATTAATTTTTCAGGTTCCCTATCGCGCTAGGCCTGAGGGAACGAGTCTCCTTCCAAAATCTGGACAATAATTTAGGATTAATACCCCTTAAGCTAGGCATGGCCAAAGTAGAGGAGTACCCCTACAAAATAATACATTTCTATGATCTAAACCCGATAATGTTAGAAATCGACAAGCTAGATATAAAATCCACAAATATATTAACTGTCGTAAGCACAAGTAATTATTCCTGGGATATATCAAATTATTTAAAAATTTTAGAATTCACACAAGAAAAAGTACATTTAAAATTAAAAAACCTCTTGCCTCAACCACAACGAACTAAAAGAGGCCTAGTCGATGGCCTAGGTTCAATTTTCAAATGCATTACTGGTAACCTTGACGCCGCTGATGGAGAAAAATATGAAAACTTAATAAACAATCTTCAGAAAAACCAAGAAAAATTAGCTTCCACATTAAAGACTCAGATTTCACTTTCTGTTAACACTATCAAAAGCTTTAATAATACGATTCAAAAAATAAGTCATAACGAAAAATTATTAGAGTCAAAAATAATGCAAGTGGGAATGATAGTTAACTCAGTTCTTTACAGAGAAAATTCATTTTTTATAAAAGACGTAATAAATCAAATTATTAATATGTTCGAAATCATAATATCTATATTACAAGATTTAGAAAACTCTATCTCCTTTGCTAAATTAAAAATTATGCATCCTAGCATTATAAAAACAACAGATCTGTACTCTGAACTAAAAAATTTAGAAAGTAAATTTCAAGGTTCACAACTCCCATTTACCGTAACCCCTGAAAGTATCTATTTTTATGAAACAATAATAAATATCGAATGCTATATTTATAAAAATAAAATAACTTACATTCTTAATGTCCCCATAACTTATCCTGAAAATTTTTATATGTATCATCTTTATTCATCCCCCGTCCCTTACAAGGGTCAGTTCAAGGCTATCATTCCGCGAAAGAAATTTTTACTCAAGGGTAAATTGCACTATGGTTTTCGAAACGACATTTGCACAGAAATTCCACAACAAAATTTCGTTTGTCATAAAGAACCATTACAAGAAATAGATGGTCACCTACCTTGTGAACTACTGATTTTCGACATGAAAAATTCTTCCCAATGTAAACAAATTCATTTTACATTATCAAGACCAAAATTCAACCAACTCGATAACACGAACCTTTGGCTAGGAGTATTCCCCACCAGTGAACCCTTGAAAATCAGCTGTTTGGACCAACAAGAAGTGAAAATGTTGAAAGGTACATTTTTGATCAATATTCCAATTGGGTGCCAAATAAAATCTACCAAAGAAGAAATTTTCAACCAAAAATCTGTCACTCATAGCCAACCAATGCTCTTCCCAGACATCCAGTTTACAAACGAACCATTACCGAAATTAAATCCTACCGTATCCTTGGAAGATGTAAGCTTAGATCATTATCAGGAACTCCTCGACAAGGTCGCGGAAGAGCAATCCTTGCTGAATACAACTACTATATCTCACATTCCAAGCATCTGGACCATAATCATGTACATTTTAGCAATATTAGCAGTAGCCATGATCATCTATAAGCAATGCCACCACCGTCAAGAGGAGCAACAACCAATGCCTGCTTCACCTCTTGTTCAACTCCCTCACTTGCCCTCGTGAGTCGAATCTACAGGGGGAGGAATTATGTCACCACTATCTGATGACATCGTAATAAAACTGCTGCACCCACAGTTTACCCGATGCGATGTTTCTTGGAGAAGAATTAGCCGGCGAGCGTCAGTTAGAATTTTTCATCTGTATTAAATAGTTGTACTAGTTAAGTTTTTGCATCTTGTAGAAATAAATAAAAATAAGTTTCGTTTTTAAAAACGTTCCACAATTACTTTGAAAGCTAATTTGTGTTACATTAATACATAATTGTATGATTAAAGTATAATTCACACTTTGAAAGTGTTATTTTGTACAGTACTGATTTGAACGGATCTAAATATGATTAACTTTTCTTTGTGGTCTCTGACTGATTGTATCAATCAATAATAAAATAATAATGATTAACAAACTTGGGAATACCTTTAAGTGTAGATCATTTTTATTAATTTTTAATGGATGAATTGTAATATAAAAATTTCTATTCAAGTCTATAAAATGATTGGCTTTAAAAAACAAACAAAATAATTGGACCTCTTGAAAAAGTTATAAAATACATTTACTAAAATATGGTAATTACACGATTGTGTAAGACATATTTTATGAAATATTTGTTGGAATACAATGGCAAAACTTACTATTTAGTAAGCGTATAAGTACACCACGCATTCTACTGTATGATAATTTTGGCTTTTGAAGGTCTAGTAGGTACAACTACCTATGAGTCATTATAATTTGTTTTGATAAACAAAGAAACAAGCATTTATTTCAGTTTTTAATATCCTTACATATTAAATTGTGGCTTCCTATGCGTTTTTGTATAAACTATGAATAACTTAAAATGATTTGCATATTATGTTTGGGCCATTATTTATTAATGATAATGACTACCTTTAAGTATTTATAGCATAGTGTGTATACTACCATCCAATATCTTATTGTCTAAATTAAATATTTATTATTTTTTTTACCAATAACTCTCAATAGAGTTTGATTACAAAGGTTGAATTTTAAAATATGCAGGGTGTTTCAAAGACATTACTATTTATTAGATTCTTGTTATTATTGGTTAATCATGAAATAAGTCTTCTTGATCGAAAAACCCCGTTTTTAAAAATTGGCTATTTACAAAAATTAATAAAGTGAATTATTCGAATATGCGAATCAAATTAATGCAAAGTTCTGGTTCTGCTTCAGGAAGGCGCTTACTCATCTCATTTGATAAACAAGAATTGTGATCAACATTCTTTTAAAAGGGGTCATTAATGAAGGGCGGCATAATTCATGTATATTATTGAAATGTAGGGTGTTTATCCGTGTTTTGTGGCTCAAACTCTTAAATAATAATAATAATAATAATAAAATAGAAAGATAAATTATACTTCCTAAAATTTTTTTTATTATATCGGTATTTGGACTAAAGAATATTATTGTACATATTACTTGATAATAATTGGTTAAAATGTTTTTGATATGAAGTTACTTATGTTTACAAGAAATCTGCCAATCTTATGTTACTCTCTTGAAAATGCTAGATAGGCGAAACCGGGTCGAGAAAATATAATTTAAAAATCTTTGTAATACTGTGGAAATTCAGATAAGTAGAATTTATTTATTATAAAAATGTGTATGAATGGTAATTAATTAGTTTTTTCTTCTACAGAATGCTTAAAAATTCATTTTAAAAATTAAAAATATATCTAATTCTGAACCCTAAAATCAACCTTTCATAACATCAAAGTAAAACGATGTAAAAATATTAGAAAATTATTTTTATAATTTAGAAATATTTTAATATATTTTTTTAAAACTCTAATCTAAATCAGCATTTTCCGCTATTTTAAAGTCTACTGATGAAACTTGCAAATTTCTGCTTTAAATTGTATTGTTGAAAACAAATGATGAAATTTTGTCGAGCTGAACCTGCATTTTAATTAGGCTTTTTGTACAAGTTGTTTTTTGTCGGAATAAAGAACCTGTCTGCCAATTTGAAATGTGTAGTCTATAAAACTATTGTTAAGTTGTAGGCAAGTTTGAGTAAAATCTACAAAACACCTACATTCTTAGTAACGGGGCCAACAATAATAAGTTATATACGTATATTTTACTCAGAAACTATTTGTACCAACTGTACGTATGTAATAAATTTTATAAATAATATTAAATTTAAATTCAAATGTGTGGTATATATAATATACACTATTTTTTTCTTAGAAATCCCCGTAATTTAAACATATTATATTTTAACTTATCAATGAGTTTGTGTGAGAATTTATTTGATAAAGGCTTAAAATGAGGTCATGAAAATACGAGTTGCCGTAATGATTTACGTTGATGGCATTTGTATAAAAGACGTTCAATAGTTTGATTTACAAAAGAAACATATCGGAATATAATATAAACTATTAAAAGAAATTTTCATATAAAATCTAGAGCAAGTATTTTGAGAAGTCGAATGAATAACATACTTATAAAATATTGTATGTTCATCTGTATTTTCGTCCACAAAAATCTTCTTCCTATATAAATTGTGCTTTTTGAATTCCTAGTCGATTGTTTACATTTCACTTGACCAGTCTTTAAATTGTTCTGTAGTTTTTCCCACTTTTGTTTCATATCTCCTTTATTTATTTTCCAAGTTTACTACATTATGATTAGTATATATTTCGGTAACAACAGTCATAAATAAATGAGTTGTTGAACTTAAATTGTGTTTTGATTTCATTTTAACAATAGTGCTCATTAATAATTTTTAATTATGGAATTCAATTAACTCTAACACTAACTTTTAGATTTCCCATAATGGGTGTGACATTGTTACCTATTGGTTTGTTTTTCTTTCTATAATATTTGGAAAAATTTAAATCTTTTTCAGGGAAGTTTAACCCACTACATAACTTGGTTAATGGAAATTAAAGAGGCTGAGTGAAACAATAACAATTTATTTATCTATGAATAAAAACAAGTCTTACAAAATATTAGGGCAATTTACATCTTTAAAAAACTAATACTTTTGATCGCAGGGGTAGGCACTATCAACTACTTGATCATCCGAAAACTCAAACTTGACGCCCAATCTATTTTTATTTTCTCAACCAAGAAGACCCCAATGTTTAATAATTTTGACAACTCTAATAAAAATGTTTATTTATTATCCAATCGGGACCTTGCACCAAAACTTTCAAAATATTAAATAAAGAATAAGTTCTATATACAGGGCGATATTTATCTAAATCTCTGTAGATACAATCGTAATAAAATATATTCATGTCGAAAAAATTAAGGGAATTTCTCGTTGACATTTTGAATGGTCGTTCCTATTAAAAATCTTTTTCAGCCCAATCCCCCAAATTGAGTATTTAATTTTTTTCTCAAATTCAAATTAATGAAGAAACTTGCAGTTGCAATAAAAGGGTTGTTTATTTTACCCTCTTATAAAATAATGGTAATTCTGTAAAAAAATACCTCTTTATGAGTTTTCTACAAAATTTCAAGTTTCTATACTATTAACTCGGATTTCAGGGAAAAAATTAAAAACTCTATTTTAATGTCTCTTTAAGGGTATGGGCTAAAGACATGTTTTTATCATTTTTAACGAGCAACGTCCTATTGAATTTAGGATATTTTAATTTTAATTTTTAATAATTGAAAGCACTTTACGTACTATTCAAATTAGGTGACAATATTAATAAATTCTCATAGACGTTAAACGAACAGAAATCATCGGATACGAGTCTGTAAAAAATCCCTGATAGTAACTACTACATATAATTATTTTTTGAATAATATACTTATTTACATGTCATTTTAATTTGTAAAATATAACATTGCAACAAGAAGAGAGGAAATATTTGATAAGGATAACAAACCACATAAATGTGGGTGGAGCCACAACTTCCTAGCTGTTATATTTGATGCAGTACATAATTTTATTTAAATTTACATTTGGTTGTTATGATTCCACATCCCGTAACTTTAGATTGTAGAGTTACATATTTTTTATTCTTATTAGACAGAAATGTTTATTACATTTTAGTATGCACTTCATCACATTACTAACACTGTTAAAGTTTAAATATTAATAGTGCACATTTAAAATAACGTTTGTCCTGTATTAGGAAGCAAACACATAACTCGACTTCGCTTTAATGCCCAACCTTAAAATTTACTGTATTCCCAATACTCCATTAACATTGATTTAGTAACATAAAGGTTAATTTTATTTTTTATCTTGAAAATGATTAAACTATTTCCCAAATTTAAAATGAAACATTATTAAATGTTTCTTGAGATCCTTTTTAGGGATGTTCAGAAAAATATTACATCTTAATCTTGGACAAATAACCTACAGTACTACTTTATTTGCTTTTGATAAGTTTTCTTTTGTGTAATTTTTTTTTTGTTTGCAGACGCTGGATTATGACAGAGATGGGCTGACAAAAATGAAAAAGGCCATTAAGGCCATTCATACGTCAGGAAATTGTAAGTACATTCAATTTCTATATATGTAATATTGATATATCATCATATACGTATATTGTATATTCACATACATAAATTATGTAATAAAATTATGAAAATGTATACCTTTAATTTAGATTCTACAGAAAGTGACCTAAAAATTAAAGAAGAAGAATAAGAACAAAAATCATTTCCACTAAGTGTCTCATTTTCAAATTTTATTTACCTATGTTTGTTGTATTCGTTATATTTTGGTTTTCAAAAATCTTATTTTTAGACCTGTTATTTTTTCTTTTTGCCTTTCTGTCATTGTCCATATGTTTGATCAGGATGTAATTATATTATTGTCAATATAAAAAGATAAATTATACCTATCTGAATTTCTACAATATTAGAAAGTTTTTTAAAATTACATTTTCTCGACCAAGGTTTCGCTATGTAGCATTGCCAACGGTGGCATAAGATTGCCAGATTTCTTATAAGTGTAAGTAACTTCATTCAATAAACATTTTAACCAATCGCTATCAAGCAATATGTACAACAATATTTTCTTTTCTAAAATGTTTTTGGTATTCATTATATAAGTATTTAGTCCAAAAGGTAATCTAAAATAATTGAACTTCCCAGGTTTATTTATTCATTTAATACTATATACTGAGCATATTTTAAATATTTCTTTATTTCATATAACTCCAAAAAATTGTGTTGTTAAGTGTAGGTTTGTGTTTATTGTCAATGAAGTGTTTTGCGGAATTTCACTTATCTGGTTGTTTTAATCTATAAGATTACTTATTTAATTATTTACGTAAGTGATTTTTTGGAATAATATGAAATATAGAAATACCTAAAATATCTTCAATATATTGTATTGAATGAAATATTAAACCTGGGAAGTTCAGTTATTTTAGATTACTTATTGGACTAAATACTCATTTAATAGTAACCAAATTTTTTTTAAGAAAAGAATAATATTATCGTACATATTTTTTGACAATGATTGGTTGAAATATTTATAGTATGAAATTACTTACGCTTTTAAAAAATCTGTCAATCTTATGTCACCCTCTTGATAATGCTAGATAGGCGAAACCTTGGTCGAGAAAATATAATTTTAAAAACCTTTCTAATACTGTGGAATTTCAGATAAGTATAATTTATCTTTTTATATTATTATGGGTAAATTCCACAAAGTAAGGGTTGAAACAATTAATTTTATGTTGTTGTCGTTACTTCTTAAAACCGTTATATTCTGATATCCTTAGGAACCATTTTAATGATTAAAAAGGTGCTTATGTTGCTGTTAAATAATAATTTATCTTCCAGCTCATATTTTTTCCTTTATTTCTTCCTTAAGAGTTCCATTTTCTACTATTGCTGATACCAACAGAAAGACTCAATTGAATAAACATCCTACACCTTTACGCTCAGATGTATTATATACTTACTTGTGTATATATTTCTTATTACATCTTTATCCATTATTTTCATCATCTCTTATCTTATTTTAATTGTAAATTTTAACAATTAAGTCCACGTTGGCTGGAAGCTTATTTTTAGGGCAACGCTGTAAAACAGTAACTAATAAAATTGTGAATGAACCTTTTTTTACTTACGCATCAGTGACTATTTATAAAACTGCATTGTTATGCCAAACGAGGTTGTCTCTAATTTTGTTTAAAATTTCAATTAGTCATTGTTAAATGAAGAAGGTCATTGCGCTTTTATGTTATAGGAAATATCGACGAACTCAATATCGTGTTTTAATATTTGGTCACTTCCCATACTTTAATGATTAATTAATATAATAAAAAAAATGGAATGTTTACACAAAGAACAAAATTGCGTTTCTTAAGCTTCATTGCACATTCCTATTACCCTGCTAATAGTATTTATTAATTTTTTTAATTTATATTTTTTAATGCCTTATGGGCATTTTTTTATAATTAACGCTTCAAAAGTATTAGCAAATGAAATCAAATAAAAGCAATATTATTAATAAAATAAATAAAAATCTAATATTTATATTAACTAAACAAGTTGTCACGGTTATGCTGCCGGTAAATTTAGTCCAAGCATGTTCAACGAAGATATATATTGTCTATCTCTTTTTAATCTAAATGTTGATTTCGAACCTGCAGATTTTTGTCGTGACACTTGCTACATCGCTTGCAGCAGGAAAGTTCAATTTTGAACGACAAAACGAACGCTAACGAATAATTAAAGATAATGGGTTTTTGCAACAGTATATGTATGTATGCCAGATATATTTTTTGTGAAATTGGGCTATAAAAGTGTCAAATAATAATTCTTATGTAGGTTAAAAAAATACCTACTTTTGTGTTGATTTTCACTTTATAAACTTTCTAACCATTTATATTTATGGATGTCAGATTGATTACTTGCTACTCCTAATCATTCTTTATTCTAAATAATTTGCCCGGTGCGTGTATAATATTCCTTATTTATAATGCAATCAAGATAAAAAAAATGAACTTACATTCTGTTGACTTAGTCAAGGATGGTTGAATTAATTTTAATGAAACAGTTTATAATGGAATCAAATTATATGAGGTGATCACCGACATTTTCCGGACTAATTAACCTTAGTAAGGAAAGGGAGTGCAACTGGTCAAAGTACATAAAACATTTCCATCTGACAATAGAAGATATTTTATATCTACTGTGTTCAAAATCCAGACTCTCTTACGGCTCATTAGCTTCTGTTGGTTTGTGATCTCTTGTTAATATTGGAACCACGTTGTATTCCGTTGTAATCTTTTAAATGCAAGTAAGACATACACACAATAAAAACAACAATTCATTGATAATAGTATAAATAGTTTTAAATAAATTCATTCTCCTTGACTACATTGTTTACTGTTTCTACTTATTGCGAATTTTCTCTAAATTAAAAAATAAATAATAATAATAAATAGAGGAATTCAGTCCTGATACTTATTTCTATTCCCGGGATATTGGACAATAAGGGATGCTAATACTACCCCGGGATTATGAAAAAAAAAATCTCAAAAATCAGTTTCAGTTTACTTCCTTTAAAATAGGTTGGCTTTATTCAAATGAGATGATTTAATAACGAAAAAATTTAAAAGTAAAATCAAAAGGGAGCAATTCTTTATCAAAAAAAAACAATACTTTATCACAAAAATAATAGATAAATGAAAGGAGACATTTTTGTGTTAAGCCTTACATAGTCAATATATTGTTTTAATATTTAAAATTACCCCTGATATTGAAGACGACTTTATATTTTATAATCAATATATTAAGCAATAATATTGAAACAGTATATTGGCCCGTGTATCGGAAACTTTACAAAATAATAATTTTAGCTACAAAAGTTGTAGAAATCAAATACAAGAAAACATTTTAAATCGTAAAATATCATAAACAACATTATTTAAGAACATTCTGTTATTGTATAAAATGGATATCGAATTTTCAGGACTGCAACATTTTTATCCAGTACGGAACCACTTTCCTACAGGTTCCTCAGCCAGGGACTTTGCTAAATAATTAGCTGAGTTTAATAAATACGTTTTTTATTATCCATGAATCCACCCAATTCATGTTTGGAAGTTTCATTTTTGGAATTTCTTTGTCATCCCCTAATTTTTGGCATTTGATCATAGTTCATAAGACTTTATTTAACGAGCTACTGAGGAGCATGGTTTTCCATCCATAAGCATTAGAAGGATCGAAGCCATGCTCTCAAGGAATAAAATTACCTCCCCTAATTACGTTTTTGCCTGAGCGAGTGTAAGTTAAGACTGTCCGTAGGGGGTGATACCTCCCTCCTTCATCCAGCGAACAGCAAAGAATGGCAGACGAATGTCCTTTATCAATTAGTGGAGTATGATTGATTTATTGCAGCATAAAGCAACCGTAGATCACCCACATATATCTTTAGCAGACCTTTTAAAATTAATATACCAAGTATAGAAGCCTGGAATTCTTAACCAAACGCTCTTGCATTTTCTGTCACCTACTAGGGATAACCTCCAGAATGGTTCTGAGGTGTTTGGACTCTCTGATTCGAATCAGTGAATCGAGTGAGGTCAGAGTAGGTGACAGAATTCGGTGATATTTATGATAATGATGAGGCAAACTTACTAGATAAGGCCATGAAGAAGTTTTCATGAGGCCAAAACGATTGCTTATCTTACCTCAAAGATAAATAATAAGCTCCATTGAAGAATGGACCAGGACCAAATCAATTCACAATTGGTCCAACAAGGCTGGATTGCTACAGAAACACCTAGAGGATACCAACTTGAATCCCGGCGAAGTTTGCATTGGGATCAGTACTCGTTATTATGGGACTGGTTTGTCCTGACGAGCCCTTATCAGCAGTAAGCACAATGAGTCGTAATAGCTGAGTACTGCGAGAACACTTGCCGATATACTCCCTACTCGTATACATCCTCTTATTTGTTTGTTTTATATTAATCCGACATTCTAAACAAGACTACCCAAGGCTTTAAATATCTCGAATGGCGACAAATCAACCAGCTGCATCAGCTAATCAGTTGTAATTGATTTTTTTGTAAAAAAAAAAAGTAATTATGTACAGATTTTGGAGTAAATTAATGAAGGACTAACCCACCTCTGTTTCCTGCAATAAAAAAGAAATTCAAATAATTAATCGACTGGACCCACCAACCCAGTATACGGTCCATCCAAGTATGAATGAAATCTATTTATTGGGTTAGATATTAACAAAAAATACATTTTAGTGCACTGAAGTATTTATTTTTTAAAGTACTTTTTTTCGAAATTGAGCCATTTTCTGGAAAACTGAAAAAAAGTACATTTTTTCATTAAAATTAATTGAAAATCAAAATTTGTCTCTGAATTATAAATAATTAGAACAAGGATTTTTGAAATCGACTCTAGAAGAGCGAACAACTTCTAAAAGAGAAGTTCTAGAAAAAAAATTAATACGTTAGTGGTTTTTTTACACAAACTTTTGGAACACCCTATATAAAATATATTTCTATTTTATTCTTTTGTTTATCTCTTAGAGAAATAAAACCTACCGTAATAAAATAATTTTTAAATGAATTTTGAATCTAAAACTTTTTTTGTCAAAATGTCACCTTCACTTGTGCGAGTTGTTGGATGTGGGGTCTAACATCTGTTACATCACTCCTCCATACTTTACGTATTAGCTTGACTATTCTTTTGGCGATGAAATTAATAAAATATATAATGTAAACTGTATCTTTGTATATCTATAGGTCATGTGGACAACGAGTCATACCTAGTAAAGGCCTTAGAAAAAATCGGCCAGAATGCGACGTCCAAGGAGCACGAAGAAATAATAGGGAACGCTTTTTTAAAATTTGCTGTTGTTACTCAAGAATTATCAGCACTTATGAAGACTCTAATGCAAAATTTGAATAACATAGTAATGTTTCCGTTAGACAGCCTATTAAAAGGGGACCTAAGAGGTGTTAAAGGTGATTTAAAAAGGCCTTTTGATAAAGCTTGGAAGGATTATGAAAACAAATACGCAAAAATCGAAAAGGAAAAAAAGCAGCAAGCTAAAGATGCTGGCTTAATCCGATCGGAAGTTACGGCACCTGAAATAGCTGATGAAATGGAGAAAGAAAGAAGGCTATTTCAATTACAAATGTGTGAAGTAAGAAAATAATTTATAAATATGAAAAGATAAATGGTACTTATCTGAATTTCCACCGTATTACAAAGCTTTTTAAATTATATTATCTGACCAAAGTTTCGCCACGACTGTGGCATTTTCAATGACTGGAACCTTGGTCAGATAATATAATTTAAAAAGATTTGTAATACTGTGGAAGTTCAGATAAGTATAATTTATCTTTTCATATTTATTATGGATAATTTCCACAAAGTTAGGGTTAAAACAATTAATTCAAAATAATTTATGTCTACAATTCTACCAAATTTGCCTCTGTTATAAGAAAAGAATATACAAAAAACTATTTAATTTATTTACGGAAATACTAAAAATATTCTGATGTGGAAAATGTAATTGTTACCCGATAGTATTTTGAAATCCCAAATGAGACAGAAAGTGATTGACAAAAGTCCAGTTTTCACCTTTTCATTTCACTTAGTGTGATATAATTGTTGCTGATGAATCATTTAAAAATCAGTTTATAAACATGTAATTTTTAATTTAAAGCTACTTTTTCAAGGAAATAAAAAACTATTTACAAGGACAAATATCAACAAAAACCCAGTAAGTGCAAAATATTAAGATTTTCTTATGAAAACGTGGAAACTTGCCATTTTTTTTGGCCGATTTAGGATTTCAAAATAGGTAACTAAAAATTAAGAGCTGATTTTAATTCCGGTTGAATCAGAAGTTGCAAATGATATTTATTTATATTAAACAGAGGCTATTGTCAACTACTGTTATCTTCTCTAAATCTAAATTTGTATGTAAAATATTGTAGAAAAAAGTAAATGGTAAATTACTCTGATGCACCTAGTATACATTTATACAGACATGAAATAAAAAATTTCAGTTTTATCACAATTTCGTATCACCCTGTGTTTATCGACTTAGTGTCGCCGTTGTATTTACTTATTCATTTGAATCAATTTTGCTCACAAGTTATTTAATGGTGTTAATTTTTTTAGTATCTAATCAAATATAATGAAATTAAAACGAAAAAAGGTATAGATCTTCTCCAAAGTTTAGTGGAATATTATCATGCTCAAACAAAGTAAGTGGGTTTTATAATCGTAACAGTAAAAACGAAGGTGAGTTCTTTTGCTACATTTCTGATCATTTAAAACACTAGATTTCACAGTATTTTATTTTCAAGATAATATCTACTTAAATTAATTAATGTAGAACATAAACAGATGGAAAATTGCTTTATCTCAAGAAATAATATGTTAATATAATAAATATCGGCAATATGCAAATTTTGATATTAAATTAGTTTCCTGTTGTTAAAGACTTATTCATCTTTTCAGAAATCTCATTAAGTGATTCAAATTTATAGCTTATTTTGTTTTATGTTAGTCTTGCGTCTTTATTGTCATTATATATCATGTACGCGTTTGTCGTTAGTTGTTTTGCATAAATGAATTGAATTTTATCACGTCTTCCCTTTTTTTGCTTTTAATAAATATTATTTTCTTTCACTTTGGTTTTAGGTTGTTTATGTGATTATGATATTTTCATGACAGATAGGTTTTTCGGAATTTCTCTTTATTTTCCTATTAGATTATGTTATCTTATCCACCTTTTTCTCACTTTCTTAAATAAGTGAGTTAGCTATCGTAACTGCCATTATTTTCTTTCGTCGCTTGATTGGTTGTAGGGCAGGCAAGTCATAGTTTCTGTTATCCCGACACTGCAGCATTAAGCTTATTGTATCATCCTGTCTATATGTTCCCATCTGCTATTATTTGATGAGCTTCAGCAGGCTCTTCACAAGATTATCTCCGGATATATACTCAGTAGACTGTCATATATGGTACATAAGAGATCTTCGTTAAAGATGCCCATAGTACAGCTGTGCTTTCTTAGATGGCAGTGACTGGTTATCAAGTCTATAACTAATCCAACTTATTTTCTGCTTAACTGCAGTTGGGTAAAAGTTGTCCTCTTACTGTGTGGAAGCCTCAGTATACTGGTCCAGGATGAACGATGTTGTAAGGATATCCATTATTGATATTAGTGACTAATTGGAACCAATGTACTGGTTACTGACTACTTGTGTTCGTGAATCTGCCTTTTCATTGCATTTAATTCCTTTATGGTTTAACTAAAAATTACCCCATTTTTCTGGCAAAAAAGTATTGTGTTTTGTAGACATTCCCAGACTTGTTTAGATTTGAGGTAGTCCTTTGTTAGCCAAGAGACGACCAAGCTTGACTGTTTCAGAGAATATGGATTTTATCTTAATCTTCTCTTACTATTCTGTTTGATGTAGGCATTAATGGCATATGTTTCTGCTTGTAAGACTGCTCCCAATGATTGACTAATGTGTCTTGGAGATTCACCATAGACTCCGGTGTCTGCACGTGTTTCAGTTTTTGGACCACTGTAGACCAAAACAGGCCGAGATGATTTGTATTTTGTTCCCTAAGTTGCTTCGTCCATTTGGTTTTGAAGCATTTATTAATAGTTAGGTTGAGCAATATTGAATAATTTTCCTTGTTTCGTATCAGGTGTGTGATTTCGTCTATTTTGACATATCCGTATTTAGAGGGAATGTTTAAGAGGTTTTGAAAATGCTTTTTGAGTGTAAAAGAATTGATATATTGATATTGTTTCTCCTTTTATAAAATTGTGTTGTTGAGTAGGATTTTTGTTTTATCCAGGTGATTTTAATTGCTCTAAAAAATCATTCAAATGCTTCATTTCTGGTTTTAACTGATTTTGCTTGATATATTATTGATCCTATATGTCAATATCCTTTTAGTCTTTTTACTCTATGTATTTTTCTTGGTATTTACCATTATGTTTTCTTTCTTTGCATCTTTTGCGTAAATATTACTTACTCAATTATACAAACATGTAAGTGATTGTGAATGGTACAAACTTTCTGTTCAAAAACGTTTATTGTACACAGTTAGGTTTAGTATGAATTTCTTTTTAACATGTCTTGGAAATTTTGTGACCAAGTTAACTATAACATATTTTGCTCATCTTGAAAATCAGGGGAGTAGCAATCGGATTAGCCTTTAAATCTGCAGATAATCATTAAAACTGTAATCCTGAAACATTTGTAGTTACTTTCAAGATGGACTGAAGACAATAGAACATTTTGGTAATTACGTAGCCGATTTAAGTATTAGGTTACAAAAAATAAGACAGGCTCAAGATGAAGAAAAAAGAAAGTTATCTGATCTAAGGAACCTAATCAAATCAACACCAAGTATTGAAAAAGATGTAAGTGAGCAGACTCTCATCCAAAATTTTAATAATAACCACCATGAAAAAAAGTAAACAATTATTAAATTTTCAAATAAACCTCATCAAATGACTTGGAAATGGACGTTCAAAAATATTTAACAACAAGCCATCTGTAAAAGTAGAAATTAAACGGAATAATTGTTTCAGGTTGGTCCTATGGCAGACAAGGGCGCTGCAGGTTATTCGTTACACCAATTACAGGGTGATAAACATCATGGAGTTACTAGAACGGGCCATTTACTTAAAAAATCCGAGGGGAAAATGAGGCGTGTTTGGCAGAAAAGAAAGTGTAGGGTTCAAGCTGAAGGGTACTTAGATATTTGTCATGCCGATGAGAGTAAACCTCCTACTAGGGTGAATCTACTTACTTGTCAAATAAAAATGGTCCATGATGATAAAAGAGGCTTTGACCTAATTTCATGTAAGTAAAATAACTATTGTGCAATTTTGTGTGCTTAAAATTAGTCTTTGCAACGTCTATAAGCGGAGTCCCACGTAAGTTTTATAGCAAGGATTATGCTCTTCCTTTTGAAATGGTATTTCCTCACCACAGATTCTAAGGAGAAAGAACTTGTCAAGAGCTCATAGTAAAATGAACAATCGCAGCACACCATTATCTGGCCGTATTTGGGACTTCTAGGTTTGCCTCTGGATACAATATCCAGATCATCCGCATGTAATTGAAAATCCATCCCCAGCCTAGTAAACTTATCATTATAAAGATTATCCATTAGAAGTGACCATGGAAAGGAAGAAATAATTGCTTTTCTAGTTTTAATTGAATTAGATAGTTATAGCTTAGAATTATAATAGCTCAATATGTAATTATATTTCTATGAAACATTTTTTCTGTCTTTTAGATAATAGAACCTATCATTTTCAAGCTGAGGATGAGGCAGATCAGAGAGCATGGATGTCAGTATTAGTAAATTGCAAAGAAATGGCACTAATGAAAGCCTTTGATGATAGTACCAAGACTGGTAGTGATAAAGTCAATCATAGTTTTTTGGAGCTTCAACAGGCTATTATAAAATATATTAAAAAAATACCCGGTAATGATAGATGTTGTGATTGTAATTCCCAAAATGGTAAGTACTTATTTGAGGGATCATTTAATATTTATGGGCAATACTTGATGTGTTGCATTTTTAGATGCAACGTGGCTATCGACGAATTTTGGAATAATAGTTTGTATTGAATGTTCTGGAATCCATAGGGACTTGGGAGTTCATATAAGCAGAATACAATCATTAACTTTAGATAATGTCGGAACTAGTCAGTTAGTACTTGCGCGATTCATGACCAATCACTCATTTAATGATATCATGGAGGCTCAACTCTCGCCTAACGAGAAACTGGACCCTTCAAGTTCAATGTAAAATTTATATATTAATTGATTCTGCCGTGATAATTGTACCTTTCATTTTTAGGGAAGACAGACTTAATTTTATTAGGGCTAAATATGTGGATAAGAGATTTGTTTTACGAACATGCGAAACTGAACTTGAAAAAATGTTCGAACTAGAAGAAGCTATAAATAGAGGAGATTTGCAACTTTTGTTACAAACTTTTGCCGAGAACGTTGATTTTGGTTCTCCGTTGCCTTCCTCGGTAAGTTCTCATTAACCCGAATTATTTTTAATATATCTAATTTGCTTTGTGTCTTGAAAAAGTGGTGTGAAAATTAAAGAATCACCTAAATAAGTGTAACAGTACCTTCTAGCGGAATGATAACTCTATTGAAAATTAAAAAGTATAAAATTCTGTAAAAGTTCTATATATGTATATTTTTTCTGTCGTCAAGACCAGATTGTAGTGATCTGTTCCTACCATTTGTATTTTTGCTCCAAGACTTGATTTCTCTTGTCGCTGATCAAGTATGGACTCGAATATGTCCTTACATATTCAGGCTAAATCTGTATCAAAACTTGTAGAGAACATAAGGCTTTCTAAATGTTATTAGAGGTATCATTTCCATGGAATTACAGTCTATTATATATGGAAATTTGAGATTTCTGATATCATTTTTTCTAGCCATTGCGTAGAGCAGGAAAATTTTTGTATAACACTAAATCAACTATTTATGAGTAACAAGAAATTTTATTTTAGAAAATCGGCGAAACTGCATTACATAGGGCGATATTAAATGAAGCTGGGCGCACATTGCATATTGTAGACTTCTTAATTCAAAATATGTCCAATTCCGCCATAGACAAACCAACAAACCAACCTGTTGTACCAGAAATGAGTGGATCTAATACTGCTCTACATTTTTGTGCAATATATGACAAAGTTGAATGTATGAAATTGTTGTTAAGGAGTGGTGCGGACACATCTATAAGAAATTCACAAAATAAAACTGCGATGGATATTGCCCAAGAGATGGGTAATAATACTTGTCAAGAATTATTACAAAATGCTGCGAATAGGTTAAAAAATTATTTTGATAATATAAATATCGACTGGAATTTATTACACGACGATGGTTCTACAGATTTTTCTGATGATGAGACTATCATTGAAGACAGGGTAAATATTTATTGCACTAATTTATAATAGTTCATATATTTAGACATTCCAGGATATCTGAAAGACCTGAAATGTTCAAAATAAATTCGTTATCTTTACAGTAAACAGATAGTAGTGTAGACTGGATTCTTGTATCAGTATTGTAAAGTTTTGTTTCTAGTATTTAGATCATATTTATTTATTTCACCCTTATACAAGGTGTTTTATACTAGATATAAAATGTAAAATACTCAGTGTTTTAAATTAGATGTGAAATATAGATAAAGGTTACTTCAAGGTCATCTGCATTTAATTTTTAAAGGGAACTTAATCATCCCTTTTTAATAAATCACTCTCTTATTTAATTTTGATTGAATATTTTTACCAGTTGACAGTACTCTGATAGCTGCAAAGAAGCAATTTCTTTAAGCGACACTCTGAATCATTAACTTGTAGGGATATCCTTTAATTTTTAACTAACAAATGCGTGTAATAATGTACGTTATGTTAAGACTATCTTTACTATTTACTTATCTATTGTTGTCAATTTTTTGTTAGACAAATTCTTATTTTTTTTTATTTATTCTATTTTTCTGTTTTAAGTTTGTAATTAATACATATTTTTGGGGACTCTTAAATGAAATGGAATGTAAAATAGATGCTTATTATGAATTCTGTTATCACAGTTAAAAAAAAAGAGATTTAGTAATATATTTACTCATTGACTAATTTATTAAAAAAAACAAGGTAAAAATATATTGTAATCAAATTTAATGTTAATGGCATTTCAAAAAACACATCACTTAGCAACCTAGAAAATTCAAACTAATGATTAATAAAGAGATTAAAAGCAATTCAATGAAATGTTTTTGTAATTTCTAACATAAATGTTAACTTAAGAAAATGATTAGCAAAAATTTTGGTAATTCAGCATTTAAAAGACAGTTTATAGTTGAAAAAAATATTGAGGCCTTTTTCTTCAAATGTTGATTCCATAATTATACCTACATTATTGGTAAAGACAAATTTCTTAATACAGAAAGCGTTCAAACAGAAGATATAATTTAATTAAGAAAGAATCATATTGATGATTTGATGGAAATTAGGACAGGTAGAGGATTAAATGTACGCCCACACATATTTACTTGATTTCTTCGTTCGCATTTGGGACACATCAAGACTCGTAAAAATAAAGGTACCTTTTTATTACCACTTTTTTTAAAAGTGGGATTAATTTGCTAAAAATATTGTATTAAAGAAGCTCATAACAGTCGCTATTCAATGGCTTCAGCATTTTTGTGTTTGTAAAATAACCAAACACCACTAAATTATTTCTGTGCACTAAATAAAAGAATATAAAATGGAAAGAATATTTACTATCATGGTGTAACAGAAAAAGGTTTCGTTTTTTTAAATTGTAAACTAGTTTTCAATCAGGTTACTTTAAACCATTTCATTTGATGGTTCCACTTCCTTCTAATAAGTAAGTCAACATTGACGTGTAACGGTTTTGTTTTGAACTATAATAAGCACGTCGCAATGTTTTATAGAATAAATGTGTTATTTTTACCTTATAGAATGGATCGTTGACTCCTGAGAAGAAGAATCGTTCTAGACCTCCGTGTTATACAGGTGGGAACTCTCCTATAATCTTACGTTCACGATCATCTACTTGCGATAGCTTACAATTAGGAACTAGTAGTTTTAACAGACAAATGCCTCATCCCTCATCCACACAAACAAAAAAATCAGGTAAAACAAAATGGCATGCATCCTAGAACCATAGGCGCTAGAAGCGTATTACATTATTGGAAAATATTTGAATCTTATCCCTTAATCTGGCGCCTATGTCTCCAAAAAACCAACATCGATGCTATTCTTTATACTTGACCACCAGATGCTTAAAGCTTGCTCAATGATTCATTCATTAAAATATCGCTGATGGGTTGACATTTTTGTTAGCTTTGGTGCTTTTAAATAAATCTGGTTGTCAAAAAGAAAACTTGCAATTATAAACAATTAAGAAATTTTTATTGCCGTTCCCTGTATACATTTGTGTGGATTATTTTATCAGAGACTTTTTGCAAGTTTAATTAAAGTAGTGATGGGGCATTTTATTTTATATTTGGTGGCTGGCTTTTGAGATTTTAGAAGGTAGTAAAATGCTAGTTTTTTGCTTTATATTTCTCTTAATATTTATACAGGGTATCCCATGAGTTTGTAGACAAAACATGGGAGATGATAGAGGGATTAACAATAATGATAGGCACTTCATATAAAATTTATCCTTTACAATCTTTGTTAATGAACTATAGGGTTCTAAAGTTAGAAATTAAAAATGGTTTTTTATTTATAATTATTAAACAACTTATTTGAAATGAATTAAAAATTAATCATTAATAAACACCATAAATGCGCACTTGTTGGCGTTATAAATAAATGTACACTACCCTTACGAACTCCGGTACGGACTGACTTCAATGGTTAATGAGGATTTTTTTTTTCATTTGTGATTTTTTTCACTTCTAAACATAACATCTAAATTCCTCATTTTTAAAAGAAAACTTCCCTTTAGTGACAATTAATAATTTAAAAGATGTGCAATTTTATTATCGCATTGCACATCAGTTGCGCGTTCACGTTTATTTAAAAGATATGATTAAAGGAAAACATCTATTACTATTAAATTATTAATAAATCTGAATATTCTCTTTTAGAAATAATACCGTTTTTTACATTTTTAAATGGAATCTGTATTTACTTGTTTTATTATTTACAATGGTGATGTAAGAAAAATTTAATGAAAACGAATACACCTTAATTCAACAAAAGTAAAAATACTAAAACGATAATAAAAATAATCGCGAAATAATTCTAGAATGTTATTCCAAGTGCAAAGATCTAATTTTTAAAAACTTAGGAAATGTGTGGAATTAAGGGTATTATTGTTTTGTATTATCTTTCATTCTTTTGGTACTTTTTACTTTGATCTCTTGTAATAAAATCCTGTAGTTTAGTTAAAATTTATAAGTATTTGTTGGAAAACTAGAAAATGTGAAATTTGAATCTAACATCGAATATCTTTTTTAAGGCGTCTTCGTAATTTCCCTTTTTTTGAATTAAGATGTTTTCATTTTCATTAAATATTTCTCCAAAATTGTAAATAATAAAACAAGGAAATACAGATTATTTGATTAAAAAAAATTAAAATGATATTATTCTTAAAACAGAATGTTTAGATTTATTAGTAATGTAATAGTAATACGAGATGTTTTCCTTTAATCATATCTTTTAAAAAAATTGTGAATGCGCAGTTGATGTACTGTGTGATAATAAAATTGCACATATCTTTTAAATCCTTAATTTTATTGAGATGTCACAAGAGGACGTTTTTCTTATAAAAATGTTTGAGAAATTTAGGAGTCATGTTTGGAAGTGAAAAAAATAATAGATGAAAAAAGTTTGCCTCATTAACCATAAAACTTAGTGCGTACCTAAATTGATAAGAGTAGTGAAGATTTGTTTATATCGCCAGCAAGTGCACATTTATGGTTTTTTTTAATGGTTTTTGATTCATTTCCAATAAGTAGTTTAATAATTTTTAATTTCTAATTTTAGAACCCTATAGTTTGTTAACGAAGGGCGTAAGGGACAAATTTTATATGAAGTTTTATTTATCATTATTTTTATCTCATCTATCATCTCCTAAGTTTTGGATACAAACTTCTGGGACATCCTGCATAATTGCTTCCATTTGAAAAATATTATAAATGCTTTTGAGTCCCTCTCACGCCAATATAAAAAATATTATGTAACGAATTTTTATTATGGCATCAATTTAAAGAGTGACGTCATAAATCACTGATCTTTGCCAGCCAAAATCGCGATTTACTTTTTTATAAGAATTGAGACATCCAAGTAAAGGACACAGTTAAAAATGCTAGAGAATTCGTGATTTTTATGCCAGGTGACATTTTCCTCTTTATGCAAATATTCTACTATTCGATATCAGATACAAATATCACATATTGTCAGATGGTATTTACCTTGCGGTGACGCACTGTACATACATACAATTCTTTGGAGCAGTGTCACCAACAGGTGTTTAAGTGACTTGTGACGTTACGGAATAGTCTGATTTTTTATTGTTAAAATCAATACAAAATAATTATTATACATGTTTGTGTGTTTTTCATTCCTATGAATTTTTTGGAAAATGTAATATGCCGTATTTTTCTGGCCAATTAAATCTTAAATTGTATATTTTAACTAGCATTAGTAGCAAACAGTATGGAATTTAATATCAATAAATTTGTTAAAATAGTTCCAATATACTTACATTTCAAATCAATTTCTCCGTAAACTAAAAATGTGAGGATATAATGAGGCAACAATTAAACACGTATGATTTTTTGGACAAAAAATATAAACGTTAAAATAGTTTTGTCAATCGGGCATTGCTGCGCTTCGATATGATTTTTACTGTTTCGACATTTAAACGCAACGTCCATAAAATATTTTTTCTATTATCGTGCAGAAAGTCCATTGATTAATATAGAACGATTTTAGAGCACTAGTGCGTAACGTAAAATGGTTAAAAACACTTATTGGCAATGTATACAAACTTTTTTAAAGATAATTTATTTAATTCTAATGGTGCGTTTATTTATTATTATTTGGTGTCTGTTTGAAAGTAGTAGAAAATGTAAATGATTCCAATTATCGGTTTTGGACTCCCATTTGATTGATTATTTCGAAATTCTCAAAAGAATGGATGTCAGAAACCAACGGTAAGAATCTTCGGTGTATTAAGAAACTTTCCTCTTTGGGTTAGTAATGCTTATAATTAGATTACCATAACGATATTACGATTCCTAAATTCCTTTTTGAATTTACGAAAATTATAATATTTGTTTTCTTTCACGAAATAATAATTAAGATTAGCGTTGAAATTTAGTCTTTTAAAGATATACAAAAAATTTTGATCCAGCAAAATACACAATGTATCCGTGTTTTATTACCTCACTAGTTCACTAGCTGACCTGAGACAAATAACGCCAATTTCTTTTTTCGATTTTCATTTTGGTTTTTAGAATTGTTCTTATATCAATTTCTTCTATTGTGTACTGTCCTGTACGATTTAATTAATCTTTTTTAGTATTTCCTCTCTGCTGATATCTACTACTTATTGTATCCAAGTCTTTCTAGTTCTTTCACGTTTTATCTCTATGGCAAGTAAAAGGTTCTAGAAGGAGACTGGACAGAAAACAATTTTTCTGGGAAAATTAAATTTTCTATATAATCTCTATTTAGCTCTTCACATTTAGTTCAACGATTTTCCACCTTTCAAAAAAACTATTGAAATCTTTGAAAAACCTATTTTTCCCCATCTCTTTCTATTGCACGATCTTTTATCTCAGTTTTCTTATATTTCTGCTTTCCATTTGCCTGTGTGGTGTAAACATGGTTTATTTTGTTTTCTAAAGCTTTGTGTTCCTTCTGTAATCAATCTGTGACTTTTGCCCAGATTTTCTGGTACATTGCTTCATGGTTAGTTTGACCGTCCTTATGAGTGGTTAACAAATTTTGTTGCTTATTAACGATTTTAAAGATAAGGAATTCTCTATGCGTAGGATGTGTATTCACTTTGATTATTTTGTTGGACACGTAATTCACCCATTTTGCTGGAAGACTTTAAATTCATGTTAATTTTAGCAAAAAAAAAAAATCGAAGACGGAAGAAGGTATTTCATTACATCTATTATCGTTTTCAATAGTAATTTGTCTTAGTTCTCCTTCCTCATTATTTCTTCAGTAACATATGCACGGCAATAGAAAAAATATTCCCTTGTTGTTGGTACATAGTAAATAAATATTTGTTTCATTTAACTGAAATGGTAAATGAGATCAATATTCTGTATTTTTGGCAGCTATGGTTCATAATAGTCTGAAAAAACGGGCAGCACCTTTGCCACCGCCGAATAGTTCTCTTAATTATGGTACTCTTCCCAGTAGCCATAGCAGAACACCATCTGATCCTATAGCTGCAGGATACCATACCTTAAGCTACACCCACAAGAGATCACCTAGTAATGATAGCAGTTCTGGCAGATCTATGATACCAATAGGTATACATTTACATCAATCAATATACTGTTTAACTTATGAAACTTTGATTCAAATCTTTAGGAAACAAACTAGTCATGACGGATAAGAATTCTGATAAATTTGGTTCGGTAAGGAGGCCCCAAAATCCTCCACCGCCTGCCCCTAACTCGTCGTCAAGCAGGTTGTCCAATGGGCGTTCAACAGAAAGTATATCTTCTATGGTGTCAGATGTGGATGTATTAGGAATGATACATAATCCTGAACCGCCTCCTAGAAGGGTAAGTAGCAAACATATATTAGTGATATAGTCCAAATTAACTTCAAATTTTGATTGTATATTTTTTATTTAATATGTTATAATTTCTTCTAATATATATATAAAAGATAAAAGTATTCACCTTCAGTATTTCTTAAAGGCCTTTTACCAAAATGTCAATATTTGAAGGGGAAGATATTATTCTGGAAAAGTCACCCTCTCAACTTTGCTATCATTCCTTCATTTTTTTAACTGGCTTTCTTAAATTTTTTATCCATTTTTCTCGTTCAACTTATTTCAAAAATGTGTAAAACATACAGTTTGAAGTAATTAGTTTATGTGGTACAGAATTTTAAATTAATTAATTAATTAATTAATTGTACAGAACTTTTATTTTAATCTATGTCACAAGCGTTTCCAAAAATAGAACGAATATTTCATTTTCAATTTTTATTATATGTCCTTTGCTCAAAATGACATTGGTATAATCTATTTTGAAATGCCTCTGTGGCATTACTTAAAATGTCAGAATTCATTTCATATTCTTTGACTTAAATCTTCTAAATATTCTGATTGAATATCATAAATTTTGTGTCAAATAATCCCATAAAAAGAAGTCTAGAGGTGTAAAATCCGGTGACATGGGTGGCTACTCCATCATCGACCGTCTTCTACCTATCCAACGGACAGGAAAAGTTTCATTATAAAATTGTTGTACAGGCGAAGCAAAGTGTGGAGCTTCGTTATTTACGAGTCTCTATTGATTATGTATAAGATCAATTACATACTTTTGAGTTGTATGACCTCCATGTTAGTTTCATTGAAATTTTTTTTAGCAGCTTGTATAGAACAGTTATTTTTGTAGTATAAATCTACAATTGCGTGCACGTATCAAAGTATGCTATAAAAGTAATTTAAAATAATTTTCTAAATTTCCTGTCATAAAAAAATTTTCATGGTATGATTAAGGAATAAACTATTTTACATTTAATTATGCCTCAATCATTTAAGGTGTAAAAATTGTTACTATAATAAAAACCATGTAGTTCATAAACTAATTACTTTAAAACCCATATTTTTTACATTTTTGAAATTAGTTTTAACGAAAAGAATCCAAAAATGGATAAAAAGTGGAGGAAATCATTAGTGAAAAAATTGAAGGGAGAACAGCAGGGTGACTTTTCCAGCAGACCTAAATATAACACAATATTGAATATTTGATATATTGTTTTGGTTTTTTATAAAAATCAGTTCTTTAAAAGTTATTTAAGTGGATGTTTTTATCTGGAGAGCACTGTACATATATAAATTAATACACAGGGTGATCGACTTTTCCTCTGGAGTCCAATATCTTCATGTCGTGAGAGATACTAAAAAGATTTTTTACGAAAATTGATCAAGTGGCCAAACTTCACATTTTAAAATTGTTTTATTTTTAAATGGGATACACTGTATTCTATTAATTGTGAATGTAGTTTACTTTTTCCAATTCAAAATATTAGTTATTATTAGGGTATACAATACGTTTTAAAAATATCGTCTCCCACCTAAAAATGCAGCATTTAGGAAAATTCGTAAAATTGAAACATTAGAAATTCTGAGTGAAATTTGCTTTGGTTGCCAACCAACCAAAATGGCAGTGAAAAATTAGAAATTCAATGAAGGTAGGTTAACAAAAAACTTCAAATCCAAAAAAAATCTACTGACAGCTCATTACTATATACGAAAGTTAATTATCCTAAAAAAGAAGAAATAAAAAAATAGATTCAAATCGAATGCGTGTTTTAAAGAATCTCAATTTTATACCTTAAGCAACTAATTACAAACAGACGACTCACGTGTTAGTTTTCTGGCGGTATTAAATTTATAACATTGTTTATCTAAATTTTCTATTGTATTTTATGAATTTATTTATTGTTGAAACACTTGTCGATATTTTTTTTTTATAAATTAATATGGTTTACAGAAAAGAAAGACTCACTTGGAGGATAATGATGTGTCCAATATGGTAAAAATGCTTTTCTTGTCGAGTGTTAAAAATATGCTTTCTGTGTGATTTTTTATAATTATTTTTTACTAAAGAAATTAGCTATATAATCTCGCTGTGTTTTCCGAGTTTTCCGTGAAATGCTAGAAAATTTAAGCTGCCTACTATTTTAATCTGACAATTGCGGCTTTGTTTTCATTTTACAACTTCATAATATCATTTTAAACATTATTCTTTCATCATTTTTTTAATTTTATTTCGCTTTTGTAGACTAGCACTGTAAGTTAATGAATGCAGGGTGATCCATGTGGAATATACGATACCGATATTTATTAATGGAAAATAACCATTTAATTCAATGGTACTTTAAAATCGAAATTATCTATTAAAAAAATATCGTTAAGGTCATATCTATCCCACGGATCACACTATATACATTCTTTTATGATAAAAAATAGGGAGTCATTATTCATAAAAATAAATATTATCTATCTCATTTAAGCGTGTAGAGAGTTAATTGTTATTCTTTTCTAAAAATAAACTCTTCCCTTCTATTTTTGACAACCGATTTTAGAAAAAGAAATGCGCATAACTGACTTTTAGATCCCGATTTTTCGCCAAATTTAATAAAGCTAAAGTTTATTTGCTATGGTAACTTATATAATTAAAATTAAATATTCAGGATTTTTTTTGTTTTTCCGATGTTTTCTATAGCGTTTCAACGCTTCAATTATTCCCTGAGGTAGATAACAGCTACGGCAAACCGATAATAAATATTTAGTTTGGATAACAAATATTTTAAAAACTAATAATATTTCTTTTATATAAAGAAAATACTTCAGAAATATTTGGTGCTATCGGGGTAATACCTTATCTAATTTACTGACAGTGACTCTTTTTCTAGGCATCTGATTCTCCGCCACATAGAATATCATCTAGTCCTATCTCAACTAGCTCGTTATGTTCTCCTCGGTCTGTGCCAAGTGGAAGATTATCTTATACATCAAATGGTAACACGGGGCTTCGTAGATGCAAAGCGCTGTATGATTGTGCTGCCGATAACGATGATGAATTGTCATTCCAAGAGGGAGAAATAATAATCGTCATAAACGAGCACACCGACGATGACAACTGGATGGAAGGTATGGTTGAAAACGAACCAGACAGAACCGGTATGTTCCCAATAAGCTTCGTACACATGCTGCCGGACTAAACTATATACTCCATGTAAAAATGTAAAAGTATTAAATATATTTTTTATGTAAATGATATGGTTTGAAGAAGAATTCTATTTTCGGATATATGAGTGGTCATTTTTGAAAAATATTTTCCCCAAGAATATTCAAAAGTGCTTGAAAGAATGCTATTAAAACATCTAGAATAGGAGAAACAAGAAGAAAGCGATTTATAATGAAGATGCCAAGGGATGTTGCCAAACCCATGCAGATATTTAACTTGACATGAAATTATTGGTGATTGTTGTTTTATCTAGGCATAGGTACATTACGTAACCAAATGGAGACAAAACTATTTACATATTAACAATAAATACAAATTGTTGAATTTTAAAATTCAATATATTTAAATATTTATCAGAGAAAAACATTATATAAAGTTGTTATTCATAAATTTAAACACAGGGATTTTAAATTTGGCGTGCAATTGTATCAAAGTTTGTTAAAAATTCAGAAAAAGCCAAATTATCTAGAAAACTGTCTTTATGAAATCTACTAATTTTATTCAGTCAAGTTTAAAATTTGTAGATTTCTTATAGTTTTTAAAATATTTTGATGTTTATAGATTTTTTTAGCAATCCTGTATGTACAACCCGAATAAAATACTGGTATTTTCCAAAATAAAATATTTATAATAAAAATAATACTATATACAAAAATGTAAATATAAGTTCATTACTAAATACTCCTAATAGTTCTTGAATGTATTTAAAAACTTTTAGATATCCGTGATATAACAAATATTTTTACACATTCTGAAATCATTATGTTATTCACGCGTCCGCTGAAATAATTTTTCAAATAAAAGTTCCACATATTGTGAAAATACCCTTGGAAACATTTAAGAGACACAATAATCGTATTGAATTAACATTATTTTCTGTTAAAACAAAATATTGGTAATCGCATTAATATTCTTCCATGTAAATGGAACTTGGTCCAATTAAGATTTCTTAAAGAACTTAAGGGCTAATTCTAATGTGGACAAATAAATAAGCCATTTTAGACGATTATTGTAAGGGTAGGCTTAAAATGAGTAGGGTTACCGGAAGGGGCACATTATTGCGCTCTCTCTTGGTTATCAGGCTACTATTGTTTGTATTCTTTTACTTCTTAAGATTTCTTCCTAAATGATTTTACATTCTCTCTGAAACTGTTTACAAATAAAAGAAGCCCTCGAGAATTTCGTTATTTGTTAAGTTCATCTAAAGGTAATCAGAGTACAAGACCAATTGAAACGTCAAAACCAAAAAGTCTCGACTATAGACAATAAAATTCAAAAAATATTGTGAAATGATACTGCATTAAAATATATACAGTTCTCAAATCTACATTTTATTTATATTCCAGTAATAGTTTGTTTTTCAGATATGTTTTTAATCTTTTAGATTAAATTTGAATACAATCTTCTGTTTTAAAAGGGAATGTTGAACTAACCAATCATATATATCGTTAAAAAAATGAGAATAGCTATTGCGCTATGCTGATAAATGTTTTGTCTGTATTTGGAAACGTTCATCATGTAAAAGTATAATAATTTCCGCCCGTAGGAACCTGTGATTGCTGTGTAATTATTGTGTTTTTTTTTTCAAAATATGTGTCACTACTAATAAATTGTTGAATGTTCTTAAAATATCCCAGGTATCAGATTTAATTTGAGTTTAATTAAATATAAGTATTGCGAAAATTGTTCTAGTGTGTCTTCTGAAAATTTTGATAATACCTATAAATATATAGAAGATTATAATGTCGATGTATAGAATAAATGAATGTACCCTATAATTATGAATTCTTCCTATGTTGTAGAAGTTACATTTTTAAAGTATAAAATGCCTAAAAATCTTTACCAAATGATACCAAGAATTAATATTCTAAAATCTATTTATTTGATTTTATTTGTAAATATTTGTATATTTTTTTGTCTTGTATATTTTGATTACCAACATGCCATACAACTTACATATTTTTACAGGATTTTTAAGACACATCCACCCTTTAAAATTATATCAATGCTTCTATGGTTCACCCTGCATTTGTAGTATTTTGCCATAATTAACCTTTATAATATTTTGATACAAATGGATCACTTGACGTAGCTCCGATTTTTATTTTGAAAAGTGTAGTTCTAAAATAATGACATTTATTATGCAGATAGGCTTATAGTTGAACAAGAAGAGGGTTGTTATCAAATTATCTAAGTAACCACTTGTAACCATGCACAAAAGTGCCAGAATCGCAGTTTAGGTAGTATTAAAATGTTAATTTTTTTTCAACATATACATAAACACACACATTTTGCCTGAAATTAATTCCTTCAATACTTCAGCTCATGCTTCTATCCAGAATTCACCGTTCACACTAACCATCTTCCTTCTCTTCATCACTGGTTTTAAGCCAGGTAAATTCATTTAATATTATCCTAAAAATTTTCTTCTACTATATGCCTGATCATATAATTTAAAGGATGTTCCAAAATTCACGCAAGAAGTAATTTTGATAGGAAACAGGTATACATAAAACAAAATTCCGTATTTATATGACTTTATTCTGCCTTGACATGTCTGTCAGCAATGGAAACTTCATATTGATAAGATTGATATGGCAAAATCTATGAAACAGTCCAGTCGTACAACCATTTCTCGTAAATGAAAAAAGATATGATTAACAAGTATGACTTCTCTGGCCGATTGGATAATCGGAAAGTTTGTTGCTACGAGTATAACTAAAAAAATGTCATTTTGTTTATTGAAACAAGAAATTACACGACCAGAAAATGGCTCATATGATAATTGAATTATTTATCAAACTCAATGGCATGTGGTATCGTCTTGTTGAAACCACAGAGGTCAGAGGGTTTAAGATCGCTAATTGGTGAAGTTCTAAATTTTTTAACAGATCTCTTCATTGTGTATGAAATGAATTCACTATTCCGAGCATATTTTGTACGAAAATAGCTACCAAGAGTACATTATGTTGAAAATATTGCTGAACAATAAACACTCTGAACTGTAAAACTGAGACTATTTGAGAAAAAAAAGGAGACACACCCTGTAGAAAAAAATATATAAAAAGTTTACTTCTAAAGGAATGTTTTAACTCTTTTCATACAAAGTAGAAATGTTTATATAAACTACGTTCTAATTATTTCACACCTGTCTCGAAATTATTTATTTAATAAAAACTATATTATGGTTACAAAATCCTTTTAGAATTAAACTTTTTATATATTTTTTCTACAGGGTGTTTCTCCTTTTTTTTATTTCTCAAATAGTCTCGGTTCTACAGAACTATCAGTTGTGACGCTGTCTTTTTTTCATTGGCATCACAAAATTCAAACCTTGCGTGAATTTTGAGACATGTGTTCTAATACCATGATTGTTTTATCTTTACTATGATTTTAATAAAAATAAATCGAAGCTGTGATCAATTTTTCATTAGCCTGAACTATAAAATTGTTGCCTGAAGAGTCGTTACTTTATTTACAGGGTGATAGCAGAGTAGATACGAAATTTGTTCTGTTACACTCAATCTTTATAATGGAAATATGTTTATATAAGTTTTGTAGAAAAAAATATTTTATAATTTTGAAACGTAGAAAACCAAAGAAATATGTCATTCTATATAGATATTTCCTATAAATAGAAAATATTGCCAGTGTATATAAACGTAAGTTTTATTTTATCCTAAGAAACTGTGTTTCAAATAATTAGGAAGGTGTTTCTATATTTTTCTATTTCCGATTCGCACTTCACTTAATTTATAAAAGAACGTGTTTGTGTTATTGATCTTTTAAGTTTTATTTTAATTTATTAAATTTCATTTAACTTAAAATCTATTTATTTTATAATTACCTAATTGGAACTAATTTTTATTTCAATTACTAATGTTTTATTTTTAAACTAATGTATCGAAGCTTTAATAAATAATATTAAATTGCTGTAAATTTCAAGAAATTTGTATGTATATAAAATACTGCATAAAATATATGAAAACTATGGAGTAATTAATTTTTCTAAATTTCAACCTGTTTCTGATTTTTTAAAATAAATATACAGTAGGTAGAAAATTTTTAAGAATGCAATGTGGGATGTTCCGAAAACGTCCCAAAATAGAAGAATTATGCGACTATTCTGAGAATTCTGCAAAGTACAGTTTCCGCGATACGTCTTACAGATTCCTAAATTATGTTATTCTGAATCAAAATTTCATTTAGGTTATTTAAACTTAGTAAAATACTAGGCACTAAATATTTTCAAATTTCTAAAAAAATCGTAGTTAACAGTTAATTTTACTCAAAATTCACTCGTTAATTTCAACTGTGAATAATGGAAATACACCTTGATGTACTTATGAATGATCGTTTTTATAACAGTGCAGTACATAAAATACCGTTCTGTATCATTCTATTGAAAATAAATTGGATAGATCTGCCAGCTTCTTTACATTTTTGAACAGGCTTACATTTAAAATTGGTTTTCTTGTTCTTTCTAATATAAGAAGCAACACTGTTGGCCATATGATCACAACAGTGCTTAAGATAATGTCCCGTATATTGGTTTAATTAACATTTAAACTGTTTTTTTGGGTCTTCTGCACCAAAAAAATATTGATATCAGTACCACTGTTTTATGCGATTGGTGTAAATTAAGGTTTTCGAGTCGGTACAAAGACAAATAAAAACCAAGGAATCGAAATTATTTTTAGTGCTCCGTGCAATACTCAATGCAAGTCACGACTTTTGATACTATGTATATAAATTTGCTAGCGACGAATAGTGAATATTTTAAATTGGTTATTCAATCCGACGTTTTTTGTCCAAAAAATTGTACTGTATGCTTCTTTTAAAATTATTGTTTCAAATATCTCTTATTTAAAAATATATACTGCTCAAATTAAATTAAAGGATCACTATCTAAAATTACCAAGCAACCAAATTGCCTCTTCGTTTGCTGACGACACGATTATAGTCGAAGAAAGTGAAGACGATCTACAACGAGCAATATAATCTAGAAAATCTGAATATTTACTGTATATTATTTATCAAATTTTACATTTCAAAGATATAAACGGTATTCATTAAATATTTAATATAAATAATGTAAAGCAAATATTTAATAAACATTTAGTTTGGATAACAAATATTAATAAAAACATAATATTTCTTTAATATAAATAAAATATTTACGAAATATTTGATGTTGTTGAGGGATGTTGATTTTGATGAAAAAAAAGATCAAAAAATATTGGGGCCTCCAGTTGTGATATGCCCAGGTCCGATGTTCTAGTAGCTATAAAAATTCTTCTAAACATATTTGAGCAATCTTAGGCGATTCGTAGTACTAGAAAATGGTAGTTAATCTTGCATTTCAGAAGATGTTACTAATGAAGAAGGAGAGAAGTTTTACCAGAAAAATCACATCTTTGGTATAACGGGTGATTACTTTTTAATATGGAATATCTTGTAGATGGTATAAATTAGATAGTCGGTTAATAGGGAGAAAAGTTACTTATTTAGGAATAATAAAATGACATACTGAAATTGAAAAAAATCCAATCATCAGAGATATCTGATATCGTTTTTGTTTTTTGTTCAAAATCAAAAATACAAAATATGTAAAGGTTATTTAAAAAACTCAAAAATGCTTTGGAATGTACGCAGACGTTTCGAATGAAACCTTCATTATTGTATGGACGCGGGTTGTCATCAGTTTGAACATTTAATCAAATAAGTTGCAAGTAAGCACTTAAACATAATGTAAATTTTAAAATGTAATTGTTTACAAAGTATTGGGCGGAATTTTAAAATTTAAAGACTATTGTAAAGAGAATTACAAGGGCTTTAAAAACACCTTAGTCGACCCCCAATGCCATTGAAATATTATGGGGTGATTCTTACCCTCCCTTGGGGGTGAAAGTGGCGGAGTGAAAAATACCGGAGTAGAGGGTCCTCCTTTTATCAAAAATCGACGGATTTCAGAATTTTTGTAAAATATTGTCGCAGTTTTTAATATCGACTCTTTTGTTTTTATTGGCCACCCTGTATATAAATCCAAACAGTTAATACAAAAAAGACTTGTGAAGTAACTTACTGACGTAATTAATTTAGGGGTAGACACTATCATTTTACATTTTTGTAGAACCATAATTCAGCTATTGAACTCCCACCATTTATTCCTTGTTAATCCAAACTCCAATCAGAAATTTTTTCCTAGTACTACTTGTACAATTGTTATTTATGCAATAAATGAGTAAAGTGGCGTTTCTCTCGAATTAGATTTTTTAATTTAATACGGCTTCTATTAAACAGATTTTATATGACCTTTGGTGGTTGACTTAGACTGATAACCACACCCGGTATTTTGAAATAGATGATTGAAAATTATTTATTAATTGAGATTAATCCTAAGGATTCGAATGATTTCAAGTGTATCATAAATTTTAATAACTTTGAAAGCATAACCAGTTTTGGCGCAGTGCCACATTAAGTAGATTTTCCTATAAATAAAAAATACACGTATACAGAACGAGTAAAAATTCGAAATGACGAATTATCTCCAGCTATTAAAAAATGTTTAATTTAAGAAACTATCGTTCAATGATTCGTTCAAGTTCAGAAAGAGTTACACCAAAATTGTACATAGTAACCCAATTTCAATTGTACCTCGTTTGAAAGAAGAAAATGGTATTAAAGTCCACAATTATAAGTTTTATTTTTTAAATATGTCGCAAAATACTTAAAACTCAAGAGATTGCTATTTAAGTTGGTACACTTTACTCTCTATTTCAATATGGGTTATATGACACCAACTCATTTAAACAATTTAAATATAAGCCTATTGTAGGGCAAGGGAAAAATTGTAAACAACATTGACTTTAAATTTTCAAATATGATTTTAACGTTAAAAAAAATAGATTCATCGCTTCAAATCAATTTTTTCCGCTCTGTATACTGTATCCCGGTCCCAAGCTATGACGTTAAATATTCTGGTGTGTGATTCATTTTTACATACGCAACTAATAAATTACAATAATCTGAAAATAAAGTCACGTATATAGCGATTCATAAATAAATTAACATATGCTTTAATTATATAGAAGTAAGCATATTGGTCTATCGGTATTAATATAAATTAACTATCTGTTACATGTACAAGGGGGGCTTTAAAATGTTAACGCATTTAGCCATAAAAATATGCCTTTAAATAAGGCTTTTCGGAAAATTTTGCTGCATCAGGACTTATGAGACATTTCGTGATTATCAGACGCGGAGTAAGGAAAGTAATGTGAAATAATTAGTCATATTTATTTCAACAAAATATATTTTTCAACAATAAAATAATTCTACTAAAATATGCAACATATCAACTAAGTATGAAAAAAATATTAAGATACACATACAATATCACTTAGAATATGAAAAATGATTATAAATCCCAAAAATAAGTTATGAAACAATGGTTTTATCTATACATCGGTCATTTGTTTTTATAAAAACAATCTATGATTAATAATTGTGTCAAATGTTCTGGATTCAATTTTCACAATTGTTCCTTGAAAATCCATTTGCAGGATGAAAAGGAACTTTCAACGTCAGCCGGTGTTATTACCATGTAATGAAAATATTTATAACATTTCTAGGTTTTTATGAGGAGCAGTTAAATGAACAACGAACACATGCTAAAAAGTAACAATGGAATTGTTCAAAATTCACATGAATTTTAAACAGAAAATTTCCTACATCTCTAGTTTATTAAAATTGTTGCCAACATCTCAATCCCTTAATACATAATTTTAAAAGAATTATCAATCTCCCATTATTTTTGTGAAGAAGCAGTGAATATCAAACAATCAGTGCGATAAGTGTTTTGCCAATCTGAATTTTTAAAATTGTGATAGCGTCGTATCACAAAAACTGAATTGTTATCAATGTAAGAAACTTTGTAAATATACCCAACTTGTGATAACTTTTATTTACTTTTTAATAAACCCCAAATTCATTGGAAGTTCCTGGATTTTTATTTACTCCAACTGCTAAAAGAACCAAATGAAGCAACGACCTTAACAGGCCATTATATCAAGAAGATAATTGGTAAAGACACCTAATTATTCCTTCAGAAATGTTTTTTATTCAAAAGTAATTGCCAAAAGTGTTAATATATTTATCCCACTCGAATACGAGAAAATCAATTCCAGTCTTGTAGAAGTATTTAGGTTGCTGACGGATCTACACTACTCTTGCACTTCCTCATCCAAATGAAACCGATATCCAAAAATGAATTTCAAGTGGTTCAGCAACCTCAGCTACCAAAAAACGAACCACACTTCGCGGCTCTTCTTTGTTTGCTTCCATTTCTAATATTGGACTTACAGGGAAATAAACAATTATTTGTGTGTACCTGTGAGTTGTCATTATGCAGTATTCCTACCCCAGAGATGACAGTACAGATAATTAACAGTGTCAAATTTGGGAGGAATGTGTTTTATGGGGGCTGTTCGGTTTTCATTTGACTGCGCCTCATAGTTTAATTACGTCATACTTCTTTACCTTTTAAAATATCCACTATACAGGTCATAGTTACAAATCCCGGATTTGTAAAATTGCATTTAGCATGTTTTTCACTATCTCCGCGATGTGTCCATTTAATAATGAAATGTATTGTCGAAGATTCTAGACGATATTTAGCGCACTTTCCAAAGTAAACTTCGTATGGGGCTGTTGTAAGTTTTTGACAGCTGAGAGGATTATGTTGAAATTCTCGTGTATAAAGGATAGTTCTCTCTGAATAGTGGGTAGAGATATTACATTATTCGTATTTGCAATGGAAATCCCATCAGTAGGTTTAAGGCTGTGAACTATTGATAATATTAAAGTTATGTCCTGGAATGTCGCAGTAAACCGCGATTTATAATCAAGACTCTCTTTGAAATTTTATAGATATGTATCAAATGACAACCGAGCTAGTTCATGCAGTGGAGCTCGATCTAAATAGCACTAGTATTATGCGTCATTGATGAAATACAAATTTGAAAAACCCATCCATTGGTCTCAAATGTGATGTAGTGGATTAACAAAATTAAAACTGTAAATCGTTATCACATAAGATATTTTATTAAATGTTTAAAGGACACCTAGTTTCGGCTCCCATGAGCCATCTTCAGGTCTAATTCATTCATGAAATTACCAAATATAAACTATAATGAAATGTTAAAAAATCAACTAATACAAGCTACTATTAAACATTACAAAAGTTAACTGAAAACAATATCCAATATTTAACATCAATGTTGAAATTAATTAACATTGTTTTGATACAATAACTATTAAAACAAGGTAGTATGTCAAAGCAGACCGTGAGGCAATGAAATTGGGAAACTCCTGTACTCTTCTCTTCATTATACCACTCGTGAATGGCCTTTTAGTTAAGTCCTCAATCCACTCTTTTTCGTTTAGTCGTTGAATTCTTTGTTTCCATACTTCTCGATAAAAGGTTAGTCGACATTTTGGTATTCTGCTTAATAAGGAATTGTGGTCTAGCCGTTTTGGGTGTTTCTTATTTTCATAATTTTCTTATTTTCCTGAGTTCTTGCCAATTTAGCTTGGTTTTTCGACCTTGGCCTAGATGGTTTCTATAATTTCTCCACTGTTAGTAGTGGGTTTCCGTTATTATCTTTTCCTTGGAGGGGAGCTTGACTTCAAATTCCCCTTTCCACCTGTTTTGACTGGACTCGCCTCATCCTTTTATATTGGATGGTTAGGCGAGTTTAGGTAACCTCTTGGCTAACTTTAATGACTCTGTTTCCCTTTTTCTTTCCTTTCCTTATCTCTAATTATTGGATCAATTTTTACTCTTGCCCCTAACTCTATTTTGTTCTCATTGTGGAAGCGTTGTTCCGCTTATATTAAATTATTGTTGATAATCAGCCTGGGGTTTCACAGTTTCATTGTCTCACAGTCGGCTTTGACACACTACCTTGTTTCAACAGTTATTATATCAAAACAATGTTAATTAATTTCAACTTTGATATAAGATATTGTCTATTGTTTTCACTTAACTTTTACGGTTTTTAAAACTAACTTGTATTAGTTATATATTTAATACCACATTTGAATTTTTAACTTTTTATTATGCTTTGTCCTTTACGCCTGAAGATGGCTGCTGGAAGTCGAAATTAGTTATACTTTATATATTTAATCAAATTTCTATTGTTGTAACGATTTAGTGTTTTAATTTGGTTAAAATAAAAATTTGTAAGAACGTTCTTACCGTCGTGATGTATAATCCCACTTTAGAAGTTTTTCCCAACTTGCATAAGCATCGAATCTTTTTCTCAAAAATAATACTCAGTAAAAGTTAGCCCATTTTATAATCGAATATCATTTGATTTAATACCAAAGTATAAACATTATACAAACGGAATAAGATTACACCCTAAATCTGTTAATTGTAGGCATTTTAGGTTCGGAATTACATCACAAACATAACCCAGGCAACACATTTAGTACCTAAATATATGTTACTACATAGTTTGCCTTAGTTCCCGCTAAGTCATAGGAACGGCTTAAATCCGTTCCTGGTACCAAAGTTGGGAACATATTTCTGAATATTACTTATTTCAACTTAACTTGTTATTCCATTATAATATTTAGATAATTCATGTGTTGTTCATATCGGATACTAAATTTACAAACGAATGAAAATTTATCGTAAATTTTTGAAAATTAGGTTGAAAAAATAAAAGCTCTCTCAATATATCCATTTATTTAATAAAAAATATTTATAATATCATACACATTTTCTGTTTTTTATATATTTTTTTATATTAGTATAAATGTATAATTGGAGAAAGTATATTAATATTCTTTTGTTAGTTTATCGGAAATAGTATTTATATTAACACTTTTTGAACTTAAAAACTAATAGTGTGATTCCATATTTTCAATTTTTAAATGGCGGAAAGGGTACGTATGTATCTTAAAGTACCTTTTGCTACTTCTATGTTATATTAGCCATCTATAAGGTGGCAAATTCTAACCGTTATGCTTTTTAAGGTATTCGCTACGATAAAATAACAATCGGAACCATCCTAATGGAACTGTATGGTAGCAGTTTCTACTTTGCTACTACAAAGATCCTAATAAAGTGCAGTACGACTTTTTCTCGCTATCAAGATCCGATTTTCCACTTTATAAGTACATTTACAAAAATGTAAATTTGAACCAATCGCTAGTTAAAAATGTACCATATTCATACGTTTTGAAGAATAAAATACAATTTTTTTAAAATTATATATATAAAATTATATTGTCAGTGTTATTCAGTTTCTTCTATTACTTATGTAAAAAATTACAAACTATTACGAAAGAAAATAGTCACAATTTAGTTCCACAAACTAGTAACTACCTCAAAGCTTTACCGTTTCAAATTAGTAGTCTTTTGAAAAGCTATTTTACTAGTAGCCGGGTAGTTCCATTAAATTTAAAAATTTATTGAAGGTGGCGGACCTTCGTTGTAGTTAATTTAAGTAGCAAATAGGTAGCTTTTTCAACACCATAAAGGTATTATTCTTTTTAAGTTAAAAAAATGGATAACAGGTTTGAAGTATTTACTTTTATAAAGTTTCGGTTTCTATAATATCTGCTCCTGAGACCAAATGTATTTCTTGGGAAGACAGTTGCGCATCTTATCATATTCCTGCGGTTTACCTAGACTTTTCTAAGCATTACGCTTTCTAATGACTACTACGTTTTCAATATATCTATTATCGGTTTTCTAATTGTGTATGTGTAGTAATAAATACCAGTTGCTTCCATGTTTAAAATATGAAAATCCATAACAGATATATTCATCTGACGTCAAACCAGAAAATGAAACATAGGAGCAATTAGAATCGTTATAGTTCATGCACACGATAAGATGCGCGACTTAGCTTGGTTCTATTACAGAAAATATTACCACCATAAAAAAGTAGCGGGATTTTTTGAATATGGATCACATACCCCGAAGAAACTATTATTAAGATTATATCCTTTCTTTTGAATTGTAAAAAGGTACATTACAGAAATATTATTTTGAACCACATAGATAATTTTTTCTAATATACAGCAATCTTACTTTTTAATGAACTTTGGAACGCCCTATTGTATTTAATAATTTTATAATGTGTGTGAACATGAACGGTTTTTAAAAAAATACTACATTTAAATAAACGTGCTGTAGATAACCTACATGTGGTTAATGTACCTATCATCTATTGAGATACTTGACACGTACATGATAAAAATTAATTACAAAGTAGTAAAAGTATATTTTATATAAACTGATATTTATTATCTGTATATCTGTACAATACAGAAATTTGTCTAAAGATAAAAAGTTTCCCAACTAACAAAGTATAGTTTTTTTTTTCATTTGAAATTCGTTTGTATCAAATAAATTTTCCGCGGTGTTAGTTTAGTTAACTATGTTTCTTTCAGGTTTCAAGATCCCCGATAATTTGTTTTGGAATTTTTGAATGAATTCAATTTTTTTGTTTTCTACAATATCCCCAAAATTGGTTGCGGTAGGTCTAAAGATTGTACAAAACCTAGTACAACTACATTGGATCATTCTGGTTTAATTTCTTTTAATTCATACTAAGTTTCTATTTAAGAACATGCAGGGGCACAGATGCAGGTTTTGATTATTTTAAAGTGGAAGCTGTAATCATTTCAACAGTAAACTTCCAAAAACGGAAGCGGCTAGAAGGAAAACAGCAATACAACTGACAAATAAAGATGAATAAAAGTACTGTGAAGATATGTAAATAGAGAATTGTGAAAGATTAATCAAACCGAGGACGTGATGAAAAATGGGGATATTTAAAAATAATCTATGGAAGAATGAGTAAATAATGCTAATCAAAAAGGAAAAAGAGAAGAAAATAAAAAGTATTAAGTAAAGGTAATAAATTAAGATTAAGAATATTAGTAGAAAAAACGATAGGTCTAAACGAGAGTATGCAAAACAAAGAAAAGTGATTAGGGCACTATTAAGAAGAAAAAGCTAGATTACTATGAAAGCACATTAAAGGAGATAGAAAAAAACAATAAAAATAATAAAGTAAGGAATTTAAACAAATAAATAAAGCAAGAAAAACCAGGGTCTCAATCAAAACCTATATTTTATAATGACACAGAGAATAAATTACTAACAGGAGATGAGAATATTATAAAACAATGGAAAGAATATTTCGACCAGCTTTTAAATGAAACAGCGGTAAGAGAAAAAGAAAATTGTTTGGACGACATTGACAAATAATAAAAGTTAAAATCGAAAACACCGACAATAGTAGAAAGAACGGAAATAATAATAAGTAAATTGAAAAACAAAAAAGCCCCGGAAAGTGATGAAATAACATCTGAAATATTTAAGAACGGAGAAAAGAAATCAAAAGAGGAACTTCCAAAATTGGTAGAGGATACAAAAAGAGGAAGAAGCGATACTGTGCTCAATATAAAAAAAGAATAACTGAAAGAATTATAGGAGCATAGTACTTCTGAATGTAGCCATACCAGCGAAATATGTTAAGAACAAGTAACTGAAAACATAGAGAAAACTAGTGTGGCTTTAGACAAGAAGGAAGCACAGTAGATCAAAGATTAAGGGAGATAAAGGCAGAAAGTTTTGAATACAACAAGCCAACATGGTTCTTGTTTATTAAGTTTAAATAAGCATGCGATAGAATACCTAAAGGGAATAGAGTTATATAAAGCATTAAAAGAGCTTGAAATCAGAAATAAACTAAAAAAAATGATTCAAATGACGGTAAGAGGAACAGACAAAAGAGTAAGAATCGAATGGATTTGAAGTTAAAGATGGAACAAGACAGAGTGAGACTTTTATCAATATTGTTCAGTCTATGATTGGAAAAGTTATGACAGAGCAACAATTAATGATCCGCATTATTATCTCAAACAAGACACCAATGCTTAGTTTTTAGTAAAAAAGCAAGAACTAAAGGAAGTTATAAGAAGATTAGAAGACAGAACACTATTTGAGCAACATATTAATGACAAGCATACTAAATATATGGAATAAACAGATTATGAGTTTAAAAAGGATCATCAATAGTTAAAAATTCTAATAGACAGAACTAAAACTTTCAAATATATAAAAGATGATAAATACACATATCTTGGTATAAGAAAACCGGGTATATTAGTAAAAATACAAAGCAGTTTGATGATGGGAAACCGCATCACGTATGCGTAAAATTGATCAATAAAAAACAAAGAGATATCCAGGAAAGCTAAAATGAGAGTTTATAAAACAATTATAACACCCACTGTCATTTATGGGAATGAAGTATGGATATTAAATAAGGCAGAACAGGAAAATATAGCAGAAGGGGAGAGGAAGATACTTCGAAAAATATACAGTGGAAAAAATGAGTGATGGACAAGAAAGACCAACAAGGAATTGGAAAGAGTTCTTCGGAAAATGTCTATAGATAGAAACTTGAGGATAATTCTCACTAGTTCAATCGGTGGAAAAAAAAGACAAGGAAGACCAAGAACAAGAAGGAAAGTGAAATGGAAATTGATATAGTGAATATGTGGATCATCAGATGAAAGAAAGAAAAGCAGTAAATAAGAAAATGTAAAGAAAGATGACCATACAAGCCATGCACCTTCGCAACTCGTAGTGCTACTAATTTTAAAAGTGAAAATATTATTAAGACAGGATCATTTATGAAACAAATGTTTATGCAATACATTATTAGAACTTTGGGTAAGATCTGAGATTATTTTAGCAGAAAATACATTTTTATAGAGATTTTTCAATGATATCTTTGGTTCTATAAATTTCATCTGTATGTATACGGCATAGAGTGACATTCTTTAAAACCAATTTAATGAAAAGGAATTTCATTCGTTTCAATCTTTGATCGTTTTAAGCCCTTCTTCTATCTCCGATCTTGGCACTAGCATAGATATTTTGCTAAATTACCAAGTTAACTTAGCAAAAACCTCAGATGACGTTAAAAATGATTGAAAGTGGGTTAAACTAGAAATTAACTTTAATCGAAAAATAAAAAAAACATTCTTAAAACCAAATTAAAGAAAGTTGCTTCCATTGCAATATTAAAAATAAATAAAAAAAATCTGTAAATAAATTCGTCATGTAAAGGTTACATACTAAAAAACTAGTTCTTTGGTTATTTAATAAAAATATTCTTTATAAATCTTCGTACTCAAATTCTGAATAAGAATCTTCATTTAGTCTGAAAATGATGGGTTGTAAGGGTTAACACAATATACTCATCTTCTTTTTTGTTAGTTGTGAAATTCTTTTAATTATTTCATTATCCGGTTTTACACTATTATCGTTTTTAAATAATCGAAATATTTAAAACATCTTGTTACGTTTGTATGTGTAAATATTTATTTTTAAGTACATAATTGTCATTACCTGTTTGTGGAATTTCATGTAACTGCGATATTTCACTATTATTATTTTTTTTTTGTAATTTAATAGATGTTTTGAAATTTTTAATATGTCAATCATTATGTTGTTTACTAGCAGTAAAAAAATACTTATTCCTTTTTTTCTGTCAATGTTTATTTTATTTATCTATGACGTTGTACCTGTATTGCAACCTTCCAGGAAGTTAGGAAAGAGTCTACACTGGTCCACTTTTCAATACCTTTGTAGATTAGCATGTTATTTGAGGAATTTAGTCATGTTCGAAGATATACTATAAAAATGTCAATAGAAAATATTTCATTATAATTATAAATCACAAATTTTTCTTACTTGGCGATATTAGTACTCAGTTCCTGAATACAAAAACAAATAGTTACCTTTCTCGGTATACAATCAACATTATAACCACGTGGGTGGGCCTGTCAGAACTGCCGCCAGCGCGTCATCCTTCTCAGAAACTTTAGTTGCTGAGAGCCCTTCCAACGTCACAAAGTACAATGCAAATGCAATGATATCGTTATTTCAGATGGATTCTATGTATATGCAAAGAATCTGTTCTCGCATTTTGATTTAATTTAATGCTACAAACTCAGTTTATAGAGTTTAATTTTGAATAATGGCTAAAATGTAATTGCAGTGTATTATGATCTCGAAAACCGTAGGAATTGTGCATTAATGTTGGGCTAGTACAATATATCTTTATGTTAAAGTATTTGTTTTGGGTATATGCTTAATTCGTTTTTTGTCATACATTCTTAAAATAATTAGCATATTTAAGATATATTCCTAAAATACAGGGTGTCCTCGAAAATAATGCACATATTTATGGACGAGGTATAAAAAAGTATGCAGAAGAAAAATGTCTTATTTTTCAAAGTAATAAATATTAGTATTTTACATCTATCCAAATATTATTTACTGAAAAACAACTAAAGCCGGCAACACCGATAATTTATTTTAATTTATTATTTTTAATTTAAAATCAGTTTTTTTGAACACTTGGATATTTAGAATGGTCGATTACAGAGGATGTAGAAGAGCGAAAAATTTATTCTCGGCAATTATTACACGATCCGAACGATTTCTACCACTACTTTTTTTAAGTAATACACTACACTTTCCTACAATCTTTGGGACACAGACACAAAACATCGCGGATCAGATTAATTAACATGTCGTAATATTCTTGATTTGAATCAAAATGTCATTTTTCAGTGAATTATTGAAACTACTTTACCAAACGATAAACTTACAGCGATTAAACGATCCGAATCATCTGCAAACTAACACAATTTTATGATTCAAGAAAATAGTTTAAAGTGCATTGTTGTGTAAAATAATGATTTAAAAAAAATTATTATTAGAATATTTTTTTGCAAACGACACGTTCTACATACCATTTAAAAATATGCATTATTTTCGCGGACACCCTGTTTATGGTAGAGGTTTAGAATGAAAATAATACCAGACAGTCGGCTTAGAAGCTTGGGCCACATACTGGGAGAGTTTTTTTATTTCCATTTGTGGGCGCTTTTCCGTTCTATCGGTATTCTAAAGGCCCAGTATAAACACAATACCAGTACAAATTGTATACATTTATCATGTTGAATAGAGTCTCCTATTAGTAATTATTTTGAAAGTTTATGTGAGAGTTACTGTAAAATTAGATACAAAAACAATTGTAAATTTGCAAAACTTAAATTTTAACTTCATTTATAAGGTTCATCTAATATAAGTAGTTCTTAATGTAAAGAATTTTATGGGTAATGGGCATTTAAATATTTTATGTTGAAACTTCTTTAACTTAGAAAAAAATAATCTCAAAAATAAAACATTCATTAATAGAAACTAAAAGTGAATTATAATTATACACTATGTATAGAGTCTTTATTTTATTATTTACATGAAGATCTAATTTATGTATATACTTAAAACACCTATGCCCATGGATCTTCTTTGTTTCTTGAATATTTATGAGTTTTTTTGCAATTTAGAATAGAAACACTATAAAAAGGTCAAAATATTAAAAATTTGAATCTGGATATAAGCATTGGCTCAATAATAGCAGAAAAAGATACCTACATAATAAAACTACTGCTCTCAAGCTCTAAAACAAAACAAGTGTCTTAATATATCACAGCAGCACTTTACGTATAGGTTAGTTTTCTAAAAATTGTTCTTGGACATTGTTTAATTTTTAGTCATGTAATTTTTATAGGTATTTCATCATCAAAAAGTATATTTAAATTTATTTAATTTTCTTCTACAAAATAGAAGGAGCCAATTTTATAGAGTAATAATATGTTTGGTAACATAATTACGAAAAATATTGAAACTTTTTCCATAGGACTTGTAGTTTTGCCGGAAATCGAGATAAACAGTTTTCTACCCTTAAAAACTCACCCCCTTCCACTTCCCGACCTCAGATCGCCCGTAAATTATTTTTCCTTTCATTTTTGTTATATTCTCTTCCTTTTCCAATGGGTTTCATCCTACTATTATTTTATTTCATTTCAAAAATTATCGACCCTGGTCTATAAGTAAGTGCTAACAGTTAATATTTGTAATAATAAATAATAAAAATGAAACTTTGTTGAATGAGACTACGGTATATTTTGGGTGATTAATCAATCAATCTCATTTTTGTAAAAATAAAAAAGGATGATATCGTTTTTTATTAAATTGCTAATTCTTGTCAAATAATGCTCTAAAAGTTTAGTTTTTTTAAGTGTCAACTCATATTTTTTTTGTAATTTTTAATGAATTCAGCAATTCGAGCATAGGTCCTTAGAGGCTGCCTTTAGGTGGTAAATAATAGTGGGGGTGTATTGGTAATCTATAAATAGATACCCATCTAAACCATGTAGCTACTGTCTTTAGCCGGATATTTAAACTTAAAATTTTGAAAGATGTTTAAACCTTATTAACTCAAAAATATGAAATCTGAAATATTTCTTCGTAATGATTTAAAATCAATTGATTTACAAAAATTGCTCATTTATATACTCATAATGTAAAGTTGACGCTCTGCCGTTAATAGAAATTAACATTAAAAGTAAAATAAATGTTTAAGGGTTGCCTTTTAAAAAACGAAGTTGGAGACCAGTTTTTAAGGGATGGTTTAACTAGGGAGATGGTTCCATCCTTTGAACCAGCTGTCAATTTTTTTTTCAACTATATATTGGCAACAATAACAATTCTAATCTACTTATATAGATTACTTTTTCTAAAGTAAAAGCTTATTTATGTTTCAGGTTTCTTCAGAAATAATAGTAATTTAAAAGTAATATGAAAAATAAAGGAGTGGCTATTTAAAAATATAAACTTAGGGAAAGGAGGAAGAGTTTTTAAGTACTCATTTGACATGAAGTTTTAGTTCATCTTTTGATTATTATTTATTATTATTATTATTATTATTATTAATAGGATGTGAAACTATTTTTTTAAATATTGGCTGGGTAAAAATATGAGACATTCATTTCATTTAGCTCTCTTTGGTCTAAAAGACATTTATCTCTAATCTGCAATATATTAAAAATATAAAAATTTTAACATTGCCAAAATTACATCATGTAATTGATTTTCTTCATTTGATCCAAGTTCTTGCCTTAATCTTTCACTTAATTGAATAAGAACTTTAATTCGATTATTCCTAATCCATCTATGTATATTTTAATTATTCAATTATAACACTTTTTTGGAAAGAAAATTAGCAATTTCAAAATATTAGAAATATTTAGTAGGTTACTTTAATTTCTAAAATGTTTTGAAACAAAAATAAAAACGCCGACAAACTGTTTATTAGTAACAAATTTTTATTACAATAAAAGTTACGTGAATTTTATAAAAGTTTGAGAAGAGCTGCAAAAAAATATATGGCAAATTAAGTAACTGATGGGTTATAAAGTAATAATTATTCTAGACTATAAGCGCAATAACATTAAATATATAAACAATTTACTTATATTCTAATCTGTCAGTGCGAAAGTTTATCGAAACAAAAATATAGTTAATAGTTTAAATTTTTAAATCAATATGCAAGATCTAGATATTCTTTTAAAAATATTGATTAACTTAAGTTTAAGTACAGCTCTTCAAAATATTTTTTTTAATAATAGAATGTCTAGATATTGCATACTTAGGTACTAAACAGATTATTTTTTTTTAACTCTTCTATTTAACGGTACTTTATAAAAAGATAAGGAATTTGTATATTAAATTTTTATCATTTTAAGATGCGTTCGCTTTTAAGAAACTAACCTGCACATTTGATATTATGATTACAAAACACCATTGCTAATTCTTATTCTTTAAGAAATCAATAATGAGTGTGGGATTATTTACATATTAAATAATAAGTAGCCAATGCACTTTAGGTTACAAACCGCAGCAACTTAATCCTAAAATAATTAATTAAGCATTGTGAACTACAGGGGTAGTAGTGAACTCGTAGCGGCTCAACTTTGGAGTCTTAGGACCAGAAAGATCTTCGGATAAAGGTCTATATACTGATCCACTATGCTTCTTGTGAGTAGAGGTTGTGTTCCAAAGAGGAATTTTAAGTCGTGGTAGATTTGCCCTGTGCATATCGAACCTATTATTTCTGCGAAGGACGCATAAAGTTATGGTAACGGCAACGGTTAGTACTACTAAAGCACTTAAAACAAAAACAGAAGTGACTGAGAGAATGTAAGTAGCTCTAGCTAGGGAGGTATCATCTTTAAGCAGTTTAGTAGAAGTTTCTTCATTGATATCATCATCATAAGTATATTCGTTGTCATCTTCTTCATCATATTCGTTTGATTCGTCATAGCTATTGAATTTTTCAACTGCGGAACCGAATTTAGTCGTTTCGTTTTCGATTGCCTTTGTAGGGGATGGAGTGTAATGATCTGGACAAATACCGCGGTAGATTTCTTTCCATTCTATTGATCTAAACCCATCGTCTTCTCCAAAAGTTTTGTCGAAACCATTATTGATAGTCTTGGTGTATTTAATAGGAATAACATTATTCTGTTTAAGATGATAGAATGCCCGGCATACATCATCATTTAAATATAGTGCAGCAAAATCTAAATCTATAGCTTCTAACTTAGGCATAACCTTAATGTCTTCTTCAGTTATTGTGTTAAGATTATTTCCACTGAGGAGGATTTTTCGTAAGTATTTAATTTGTTTATTGTAGTTAGACCATATTTTTCTCAACGAAGCTTTCCTAGCGTCGATTTCTCGAAGAAGAGGATTGTTGGCGAATACTTCAGGATTTAAAGACATAAGAGGATTACCAGCTATATTCAGCGTTTCCAAATTGCGATTATTCACAAATGTCTGTGGAGAAAAGTATTCAATGTTATTGTAAGAGATGTCCAACAATCTCAAACTAGATATTTTATCAAAAGCATTATCAACATTCTTGAACTTGTTATGTGAAAGTTCTAAAGTGATCATGCTCTCCATATTTTTAAACACCGAACTTGATAATCTTTTTAGATTACAATATTTACAAGAAAATGTATAAAGAGAAAAGTTTTCTTCGCTGTTAAGATAGAAATCTGGTAATGTCTGTAAATTGTTCCCATCTAGATTAATTTTAATAAGTTTACTATTTGCCGAGAAGACATCGTCATCTAGTCTGGTCAATTTATTGTAAGACAGATCAATAACTGATAAGTCAGACATATGTCTCAAAGCTTTGCTGCTAATATTCCTAATATTGTTATAACTTAGTGTTAACTCATTCAATGATGTTAATTTTCGAGTAGATTCTTCATCAAAACTTTCGAGCTGGCAGTTCTTCAACGACAGTGTTTCTAAACTATCGGAAGTGTTTAGAGCAAAGTGTTTAATTGGGTTGTTGTCTAAATTTAAGAAAATAAGTTCTTGATTATTGATAAAAGTAGTAGCAGGAAGTCTAAAAATGTGATTGCTTGAAAGATGGAGTTCTTCTAAGCTAAAAAGTCCAGCAAAAGCTTCAATTTCGATATTTTTTATGTAATTGCCTGTTAAATTAAGGAATGTCAGCTTTAGCAATCCGTCGAGTTTAGGAATTTCTTCCAAACTACAACTGCCGAAATGAATCTCTTCTAATTTTTCTGAAAACAAATCGGGACTGTCTTCGAAGCCACAATCTTGAAAATATAATCTTGTTACATTATTAAAAGCTTTTGCATCTATGCTTCCTATTCTTGTATTAAGAACGACGATATCGTCCAAATTTTTGAACTCGCTAAAGGTATTTTCTTGAATTTGGTTGATAATTAAATTCTCCAAACTTACGACGTTAATCATCGCCTTGTTTATAAAACGGAATATGGTAGCATTAAGTACTAAAGGCTTGGTACATTCTATTATTTCCAGCCGGCTCGGTAGCTTACCGAATTTGCAGGAACAATTTTCTATGCAAACTATTGAGCTTTGAGACTGCGATGGTATGGTAGCCTGCAACTGAGCGCATACCACCGCTTGGGCAGTCAACAGAAGTACTAAATACTTCATGTAGGTATCTGAAACAAAAAAAAAACATCAATTAGTAAACATGTCTCTACATAAACACCTTTAAATTTAATTACGGAATCGAAACAATGATGAAAAATCTTTATTAGTATAAATTTTATATTTGGATAATAGGAATAGGTAGTATTTAATGGAAATCTTAAATAAATGGAATATCATTTACGATTATGCTTTTTGTAAAACTACTGCTGTATTCTAAAACAAAACAAAAAATGAATATCTAAAAGAAATTAAAGAAAGTGCAGATAAAATAGAAAACATATGTGCCCTTTGTCTAATTCTCTTCGTTCTGATAGGGGTTACTGTAGTAATGTTAGTAACTTTTTTCGGTACTTAAAATATTTTCACTTAAATTAAAAAATTAAATAATATTAGAGTTGATTACCTTCTAATTCGAAATATTTTGAAAAATTGTTTATTAGGAGATTCAAAGAAACGAATGAAATTATTTTTCATTAAAAGAATGTCACTCTATGCCGTATACATACAGATGAAATTTATAGAACTAAACACATCATTGAAAAATCTCTATAAAAATGTATTTTCTGCTAAAATAATCTCAGATCTTACCCAAAGTTCTAATAAAGTATTGCATAAACATTTGTTTCATAAATGATCCTATCTTAATAATATTTTCACTTTTAAAATTAGTAGCACTACGAGTTGCGAAGGTGCATGGCTTGTATGGTCATCTTTCTTCACATTTTCTTATTTACTGCTTTTCTTTCTTTCATCTGATGATCAACATATTGACTATATCGATTTCCATTTCACTTTCCTTCTTGTTCTTGGTCTTCCTTGTCTTTTTTTCCACCGACTGAACTAGTGAGAATTATCCTCGAGTTTCTATCTATAGACATTTTCCCAAAAATTCTTTCCAATTCCTTGTTGGTCTTTCTTGTCCATCTCTCATTTTTTTTCCACTGTATATTTTTCGAAATATCTTCCTCTCCCCTTCTGCTATATTTTTCTGTTGTGCCTCATTTAATATCCATACTTCATTCCCATAAATGACAATGGGTGTTATAATTGTTTTATAAACTCTCATTTTAGCTTTCCTGGATATCTCTTTGTTTTTTATTGATCAATTTTACGCATACGTGGTTTTCTTATACAAAAACTATTTTTTATAGTTAATTCATATAAGATTTAAAACATCTACTTCTAGTGGTATCGTTTACAGAAAAAAAAATGTCTACAATATTTGATATTAAGCCGCTTTATCTATATTTTTAAGTATGTACCATAAATCTATGTATATTTGTAAGATACAGTTTTTAGTGAAATGTAGTTTCTAGAATACTCAAAAACAAAAGTTTTTATAACATTAAATCCAAATTTATCTTAATGTAGAAAAACTCTAATCATATGTGCTTATTACTCTTCAAAATATTTCGCAATTTTGCGGTTCTAAAAATAACTTCTAAAATAATCTTAAAATACCTCTAAAAAATATCTATTATATTATTAATCGAAATATGTTATTAATGAAAATGAAGATAATTAACGATGTAAATACTGGACGTTTTGCAGATTATTTAAAAAACATGAAATTATCTAAATAGAAATAGTCCTGAATATAATATAATTTGTTTTTTGTGAGAAACCAATAAGCGTTTTGCATAAAATGAATTTTTGGTATTTAGACGGAACTCTTTCATATTGTACAAAGTATTTTTACCAGTTGTTCATCATTCATGAACTAAAACTGGCCACTATGTCCCATTAATATTTTGTTTATTACCAAATAAAACCATAGTTACGTAAATCTTTTATCCGCATTGAAATCAAAAGTATTGGACACATTATTAGAACCTTATGAGTTATTTGTAGATTTCGAAAAAGCAATTCCTCATGTTGGGCCTAATGGAAAAATTAATGGTTGTCGATTTTATTTACACCAAGCTTGGTATAGAAAAATTTAGTCTATTGGACAAATTCAAGAATATACCAAGAAAGACGGTAGGTGGCCCCGCTGTACCTTTTTACTTAAGACAAAATGAAGTTGAAGATTGTTTTGCATTTGATTTGATGAACCAGAAAATGTATATTTGGATAAATATTCACCTTTACAAGTGCTCTAATTTTATTTTATATAATATTTTTATATTATAAATTTTATTATTATTTTCCAAATTTTTCCCAATTAATTTTTTTCTAATTTCCCCCTGATATCAAAATTCTTCATAACAACCTTCTTTTGTATTTTTTCGTGACTGTTACCCCTTTTTTCAAAACAATTGATACAATCTTTTATTTTAACTAATGATAACTATTTTTAACAAATTTACTAAACATTAAAATTAACATTGACATACATTAAAATTAAAGCTAGCTTCTAATAACAAATAGATTTCAATAAATGACCAAATTTATTGATACCCAAAGAAAACACTACAATATATTTTTATACTAAAGTTGAAAGAATATGAAATTGAAACATAAGATACAAAAAGTAAAAAGTACATTAAATTTTATGAAAAATATTACAAATATTACAAAGATTGAGGCCAAATGACTGGGTTCAATTTTTAAAAATACGCCTCAAATATTCATAACTAAAGTATTTTAGCTATCAGCAATGTTATAGTTTTTCCGAGGAACATTTTTTGAGGAGATTCAATTGTTGTTAAAAAGATGTATTAAAAAAATAATTCCGTTAACATCATCGAGAACTATAATAGAAAATACAAATTAATTGGGGTTCTCCACAGTTTCATTTGACGATGCTTACCTCGTAATAATATTAGTGTTTTATCCACCAGGTAAAATTGAATATTTACAAAAATAAATTGAAAACAAAGAAAAAACAACATCTGAAAAAGTTTCTGTGCAGTCAAAGAAGGGTAGACTAAGGATTAAGAATTAACTCAATAAAAATAAGCAAATGCCAACGTTATGAAAGTTCAGCTGAATCAATAACGTTATATTTTTATAAGTAGTGATGTCAGGCTAGAATTTAATTTTAAGGCGTGTAAAGGCTTCAAAGTTTATAATGTATTTTGCCAACTTAATAAAAATTGTAAATTGAAATTTAAGAATAACTCTTAAAAAGCCACTGAAGTCAGTGAGTTGATAGAAGCGAACATGAGTGATAAAGTGGCAATTTTTGCTTTTATTTAATATTTCATGAAATAAGGTATTTAAATTAAATAAAAAATATAAGTCTAGATTCCTGAAGTCAAATTAATGTAGCACCTGGTATAGGTATTTATATACATTTACAAACAGAGACAATAACAATGTAGGAATTTAAATTAGTATAAATATTTAAGTAAAAATAAACATTTCCTAACATTTGTGTCATTGTATGATAATGATACAAGTAATGGTTCATTTCTTTGTAGGATGCATGCCTTAATACATGGGCTTAAGTAATCAGTTTAAAAGCTTACCTGACTACTTAGGAAGGGTTACATAAATAAGGCCATTGTTCCTGGAATAAACTAGAGTGGAACATTCTAGAACGTCTCCCAGGTGTCATTTTTAACATAAATAGAATTTTTAATTTACAATTAGCATATTTTGTTGATAAAAGTATAAGCAATAAAGATAACATTTATAAAACAATAATAATGTCTTCCATTCACGTAAATGTCAGCCAAAGCCAAAAACGTTATCAATAAAAATAATGCAAAACGAAAAGGTTTATACATATAAGCAATCTTTTGTAATTAATGTAAAATCCTGTTTATTACTGACAAACAAAAATATTTTACACAAACCAAGACTATTTTAATAGTGGGTAAGTATACAGTGCGTTTACAAACTCAAGCCTTTCATTATTTTGAGAAACTATGCCAAAAATATTACATTTTGGAGTTAACTTCAACATCTTCATGAATGTGTCGGGATGTCTACGAAGTCGAATATTTCAAATGGCTTATAGAGTTGAGTGGCACCTTGTTTTATAGAACTTTACAACCTCTTTAGATCCATGTTTTTTCTTTTGAATTTGGATAATTAATAAGAAAATTACAAGGCTTTTAAGATAAAATAATTAGAAGATCATATTTTCTTAATTAGATATTTAAAACAATCAATTCATCAAAAATAAATAAATAAGTGTTCTACAATTATAAGTCAATCAACAACAATCAACGTTTTTAGTGGATAAGTGGATATAGATATAATGGCTAATCACCCAAATGGGGTATCGCTTCTCCATGTTTTCCTGTTCTGATCATTTCTTGGCAATTGTGTATTTTGGCTTTGTTTACTATTTCTGTCTGCTTCTGGTCTGCCCCTTTATAGTCTCTGCTGCTTACACGATTGTTGGTTATATTATCGTTTTGTATATCCACATCTTCGTATTTTTGCTTGTTAATAGCTTTCTATTTGCCTGGTATACTCTACTTTTTCCGTTATTTTCGCTTTTCTTCTTCCATCATTTGTTATCATTACGCCCAAATACATAAATCTATCTACTTCTTCAAATGTGTATCTATGTTGATCTTGCCGTTTTGAACATCCCCTATTCTATTCATTCTCATAATTTTTGTTTTTCTTTGATTTATTTTCAATCCCATTTTCTCACCCTCTCTTATAATTTCTTTTAATATTTTTGGTTGTTTTTCGTATTTTTCTAAATAATAACTTATTCAATTAATTATTTTCTTGTTCTTAACGGCCCTTTATTTATTTTTCTGACTACATATTCCAATGCTGTATTACATAAGTTTGTAGATAAAAGTCTTCTTTTCTTACCTCTTTGTTTATTTCAAACTTTTTCGTTTCCCCTTTTTGTGTTTTTACACTTATTTTTGTATTCGTCACTGTCATTTATATTAGTCTTCTTAGTTTGCTTTATATTCCCATTTCCTGCAATGCTTTCATAAGTTTATTTCTTTTCAGCGAGTCAAAAGTTTGTTTGAAATCTACAAATATAAATTCTATTTCTATTTATATTCATATGCCTTTCCGGTCATTGTTGTAAGGGGTGTATTTTTCTGTTGACCCTTCCTTTACGAATCCACGTTGGTATTGTCCAATTAAGTTTATTTTCGTATTAGGTAGTTTTTTCTGTATTATTATTGACAATATTTTGTATGTAAGTTAATCCTCTATAATTATGTGCTATCACCACTTGTCTTGTCTCCCAGTCCCTTGGCATATTTTCTTCTATCCATATTTGTTTTATTTGCTGATATATTTTTTCTTGCAATAGCTCTCTTTCATATTTAATGAACTTTATATTAATACCATCTTTATATGGTGCTTTGCCATTTCGGATTTTGTTAATAATATATTTTATCTCTTGTTAGGATTTCTGTTTCTCTTCTGTCTACTACATCCTCATTTAGCGGTCCCTTTAAGTTGTTTTCTTTGTTATACTCTTGAGTGTTTCTATTGTTTTTTTATTTATTTTATAATCTTTTTATATATTTAGGTGTCTTCTTTATTGCCTTTTTTCCATTTTAGTCCTAGCTTTCACCTTCATTTTTGTTAGGTCCTGGCAATTCTTATTATACCATTGTTTAGTATTTCTTTTCGTTGTTCCTATAATTTCACCTGCTACAGTGTGAAAGAGCCGCCTCTGTAAAAGCAAGATTAAATCCAGAAAGCTAGTAATTTTTATTTTTCTGTGAATATTTCAATAAAATTACTTAGAGTTAATTTCAAATTTACAAATTCAAAAGTTAAAAAATAAGCTGGTATGACAATTATAAATCTTTTAAATACAAGGGCTCTCACAGATTCTTTCGGGAAAAATATACGAAGAGTTTTCAAAATCAACTAACAGATATGAAATTTCATTTTTAAAGGCATATTACTGAAATAAAAGTTGACGGTTCAAATGACACCGTAGATGAGTTTTACGATTGTAATTGAATAAATATAGTGGGCATAGTTAGATTGTTATCCCATCACTAATTTTCCGCATTGACTAGTTCTGTAAAAGCCAAAAGTCATAAAAAGTCTGTAAAAGCAAAAGTAGCGTTAAAAGGTGAGTTCAGAAAGCTAGACGAATACGGAAATCAGTTGTAGTTTAACATCTGTCTCTAAAAATATTTCATGATCAATTGTTTTCAGTCTTGTTACATTTTGTAAGTTATAATAGTTGCCGGCACTCTATTCTGAATTAGTCAAACGGTTTATTAAAGAATTCGATGAGGCTCAATAATTATTCAAATTCTTAATGTACATTTTACTTGTTCTTCATTTAATTTTTATTGTAATATTCATATATTCCTCGCCCAATAAATAGTTCGTTTCTTTCTTCTATCGAGAGTATAATGATTGCTATTATTATTTAGGTCATTTTTGGTACAAATCGAAGGTGAATGTAGGAATAAACACGAGTAGAATAAGGGTATAGGATCATACCAAAACTCATTAAACGTTATTGCAAAAAAAGCAGTTTTTGTTAAATTAATTAATGATATGACAGTGGGTACCCAAATATTGAACCATAATACCATTATCTTAAAAATACACATATAAAAATAGTATATAGTATATATTTGTTTATAAAATAGTGACTCGGTTTAGTTTTTTGTGCTGGCTATAACAGATTAGATTAAATATGCCTGTCTTGATGTTTTAAAAATATTTCAATAAATATTTTAATAGATATAATAGGTAATTAAAGTAGATATAGTTTTGTATGCAATTCGAATCATAAAACGATCATTACGGCTAACGCTTCTCCTGATAATATTCACGACTGGTATATTATAATGATCGTCATTATAATCCCTATAACATGAATAATTATTTTCTGTAAACGTAGTAACCGTCAATACTTTTATACCCTAAAATCTGATTTTAAACTACACGTTTTTGTTACAGGATTTAAAGTACCTATTGAATGAATTTTAACTGAGAACTAAAAGCATATTTTTAATAGGGTTGTTTTATTTATCAACCTTTGGAAAAAATTTTAAGGTGGCCAAAATTTAGGGAATGTAGGATAAATATTAAAATATTTCCAGTTTTTACAAAAATTTTTGTATTGTTGTAAATTTTTTGTAATCGCACGTATAAACAATTGGCAGGGAAACAGATGTATTTGTCAAAAGTATCTAAAGATGTCAACACTGGAGGGTAGTAATCAAATTTAGGTAAACATAAATAGAAAAACTATGCTTATCTTGAATTTCCATCGTATTACAAATCTTTTTAAATTACATTTTCCCGACCAAGGTTTCGCTGTCTATCTAGCATTCTCAAGAGTGACATAAGATTGATAGATTTCTTATAAGCGTAAGTAATTTCATCCCATAAACATTTCAACCAATCATTATCAACCAATATGTACAATAATTTAGTTTTACATGATTGACAAGAAACAAGAACTTGCTTTTGGGAGGAAATAAAGAAATACCTAAAATGTCCTCAGTAGTATTGAATGAAAAATTAAACCTTGAAATTATTTAGATTAGACCTTTTGGACTAAATATCTATATAATAATAACCGAAATATTTTTAGTAAAAAAGAATGTTATAGAAAATTATAGAAATGTTTATGGTATGAAGTTTGTTACGCTTATAAAAAATCTTATGTAACTCTTGACAATGCTAGGTAGACAGCGAAACCTTGGTAGGGAAAATGTAATTAAAAAAGCTTTGTAAATTCTGTGGAAATTCAGATAAGTATAATTTATCTTTTTATATTGATTATGCAAAAATTCCACAAAGTAAGGATTGAAACAACTAATTTAAATTGGTTTGGAGTAGTCCGAAAAGTGATGAAAAAAAATAAAAACGACTAAAAGACAAAAATGACTTTAACACGTTTAAAAAATTGTTAATGACATCATTTTTAAAATGTCGCGATTTGGTTCTGATCCTGGTGGCTAAATTGATAATTCATTCAAACTATTATTTTTCTTAAAAAAGAAAAATATTTTTACGACTAACCCTCGTACCGCGCTAAATACTCAAAAACCAAACAATTTTCTGAAGGGCGCTGCTTTTCTGTGTAGTTTAAGTTCATAGCTTGATGACACCTAATAATCCATTTATACAAATTTTACCATTTTAGTTCGGAAACACAACACTAATTAAAATTAACTGGCATTTTGGCGATAGATGGCACTTGTTCAAATAGAACAAACAGTAATTTTTTGTTTAAAATTCGCTTTATCTGTGGCACCGATGGTCAAAACAGTTCATTTTAATTTATGTCGTGTTTTTGGAATTAAAACGCACAATTTTGTCCAGATATATTAGAGTTGTCCCTTTACCAGTTTTTTTTAAATTTTTTATAGCGTGCTTTATACAAAAACTATTCTACAATCTTCGTATGCGGCGTCAGTATTTTATAAATCAACGTGTTTTTAAAAACTTTTTCGAATTATCGAAGTCATAAGGTTCTTACTACTGTAATAGATTATAAAAATATATGAAACTACTACTGAAATACTAAAAGTAACTTAGAAATTTTGTACCTCGCGTGAACTTGAAGAGACCGAAAATAGTGTAAGTAGTACTTTGTTTCAAAATTATTTTTCTATATCATTATTTAGGTAGATGGAGAAATGTAAATTCTAAAGTTAGTAGTAAAAAATAAATTTTATCGATTTGGCAACCAGAATGAGCAGAAAAACTAGAGAAACTTCACAAATAAAATGTACAAAAGACATATAAAAAAAGTCATATATAAGGTTAATAAATAATTGTACCTACAATAGGTGAAAAATCTTAGACCCAAAATATGAAGATTTAATACAAAATATTTACATAAAGAGTGGTTCCATATTGAGATGATTTACAATTTTAAAAAGTATATTTGCTTTTTACTTTAATACTGTTATGGATATAACAGAAAATAAATAAATTTAAGACCCATTGATCTGATTAAAAAGTTTCCCGCGATTATCAGAGACGTACGTTAGGGCGATTTGCTGAGTTTCCCTTCTTTAAATTATGGTTTTTCAATGCTGCAATGTTTTCTACGTACATAATGTACATTTGCTTTATGATTTTTTAATATTGACAGTTAAAATTATGACTGCATAAATATTTTGGTTTGATTATTTATTTATTGTTCATATTAGTATATGTATTTTTAAGCGACTGTTATGGGAATTTAAGTTTTACTGTGCCTCTGCCGCAAATTTCTAATTTGGCCCAAAAAAATATCAACCTTTGTACACAAAATACATAACTATTTGTACTTCAAAAATTTTTTAAGAACTAGCGTTATTTACAAGGAATAATAAATAACAGAAACAAGGTTAATAAATGATTTATTGTTAACAAGTTTTACAGCGAAAATTCGCGGAATCTGAATTAATGTTTATAGCGAAATATCTTTGAAAAAAATGTTCAGTGTAAATGTAAAAGATAAAATATACTTAAAATTCCAGAATTTTTTAAAATTTTTAAATAGTCTTATGACTCTTGTTTCACCTTTTTATCATTGTCAGAAAAGGTTAAAAAAATTTACCGGAATTTTCTAACCAATAATATGATTAATTTTCTAAAACATTTGGTTAATATTATATATTTAGTAGAGAAGATAACCTAAAAAAGATGAATTTCCCAGACATATTTGTTCGTTTAGTACTTTATACTGAGGATATCGTAGATGTCTCTATTATCAAATTCTTACAAAAAATTAAGAATATCTTATCGCATATATGAACTATTTTCATTGTTGTTACTATTGTTTTTGTTAAGTATATGTTTTTATTGAGTGTCGATAAGGTGTTTTAAGTTAAGTAACTTATCTGGTTCTTTTATTCTATAAGCTCGTAAGTGTTCACTACATTTGATTTCAAAATTCCTAATGTTGCGGTCAATATACAGTCCGGACATTATTATTCTATATATTATACATTATTCTTTACTTCAAAAGATATTACTGAAAATGTTGCTTCAGATATGTAGTATATGAAATATTTCCAAAACATAGTAATAGCTTTGTATAATTTAATTTCTTTAGGTTGTTTTGCAAATATAATATTAATGGCAACCTTTTCCTCTTTTTTATTGATCAATCTATTTATTAAATGTATCGGATAGTTAATAATTGTTTGAATATATTAATTTCCCTTTTAAAATCATGTATATTCATTGGCTCTATGTATCATTGAATTATAAGCTGCCAGTTTATGTGATATGCTGTGATTTATTTATAAAGAATAGTCATATCTGTATGAGTTGGTTTTCGATAAATTGAATATTGAAGATTACAGTTTACTTTTTTAATAGTTATATCTATATTTATGGAGCTGTTTTCTTCAATCTCAACGGTAAATTTGAACTTTGGATGTAAATTGTTAATAAAATTAAAGAAAATATCTAATTGTCTATCGCTACCTGTAAAACCAGCCAAAACATCATCAACATATCTACACCAGAAGAATACATTTTTGGAAATATTTGAATAAAAAATTTTTTGTTCCAAATTATCCATAAAAATATTTGCCAAAATTGGTGATATTGGACTATCAAAGTAATTTTGACTGATATATAAATTAAATTATTTATCATTTCTGTAATTAAAATTAATGTTTTTTTCTTTTAAGAATTTATTTACCATTGGTATACACTCAGATGGAGTGTTTTTTGAAAACATACTACCAACATCAAATGAAATTAATTTTGACTTTTCTTTTAATTTATGTGTACCAAGTTTTTGAATCAACTCTAAATATTTTTTAACTGATTATTTTGATATGTAGCTGTAGTTAGTTAGTCTTATTCAGCATTTCTGCCAATTTATTATTCGGTGTAATAACATAGGAACCCACAGGTATAGGTGGTTTTTTATTTTTTTTTAGATTACCTTCTGTACTAAATATATATTAATCAAATGTTTTAGAAAAATGATTGGTTAGAACATTTATAATACAATATCAAGTCTGTATATGAAATGCATGTCAATTTCTTTAATCTTATCTGACAATGCCAAAAGGTGAAATAATTATCGTAAGAATATTTAAAAACTTTTAAGGGTAGAAACAATCGTGAAAAAATATTCAATGTTCTGGTATTAACTGTATTTTTTATTAAAATTTAGTTAAATAGTTCAACACTTATAAAAATGCTGATAAGACCATAGTCAAAATATTAATACACTTTACTATCCATCAAGAATAACTGAAACCGCGAAGGTCGGGTGCACATCAATCGAAACAAAATAAATAGTGAAATTAGTCATTTGAAAAACACCCTTGGAGCTGTTGACTTCGTAATATCGAGGGTTGAAAGTAAAGAGTGCTAGTGCAGTGTTGCCGAGTTGACAATGACCACATAAGTAAAAAATAAATCTTTAGAGTCACAAGACAAAGCTCCAACCAGTAACTCTTAAAAAAGTTACATGAAGGAGTGGCTGAAGCTTAGAAATACCCCATTTGACGATACCATATTAAGACCTGATTTATATCAATTAATTAAATGGCATAAACCTAAATATAAGAAATACGCGATTGATAGAATTATCAGAGAACATGGTCATGAGGTTTTAAGGATACCACCTTATCATCCGGATCTTATTGTAGACAAAGTGATTACAATTGAGAATGACTTAATATCAAAGGAACATTTCATAGACTCTGTAATAGAAAACGTAATTATTAATTTAGGCGAATGTGATACAGACAGTGATGACGATTATATTACTGAAGCTGAAAGTGATTATGATGATTCGTTGTAAATAAATTTTAGTTTATATATAATAATAGGTATTGTTGCTAAATAATTACATTTTGATTAATTATTAATCTTTTTATTTTACTATTTAATAGGACCTTTAAAATTTTACATAATTATTATCAGGTTCATCGTTTTTTAATATTGCCACTAATTTTTTAAGACCTACACACGTTGTAGGCGCCAAATTATTGTGAAATAAATATACCTTGATTAACTATTTAATTCGACTTTTGAATTTTTACATTATACATTATATTAAACTATTCAGTTACAATAACAAAAAAATATTCTACTATTAGGGGCCAAAAAATTATCCCCGTGTTTGAATAACAAAAGACGATTGTGAATATTGGAAAAAAATATATTTTTCCCTGATCCCTAAACAGCAAATATATAAATAATGTAAATAATTTTATTATTATAATATGATTTATGTAGTGTAAAATAAATATTATAATAACATTGTACTTTCTACTGACCTTTCCAAGAATATATATAAAATATTTTAATATCAATGGATTAAACCGGTAAGTAGGTTTAATTGCTTTATAAATATAAGGGAAATAATCACATTTAGAAAGTCTGGCAGGATATTATTATTTTCATTAAAAAGTAAATGTAATTCCCAAATAAATTTTTTAAACGACATTTAAAAATAAATACTGATCTTGTCCAAATTAAGTTTGTACACAATATCGTTACTTAAAATTTGTATATTTTACAAGATAAGGCAACATAGATTAACAAATCGCTCTGGTCCTACAATTTCTGGTTCTAATTTGTGGTACCCCTCCTCCTTGAAGTCGCAGCTTCAGATATTCTTGACGGATAGTATATTTCCACTAATTTTTTAATTTTTAATTATTAAATAAATAGGAGAAATAATTGAATGCCAACAAACACTTGGTGCTAGTTTTCCAATCAATATATTTACTTTATTAAGCTTAGACAATAAACACATTATTAATCAATTAGTTAAATTTCTTCTAGAATTAAAAATAAATATGTAAATATAATTTTATGACGTCTGCGGCAAACGTATTCTATTTGATGCCATTGACTCTGCATATACAGATATTTTCACTGTTGATAAATAATGTTATTCTAATTGAGTTATCAGCGTTTTTCAAAAATGTTCCACCTCGTATGAAAATGTCTTATTACAGGTAACATTAACTATAGTTGCAGAAGAATACCTCTCTAAAAATGTTCCTTTAGTGACCCCAGCGAGTGAAATTCTCTACATAATTGGTTAAACAAATCAATAATGCATTATTTTATTTGTTTATTTTACTGTCCAACCTGTACAAATTGTGGAAAACTATCAGTTAGGGATCTCCTGCATCGACAGAGGGAAATTTAATGTAAAGCAAAATGTATGTTTTACACAAGGGAGCAAACACCTAGCGTTTTATCATGTGGTGCCAGAGCGATGCATTGTACGGAAAACTGGGCCTAATGGGAATGATTTTTGTGCACAAGAGGCATATAACGAATTGCTCTTTTAGTTCTCAACTATTTTTAAAGAAATATTTTTATTATTGAACTCCATGAATTTTATACCACCTGTTCTTATTCAGATCAATAAGTAAACTGGATGTATCTAAATTAAAGATTGATAGAGATGTTTGTTCCATTAGAAATTAATTTTAAACATGGTGTTCGTGAAAATAATGTACATATTTATAGATGAGGTATAAAAACGTATGCAGAACAAAAATGTATTCAAAAGTCAGCCGTTTTCAAAGAAATAAATATTAGTATTTTACATGTATCGAAATATTATTTATTTACCGAAAAGCAACTAGAGCCGGCAACACCGATAACTGAATCAAGTATAAACAATGGTTTTTTAAACGTTCTTATTTTTGTATACCTAGATCTTTAGAATGGCCGATTACAGGGGATGTAGAAGAGTAAAAAATTGATTCTCTGCAATTATTATACATCTACCACTATTTTTTTAGATAATATACTACACTTTTCCAACAATATTTGGGACTTTGATACAAAACATCGCGTGTTAGATTAATTGACATGTCGTGATATTCTTGATTTGAGTAACATGCCATTTTTCACTGAATTATTGAAACTACTTTACCACAGGGTAAACTTAAAACGATTAAACGATCTGAATCTTCTAAAAACTAACACAATTATACGATTCATGAGGTAGATATTTCTTGGTTATATGACACATATTTTTATTAAAAGTCTGATGTGTTGGTACGTATAAATGTAAATGTTCCAAGTGAATTTTATGTAAACTAATGATGTTAGAAAAAAAAATTTGAATATTTTGTTGCAAATGATCCGTTCTACATACCATTTGAAAATAGGCATTATTTTCGAGGACACCCTGTATTTTCTACTGTAAAATATACTGTGAAAAAAAGTATTAAGAAATGCCTTAAATTTTTAAATTTGGTTTCGAATAGAAACTGTTAAAAACAAAAAACAATTAGTATATAAATATATTTATATATTACTGATAAACATAATGACCATTTTTATCAGAATTGGTTCTTAAATTTTTACATAAATGAATATAAAATTTTAGTCCTATTTTTAAATTCAAGCATAAATACGCTCACGATTTTTATTTTAAAGTTGTTAGTTATTAAAAATTACGATAGGGGATGCAATGGAGACTTTTGAATACTTTTCAAGCAATTAGTTTAATTACACGTATTAGAGATTTACTTCACCAACGAGAAACTGACACTGAACTTCGCGTAAGCGAAAATTTGAATTCAAGAACTTGACAAAGGTTTTAGAAACTACTGACATAACAAGGAAGTCATATCAAATCCCTGCATACATTCCAACTACTCACCAGGATCGCATTTTAGTAAGAAAAACAATTCCAAATAAATTTTTCAGGACTCGAGAACATATAAATTTACTGCGCTAGTATAGAGGCAAACCTATTTCAGCTAAAATAATTAGAAATGAGATATACGTCAGTAAAGTTACCAGAACTCCACCTTTCAAATCGTGTATCATTTTGCCGAGACCAAGAAAACTGGACTTAAGAGGAATAGCAACAAGTATCATTCTCAGACGAGTTGGGATAAAAGAGTCCAAGATACCACGGATCAGTAAAGGTGTTGAAAGGCATCAGTTCCAATGATAGAACTGAGCTTGTTGTATTTCAGGGAGAAGATTTAATTGGACATCGATACATTACAAACATTTTACAACCTCAAATATTTTGTTTTCCCACAAGATAATGCCCGACCCCATGTCGATGGAGAAGTTCGAATATTTTTTGAACGAAACCAAATATTATTGATTATGGATTGGCCAGCCAATAGTTTGGACACCAATTTAATAGAATTGTGAATTCAATGTAATTTATCCTTTTGAGACGCCCATGTAATTATGATTTTTTTCCATTTTCGATTAATCGCTTCTTCAGAACCTTTAAATATTTTATTTATTAAATCTAAACCAAATACATAATTAAAATAGGTTTTAGTTACGAGAAACAAACTGTGTAAAGTCTCGATGCTATCTACCCTTATATTTCAGTTTTGGTAACTAAAAAGTTTTATCTTAAGTGGCATTCACTTGAGTTTGACTTATAGTTGTCAAGCCTTATAGAGAGTTTGTGACATAAACAGAAAATTTAATAGAAAATAAAAATAACTTGTTTCGAAATAAGATGGTAACTTTTGGCTCCAGAAATATGACATTCTATTTAAATTGACCGCCATTGAAAGAAATATACGGAGTATTTTTTATAATATGTTATATTTAACCTATTTACCTATGAATTTATCAAGCTTCCAGTTTGTTTAATGTATATTTAAAAGGAACACTTTTACAGGGGTTTTAAAGCAACGTTGCGTATGTGGTTATTATTTAAATATACCTTGTAGATAATATGTATATTGTGTAAAATACCTAGGGCATATCAAAAATTTGTTATTTTATTTTCTTTCATTATTTCAAAAATGTTATTATTATTATAATGTTATATAATAGTATAGATAGGAGAGACAATTGAAGATATTTTTGATTTTAAATACCTTGTTCAAAATTAAATCATTTTAAGTAATTTAAAATAAATCCAACACACAAATATTTTAGAATTCAAATAGCTGTTTGATATCCAACCAATCAAAACATTAGTTAAAATCACTAGTACTATTACTATTATCTCTCTGCAGCTATACATTTACCCATTTAAAGTTAAATTGGACTAATTAAGCTAATTAAAAAAGCGGGTAAAGTATATACAGATATTTAGTTAAATATCGCCCTGTGCAATAGAACTTATTTTTTATTTACTTAATGTTATCAAAATTATAACATTTAAGTTTCGCGATTGGATAATAAATAAATATTTTTATTAGTCTTCAAAATTATTAAGCCATGGGTTTTTTTTGGTTTGAAAATGAAAAGAGATTAGAACGTCAAGTTTGGCAGCTTGATAGGTAAAGACGTGCCAGTGCCAACCCCTGCGATTAAAAGATTGATTTATTTAAAGTTGTAATTTGCCCTGATATTTTAGATTAGTTGTTTTTATAGATAAATAAATTGTTACTCATTTTACTCAGCCTCTTTAATTAACAATAATCAAGTTATGTACTAGTAAACCCTCCGAAAATAACACTTACATTTCTTTAATTGAAAAAATAACCCAGTACGTAGAATTATATTGTAACTAATCAGCGACATTGCCCAATTTGTCATGTTTTCTCAATCTCTCAAGCTAATAAATTTAATGACTCATCAGTAAATATATAATACATACTCTATAAAAATAAGATCGAGTAGTTGTGAAATGAATAAAAGTCAAACTATATTCATAGTGCAAGCTGGAAAGTTATTGTTAATTTTTAAGCATTTGCACGTTCCAATGTTTTTCTAGCTATTTTTATCAATGTTACTAAAAACTACTCAGTTTATCATTTATTTTTGGCCAGAAGTGAGTGTTTTACGAACACGATTCCCAAATGATTAAGTCCATTTGATCGATAACAAAAGGTTATGCCGTATATTAAATCGTAAATTCATGGTACGTGAAAAAGAGTCATGTAAATTGATTTTCGTTATCTCCAATGGTCTTCATACAGTGGGTGTTTAAAATCCAAAATAATTATTTGTATTGCCCAGACAATCAGCTCAATCAGTATATTTGAAAAATGTAATAAAATGGTGTCTTAATTAAAAATTGAGTATATAAAACGTACCATTTCGAGATAAAAAACCGCCCCATTAAGAATAAACTACCCTGTATACAGTAGGTTATGAAGAAGTCTATAGGAAAACATGAATATGTTTTTTTGCGGATAAATACATAATAAATTAATAGAAACTTACCAAAATAGATAAAAATAATGCTAGAGGTATAGCAATTTACAAATATAAAAATCAATGAGCGGAAACGAATTATCAACACTAATGTTTGAAGTGAACCCAATCACTTAGTAGTTTGTTCAAGACATAATAGCGTTATAGCTATCAGGAAGTAGTCACACCAATACACCAAACTGTTTTTCACTGATATTTGCATAGGATTGTTATATTCAGACCGCAAACATTCTGGTACCACAGTGAAAAAGGCGATGAATATTCGAAGGTTACATTTTAGGGACGCTATTAATGAATTTAATTTTGCGGTTGATGTAATTTAATTCTTGTTAACGCTCGGTGAAAAAGTCAATTTGTCGTGGAATAGGAATCAAAGAAAATTACAGCTTGATGAAGGTTATTTTAAATATTTTGAACATTATTAATAACCCATAGAGCTCAGATGCTTGGTAGCAGTTTAATGATTGTTCTATTTACATATTGTTATCCAGGTGCCAACGGAGTAATGTAAGCATTTTTTATTCTACAATAATTTTGAACAAAAGGAATGGCATTTTGTACTTCAGGTCTAACCGAAAATGAAGTTCATTAAGATTTCCATTTGTAATTGTAATTTCAGTATTTTGAAATTCCAAATCAGAAAAATGGCTGGCTTTGTGTTGTATGATTGTTTGTAATTGAAAATCAGTATACTTAACCCTAAATTTGGTTCATAACTGTTGGTTTGTATCTGTTCAGTAGTGCAAAAGTGAACATTCTATGTTAGTACATTTTGTAAGTAACATTTAATAATGCAGTGAGTACTACTACCATAATTCTAATCCAAAGTATCTTTCTCCCTTTCTCTATAAATTATAAATGTATATCATCATGTCAAAAGCAAAAGCTGATCAAGTCTAAGACTGGGCATATTGTATGTAATATTATATTTTGTTATGAAAGAAAAAAATTTTAGTTTTATAAAATTTAAAATTTTTAAAATTTAATACTAATTATCAAGAATAAAAGAAAATTTATAAATTTTCTTGGACGCACTTTATATATTTCTTATTAGAATCATGTTAGTTCAAAAATGATCTCAAGGTGGGTTCAGATTTCATTTAATTGTAATAATGATATTTACAATCCAATATATTTCTTGTACATAAGTTTTTTCAAGTTTTTTTACTCTTAATATTTTTTACAACTAATTAAACAATAAACTTATAAAAAAAATCATCAAATCAACGAGAAACATAAAACTTGCTTTTGAAATATGTCAACCATAGGCGGGAAAATTATTGACCTTGAAATCTTTTTCGATACGATAGCATCACCGTGAAGACTTGATAATTCTTGAAATTATTATTTTCCTATAACTCAAGAAAATCCATTCTTGTCTCAGTTAAGTATTTTAACTAATTTTATGTCATTATTATTTATAGCTTTATAACACTTTAAGCACTTAAAAATGATTTGTCCTATTTTAAGGTTATGCAAGTTCCATAAAAATTTAATTAATTATTATTATTTATGGGTTTGCGTTGCACAGAATACTATTTTATGAAAATTTAATATTTTTTAACAAATATAGTAAAAATTTCAATAAATTATTAATTTATAATGCATGAATATTCTTAATTAATATTATGATATGATATGATTAATTTCTAACAAAATTTGATTTTTTTTTACATTTTGTATAACAAAATTTTGCATAATAACTTGTTATATGAGATTTAATTACATCATTGTGAGCATGGTTCCGAATTTCTGGGTATAATTATTATTAAATATCGGAAAAATTTCTTTCTAAACAAGTATTTTTTGGTAATTTCAATAAATAAAACAATTTAATGTAAACTATGAAATTAATCATTTTTTGTATTTTGACACATTTTGATACATTTTGATTTGTAATTTTACTTGTACTCAATTTTATATGCTGTACTCCAGAAATAATACAAATTCTAATTTACAAACATTTTAGAGAAATGGTTGTGTTACGTGCTTAATGTTAAATGTATACTGATCACTTTTTTTATATTATTGCACATACATTATTATTCATAAAAAAAATCTGTTTCCATGTGTCATTCTACTATATGAAAAATTATTGATATTTGTGTAATTTTAATTGAATTTGTTTATTTACTGATAATTTCTATTATTATTAGGTATAATGAAAGATCTGAACCTTTCTGCAATATATTTTAAATGTTTCCAATCGATATCTCCGAAAGAGTAAGGAAATTTAACAACTAAATGGTAACGGAAATTTAGGTGAAGTTGACAAAAAGAATCCATAAGCTGCTGAAAAATTTTTCTAGAAAAGCGAAAATTGATCACACAATTTTAAAACCAACAGTTTTATATGGAGCTGAAACCTGTACTCAATAAAAACAGCTAAAACTGCTAGACACCTGTAATCCTAAAGTACTGCCAAGATTATACATGGAAATTAAAATTGATGACCATTGGAAAAGACGAACCAATGAGGAAGTTATGGAAATATTTGGAGAACCTTCAATATGGTCAAAATCCAATGAATAAGATTACTGGGACATGTGTAAAGGCAGCTTGGAAACAAAATGACCAAACGTATCTTAAATAGAAGTACAAACGAAGGAAGTTGCGAATTCTAAGGAAGAGAAAAAGGGAATAACCGACTAGAATGGAGAAAAATATCCAACAATCCCAGGGGTCTAGATGGACTATAGCACTAACATATAAATATATATCTTTTTTTTGTGTGTCCATAGAAAATCTATATTTTTATTTTCTGTTTGTGGCAGCTCAAGCATTATACCGTTATTATATATTGACAATTCATCATTTTTAATTGAATATACTTTTTTAAACGTATAAATGATTATTTGCATCGGTCTAATTATTTTGAGATTCAATAAGTAGATAAAAAAAACTAACTTTAACGACACATTCATAATCGTAAGCAACTATAATAGCTTCAACCTCCATTTGTAAATAAGTTAATAATAGTATAATTATTTATTCGCTAACGTCAATATTATACCAATATGGGAAATTCACCAAAATATTTTACTACCACAGGAGTAACTGTCTAATATGAATTATTTTCTTATTAACAAGCCCGAATGTATACAGAAAACTTCTGCAATCACAGTATTAGTACAAGGTACTAATAGTTGATTGAGTGCAGTAAATCAAGAGATGAGGATAATCATAACGTTAAATTTCTGTTTATTTTCCTCAAAATTGAGTGCTATGACTATTTTAATAATTTGAGACCAAGGATTTTATATATATATATATATTGAAGTACATTTCGATATTCGAATGGCTACGTGGAACCCACAATTGTTTTCCATGTCATTATTATTGAGAATTAACAACGTGGAACTTCAGCTGTTCTCATCCAGAATTTATTTTAGGTGATGATGAACTTTTTGGTATGATTTTGCTGGCGTGACTGTCTATTTCCAGTTGTTCTTATTCGCTATTTATTTTTGCCATTGTCATATTTCCATCTCATTGATTTTAATTTTGGTTTGTATTTGTTGGCTCCCATTATTATTAAAATATTTTTACAATATTTACGTTACGATTTTCATATCCTTCAGTAGTTTCATGTTACAACAATTTCCTTTACATCTTTTCTTTATTCTGTAATATAACAATTTGGCCTTCCTTTTTTTGAGTAATGCACTTAAATATTTCATAGACCTAGTCTAATTATAATTCTGTAAATTATATTTTTTTAAGCTCTTTGAATGGCGACCAAGAAATCCAATATTAGTTTCTGAATCTTAGTCCCAACTGCTTTCTTTTATCTATATCTGCCCTTTAAGTCTTGGCTCAATGTGGATTCAGAAATATATTATGCATATAATTGCATCTAGAGCAATAATTCCCAAAAGGGGTCTATATTGACCCCTAGAGTCGACTCCGAGCTGCAAGATGTCCATGTCAGCGAAAATAAAACTTGGGGTGAATGAGATATTAATGGGGGTCCACGGGAAAAGACAAGATTTTTTTTTTACTTTTCGAGACAGTTTAAAATTTTTGGATGATCCAATTTTAAATTAAAACAAAATTGAATTACGTGGAAACTAAACATTGTTAACTTGTAGTTAACAGGTTTTTTTCCTAAGAAATACTTCTTGCGGTGTATTTTAGCTTTAATTGCAATCTGGTCAATGCTGATCGCTAAGGAATTTGGTTCTAACTTAAACTAACTAGGGTTTGAACTTAATCTAAAGTATACTCAGGTTGTTTTGATACTTAAATACACTAATCTTGGAATGTACACTTCATAAGCTCTCCTCGTCCTCACCTCGTCCTCGTCCTCTTGAGCCTTCTTTCTAATCCAGTGTTGTCAAGGGTTGCATGGCCTCAACATTCACGTGACGATGAAGTCAATCTTCGTGACTCCAAGTAATTTTTTTGACGGCCTGGTCAACAGTTTCCTGATGGAAGTCTCTGTTTCTGATGTACCAGAGGGCATCTACGATATTCCTCAGCCCTTTGTTCTAAAATTTCTGAATTATGTCTAGATTGTATTGTTTGGTACATCCTCAAAGTTTGATGCTTTCTTCCAATAAGCCAATACATTTTTCTCTATTTGAGTAAGAATTCTTTTTTTTTCTTTTTGAGATGTGCTTTCCAGCGAAGCTTTGTTTCCAAGGTAATACCTAAGTATTTAGCTGTATTTGAATATTATATCAAATTATTATTTAATCTGATAGGTATGGGGTCTAGTCTTTTATTCGTAAAGTTGACACGGGTCGATTTTGTTATATTGAGTTTGGTCTTCCACCTTTTTGTCCAGTCCTAGATTATTGGCAGCTTTTTCATTGTTACTCCCTACTGCTAGATAGCTAGATAGTCAGCGAAGGTGGCAATAGTATAATTGAGGAATATCGGATGTGTACAGTAGGTACAAGATTAGTCATAGGATACTTCCCTGTGGTACTCCAGCTTTAATCTCTCTCAGATCAAGTTAAAAGGTGACAGTCTAAATTTGATAAAAACAAAGTCCATCTTTCAGCTTTTCTTGTCAGAATTAAAATAATGAAAAAACTATTGGATAGCGTAAATATTCCCAGATTTCCAATTTGTCGCATACAAACTGCCATAATAATGTTCCAACCTAAGTTCAACATTTGAATATGCTTCATACAGACTTTGAAATTTAGTTTGAGGATATTTTGACTTTGGAAATTCAACACATTATCGATCCATGTAGTGACATTGAAGAAACAGATGTCATATTATAAGAAGAACTGATTGGAAAAAGCATTAACGAAGAACTTAAGATACAGTTCAGAAAGAAATAAGCAATTTCAGATCATACTTATCCTGAATAATGGACTATCGCGAGTAAGTTTTTGTTAGCTTTTCCATCGTAATACTTCGTGGAAAAAGGTCTCAGCGTGGTTGCCAATCTTCTTACCAAAATAAACAGATTAGATATCACCGATCGAGGAGATTTAAAGCTAAACGTAACTAAATTGAAGCCAAATATTGAAAATTTGATATTAAAACATCAGGCGCCTCACTCCCATACTTTTTTTTGAAGTTATTTGATGTTATAATTTTAGTAGCTTTGCCTTTTCGTTTTAATAAATAAATGTATAAACATAGTCAAGGAGGGGGTATACCCAAAACAGAAAATTGGCTCCGAGTCTACAAGACAAACTCCGATTTAGAATAACGCCAATTTGAGGAGAACTTGATGGAATAATAGTATCAAAAAATTTATTAATAAACTAATAAGTTATTAATATTAGTATTATTTTCAAATTAAATATAACATGTAGAAATGGTTTACTTAAATCAAGTCAAAAAAATAAAGATTCAACTGTACATCTAAATCATATTTAAAATGATTTATTAATAAATTGTTAATTTGCCCTAACTGAGCAACACAAAGTTTTCTGTGCTTTTAAGTTTTTACAGAAAACACGTGTAGCCTACAAATTTATTAATTAAAGAGAAGGTCTTCCACTCTTAAACGTTGCTAAACTTGTTTGAAAAACGGAAACAAAGCATATCCTGGGGGATGATTATTTTTTAAACATTGTTGACGTCCTTTTTGTATATACTTTTAAATGAAATTTCATTTTGTATATTTTTTACATGATTGTAGACTAGTTGCATTTTTGCATAAATATTTAAACATATACTTCTAATTTAAGTATCTCGTACAAGTTTAATCGGGTTATATACACAGACACTTCCAAGAAAATTATGCCAATGTCAATTTTTTTTCTATTTTATGTATTTATTTTTTTATGTATTTATTCTAGGTATAACAATACACATGAATTATAAACTGCAGTAATTTGAAAATATATATATATATATATATATGAAATTCCCTTGTTTAATGTTTAGAAAGAATTACAAAACAAATAACTAGAAAGTATTCCGTTCCAAGTATTAATTAAAACAAATGTTAACATTGATTTGATTCTGAAAATTTTTTTGTCATTGACATTCTAATAAGTGCGTTACTCAAATTTCTAAGGTAGGATACACACACCCACGGTTCTAAAAACTGATAACGAGTAAAACAGCACTTAATCTAGACTGATAAACTAAGTAAATAAGGGCTTAAGTATAACTTTTTTGGGAATTAGTACCTACTATGTGCTTTGAAGATTTCGGATGGATAAAAATAATTAGTTTCCCTCTTTTGTAAATATTTTATGAAAGTTGTTAGTTGTTTTGTATTTCTTGACACCATTTAATAATATTTGTTTTGTCTATTAGTAGTGTATTTTCACTTTAGATTAAAGTTGTTTCATTTTTAGTTGAAGCAATAATATTAATACTAATTTTGTTATGGTGAAATATTAGGGAATATTATTTGAAATTTATTATGAGTTACGTTCCACGTTTTTTTTTTGTATTGTTGATTTAAGAAACAGTGAAGTCCTGGTGTAATAAATGCAAATTAACCTAAATATTAAACGCTGATGATGACCTTAACTGAATTTTTATGCATAATCAATTGAAGTAATTTAAGCGTTCAACGAAATAATAATTAATAATTAATTATATATATATAGAGCATTTAAAACATTTATTCACGCGAACTGTAAATTTTCATTTACTTACAAAGAACAAGTGGTCAATCAGCTGTGTTTGAGGAATAAACAGGAACCACTTTATCCGGTAGATACCTATTTTATTAAGTATACAGCAATAAAGTGTTAATATTTTCTGCGAAAATACATTTTTCAGATAAATATATGTTATTGTTAATATAGATAAGCTTACAGATGCTAGTCATTTTTCCGATAAAGTGTACGAAAACAACATTTATAAAATATGACGAAATAAATTTACTGAAAGTAAAATTAAGAAAATATGTCCACACATGATGAGCTTAGCCTTGACAACTTGTTGCGCACCTTGCACAAGCCTAAGTAAATACAGTTCCAGAAACTTGACAAACATCACCTACTTAAAACCTATGGATAAGATATTGATAAACTCACCTAATATTGACACCGAACTCTTAAAAAATATCACAAGGAAGATACTATTAAAATCACTTTGTGTTAGTTAGCCAATAATGGACAAGAAATTTACCTGTACTACTTTACACACAGGTAATACCCCACTACTTTTGTGACGTTGTCTTTACCGAATTACTCACGTGAGGCAGCACTGTTGTTTACTCGACAGCGTTTAATACATTTGATGAACTGTTTGACCTTTTTACCGAGGTTGGCTGATGGTTGGGTACCGCCCCTACCGGCCTGGCTCGACAAACTGACATTCGAATTTGAGCAGGCGAGTAAATGGTAAGTTAGGGAATTGACATGGTGCGGAGAAACAACTAAAAGTGGGCAAAACATTTTTTGGTACTTCGGGCCGAACAGAGTACCTGTTCTTTCTGATCACCGATATTTTCTGTTTTAGAGAAACACATTTAGTCTGTAGAAAAACAAATTTTCGGACACACGTGCGTTTTCGTTTAAAAAAAAAAAAACTAGATGAAAGCTATATAAAAATACAGAAATTTACAGAATGTTCCTCGATGGCGACAACAATAGTAGAATAACAAAAGATTTGAAAGTCTAAGTGTTGTGGTGTAAAAATTGTGTTGCAACTTAATGCTTGTTTTATGGTGACAGCCCTTGCCGGTCTAGTGTTTTACAAAAATTGTACTTGTATTATTTAATATCAGATTACTAATACAATATACTAAATATACTAAACAATACCAAAATAACAAACAATACAAAAAGATGGCAACAGCAATACTAATTGTAGTAAATAATAGTAATCAAATATGAAGAATAAAAATTAGTGAAAAAAAGAAAAGGAGGATGACATCAAGAACGGTTCATATATTAACTAATCTTAATTATTATTGTTATTACTAGTATTATTATTATTAAACTATTTAAACATATTTAATTTATCAGGGTAATTTATTATCAATTTTTTAACTTCTTCTTTTTATATTCATATAATTTTGGATACAGGTGAGAAGTTAGCTCTAGCTTCAAATGATGTGGCAACAGCGCGCTCGCACCGGGAAGGGCAATAATTAAAGATACAAATAATAAGCAATAATCGGTAATAGTACTCACCGTCAGAATGTTTAATGTGAAATATTGTTTTAAAACTACATCATAAAGTCCATATCAAATGACAAGGGTGTAACAAATGAAATAGTTTTTGGTACCAAAAAAACATTAAAAGTGTAAATGTCAGCTTTCTAAGGATATTTATCGGTACCTATAACATTAAATTAAATTGTCCGTTAAAGTTATATTGACGAAAATATCAAGAATATTATTGTTTTTTAAAATATACTACAAAAAATCGCCGACAAATTATATGAGAGTAAAATTAAAATATAAATATTTACGCAATGAAAAATTATAATATTTGTGATATTTTAACTGACAATTTCATTTAAATGAATTGTTTGAACCCTTTTTTGTGGAATTTCTCTATAATAAAAATAAAAAACATAAATTGTACTTACTTATCTTGAATATGCATAGTATTACAAAGCTATTTTTAAATATTTGTCTCTATGATCAGGTTTCGCTAAATCGCATTTTCAAAGAATGACATAAGATTGATAGATTTTTTATAAGCGTATTTGATTTCATACCATAAATATTTCAAGCAATATATACTGCATAATTTTTTGCTATAATATTCTTCTTTTCCTAAAAAATTTGGTTAATATTATATATATATATAGGTGTTTAGTCCAAAATGTAATCTAAAATAATTGAACTTCCCAGGTTTAATAGTTCATTCAATGTAATATACTGAGGACAGTTTAGACATTTTTTAATTTAAAATTCCTCAAAAAATCCAGTTCTTCTTTCTTTTCACTTATATGAAAAAAAATGTTATCCAAATATCTGGTTTTACAGCTAGTGATAGATAATTGGACATTTTCTTTAATTCGATTAACAATTTACAGCCAAAAATAAAATTTGCTGTTGAAATTGAAGAGAACAGTTCTTATAAATTTCTTAGATATAACGACCAAGAGAATAAATTGTAATCTTCAATATTCAATTGATTTTAAACCAACTCATACAAATATTACTATTTCTCATAACTCTAATCACACTGTGTCACATAAATTAGCAGCTTATAATTCAATGATACATAGAACTCTTTCAGTAACAATGAGTGGGGATGATTTTAAAATGGAAATGAATACAATAAAACAAATTTCTACCTCTGATAATTATCCATTACATCTAATAAATGAGCTGATTAATAAAAGGAGGAAAAGGTTGCCATTAATTAACCTTATATTTCCGAAATAACCTAACGATGACAGATCATATAGAACAATTACATATTTTGGAGATATTTCAAACAAAATATATATCGTCCAACATCTTCAAAAGTATCTTTTAAAGTAAGAAATATGGTAGGTTCATTTTTATTAAATGTAAAACCTAAAACTAATAAATAAAAAAAAAGGTATTTTCAAACTAAATTGTCTGGATTGTAACGGCAAGTATCTTGGCCAGGCCCTTAGAAATTTTGAAATAAGGTATAGTGAACAATTAGGATCTTATAGATTAAAACAGTTAATAAGTCTCATTACGCAAAACACCCCATTGACACTAAAACAAATCTACACTTAAGTGGAAGTACTTCATATAATTGACAAAAAAGAATTTGTTTTTTTGGAAGACTATGAAATCAAGAAATATCTAAAACATATATAGTATTGAATGAACAATTAAACCTGGGAAGTTCAATTTTTTAGGAAAAGAAGAATATTATTATATTTTAAAATTTTATAACAATAAAGCACACTGTACATATTGCTTGAAATGATTATGTTATGAAGTCAAGTACGCTTATAAGAAATCTATCAATCTTATGTCACTTTTTGACAATGCTGGATAAGCGAAACCTTGGTCAAGAAAATCTAATTTAAAAAGCTTTGTAATACGGTGGAAATTCAAGATAAGTATAATTTATCTGTTTTATATTTAACTATATTTAATGTAACAGCTACCGATAATTATCTGTAAAATGCTGAAATTTACACCTTTAATTTTTTTTCTTACTTTCGTCTCATTTATCAGCGATTTTTTGCATACTTAATATTTTGATTAAGTTTAATTTAACGGACAATTTTATTTAATAGTAAATTATTTTATTAATTTTGCTCTTTTAATTATGAATCGCGCCGGGTAAGTCATTGAGATAAAGAGAAATAAATGCGCTTCGTTGCCATTTTTACTAATTTTGTTTGGAGCCTGGCTTTACGCCGATATTTTGAATCATGATAGAGGTATGAATTTTTAGTAATTGTTCTTTAAAAGTTTCAGATCTATTCGTTATATAATATTGGGGTAATTTATCTTGTTCATTAAATAGTTTTTTTATACAGGGTGTATCGTAGGTAAAGAGAAATATCTTAAATACAGAGAGAGGTCACATAGATGGTCCTAGATAACATATATATAATGGAACTCCTGGCATTTATAACTGAGTTACAGGGTGTTTAATAAATTATGTATATTTTTTCATTCGGCCATCCAGGTTCAGTTTTAGAAAAAATTAAAAAATATTTAAAATATTACAACAACAACTTCTGCATCATAATTTTAATATATCCGTTTTAGATTTGCATAGAGTGGAAAAAAATGAATGATAACAAGTTGTTTGTTGATGGTAAAATTTTACAATTAAATGTAAAATTTATAAAAAAAATTGCTTTTTTCCTATAAATTTCATAATTTGTATATTACCAATATGCAGATAGTCCCATATTAATCATATTTTTTTTGTTTATCCGTTTTAAAACCATATTAAGTACTATTGCAGATCCGTACTTAAAACTAAATAATAAATTAATTAATTTCCCATCTCCTCATATAATTTTAATTCATTGGTATTTTGTCTATTACTATTCATATGTATCAAAAATAAAATCGCACTGTTCCTTGTAGAATAACGGTTTCTACTGTAGCGTCGGAGTTAAATGTGCTTTCAATTTTTTTTTTCTTGGGTTCTATCTAACAAATAGTTTTGTATTAATTGTAGGGTTATACCTCTAATGCTATAATTTCTTAATTTATTAATATTGAGTATTTTACTGTGTAAAAGGCCTTTGTAAGTTCCAAAAAAACAGTTAAAGATTTTGGTAAAATATCTGAGATATTCAATATTGGTTACAGGAATGAATTTTTGTATTAGAATTTTTGATAAAACCAAATTGAAAGTAGCCTAGTTTTTAGCGATTGTTCAAAAATCTTAGATAATAATAGATGTTGATCTATATTTACTTAACTTCGTGGAGTTTGCCGTTTTTAAGAGTGGAGTTATGTTTGATTCTTTCCATTGTTTTGATATTTTTCTAAGAACAAAACTGTGATTTAGACATGGATAGTTTTTTTTATATTTGTAGTTAGATTATCAGGACGGGAACAATTATTTTTTAGATTTGAAATGTTTCTAATTAATTCGCTATTAGTTATGAGTTAAAAGATACAATGATTGGTTGTGCTTGCTATTATCTAAAAAATTCTGAGGAAGTTTTGTTTTATGTATTTTTTTTAATTTTTTTAACTAAGATTACCATGTTGTTGAAATCTTTGGCTTTTTTATTGTCGATAAACATTTCTCCTTCGTAATTATTTATATTACAGTATTCAAGGGATTTGTTATATTCCTTGCCTGTTATGGTATTTATAATTACTCACACATTCTCGTTGTATTTATCTTACTTCTATAAGTCTTATATTATTATATATATAATATATATAATATAAAACCATAAATAATTAGAAGAAGAGCAACTAATCATTAGATATTTTGTACGGAAACTATTTATTAAAAAATCACATAATTTGAATGAATCTTTTCATATTGCTATTGTGAATCTGAAATTAAAGACTGGTTGCGCCATCAAAAGGTTATGGTACCATTTTTTGGTAATTTAGGACGAAAAAATACCTACCTTTAAGATATTTTATCTCTTAGAGAAGCAAATTTAGTTTATATAAAAGCAAAGTGTATTGGAGCACGTAATTTTTACTGATTTCAGGAAAGCGTTCGACAAACTTAAAAGCAGCATACTAATTGAAGAGGCAAAAAGATTAGGACTACCTGTAAAGTTAATAAAGATCGTTAAAATGACATTAGAATGAACGAAAACCCTACAATAACAAACCAAGGATTATCAAATACAGTAGAGATAGGACAAGGGGAAAGTCAAAGCGATGGACGGTCTGCGACATTTTTTAATATTGCATTGAAAGCAATTATTAGATATTGCGAAGTAAAAGGAAGCGTAATCGAAAAGTCTGCCCAAGTTATACGCTATAACTGATGATCTACCAGTATAAACGAGGGATGCAAGGAGTTTGGAAGAAATAATAGAAAAAATAAATGAAGAAGCATAGAAGAGTGGACCAATAATTAATGACAAGAAAACAAAATACACGAAATTAAGTAACAGAAATATCAGAGATATAAAAAGGTAAGACAAATACTAATTAAGTATTTTGGTATAGATAACAAAAATGATAAAACCATTGAAATTAATCAAAGAATCAAATTCAGATGTAATGCTTATTACAGGTTTAAGGGAATAATGAAAACCAAAACCAAAAGAAAAACTGAGGATATTCAAGAGGAAAATAATAAAAAGGATATTTGTCTCAAAGACAATAGACGATGAACTATTAGAATCTTCATGAACAGAGACATATTAAACATATTGAAAGAAGAATATATAGTCGAAGTAGTAAAATCAAAAAGAATTAGATGGTATGATTATACAAACAGAAAGACAGACGATCAAGTTAAAAAGATTACAGAATGGAGACCACAAAGTAATAGATCAAGAGGGAGACAGAAGTACGATGACAGAACCAAGTAATTATTGAAGACATAAAAAGCATGGAAATAAATGATTGGAGAGTTAAAACGAAAAATAGGAAAATATGGAAGAAAGTGGCGAACGACACAAAGAAGCAAACCAACATTTAAGAGAGAAACAGGAGAATGTGGGGAGGATTAATGAATCACTCCACAGAAAGAATAATTCAATGAGGGACTCTAATTTCTATGGGAAGGTATAGTCTGATATTATTGTTATTATTGGGACACATGTGTGCCCAGGTTTGTAAAACTTGATGAAAACTATATAAAAAATATTCTTTTACAGAATGTCCGTCCTTGATATCGAAACCCATGGTCGAATGGCAACAGATTTGAAAACTTAAGTGTTGTGATGTAAAAATTGTGTTTATTCATGTTAATATATAGAATATAAAATCATAAATATTGAAAAAAAAATTACCTAATTATTAGTTATTTTGTATGAAAACTACTAAACGTAGTTTCTTACACCATAGAGAGGTTGCGCCAAAACTTTAATTACGAAATAATGGTAGATATCAATTTAACACTTTAGGTCTAGAAATTAATTTTTTAGGTTTTTTTTTCTATATTTTTTTTGTTTAAAAATCATTAGTTCTATATTCAACGGTAGTGGATCGGTCTAGTAATCATGAATGGTGTTCATTAGATTTTTATAAATTAGGCATAAAAAGTTACAACAAACGATTTTGTCTGGTTAAAGTCTAACTACGAATTAAGAATTTTTAGTCATTATGTCAATCGTAAGTGGTGAAATAAATCTGTATAACTATTTAAAACATAGCAATATCGTGCTTACCCGACAGTGTTGGATAAGTAATGCCAAACACATGAAGGGTAATTGTAAATGGAAATATATATTATTTGCACAAAACTAGAAAAAATGATGTACTTATTTTAAAATATCGATAACATATGGTTGAAAAGAGAAAAATTACAGTTTTAAAAATATAAAAACCAAAGCTGGAGTATTGTTTTCATATTTCAGTCGAACAGGCATTCATCAACAAGTGACCCTTACTACTAAATTCGTAGCAATAGCTCTCCCTATACATAATTTAATTTTAGTTATTTACAGTCACCTTTATGGCAAATATTAACAAGATATACATTTAAAAATACCTAAAACCAGTCAATTTCAATTTTTACAAGGCCGTCATATAATGTTCATGTAATAAATGTTACGTCACTGGTGTTGGCGGTGTTTCGTCTATCAATCGGTATAATTATGCGAATGTTTATTTTTACGTTCAAACTGATGACCTTCAGTAACGATATAATGTGTAGCTGGGTAGTAAATTCTTCTCTAGCCTTTTCGTGAACTTATGGGGTTATTTGTGTAATCTCCGTTTCCATGCGCTTCTTCTAGCTTTTTTGGTGATTTTAATAAACCCTGCGATTACAAGTATGCACATAAAAATTCAACAAAGTCAAATCCGGACACCTTGGGGGCCATCCACTCGATACTCTGCTCCTTATCTGCCTACATCAGAAAACGTTATTTAAATAAGTTTGTACATCAACGATATACTGGAAGGCGCACCATCGTGCTGAAACTACAAATCATTAAGTAAAAGGAAGTAATATACAATTTAATAACATTGAGGGAATCGAAGATGGCCTAAATCTAGAGATAAAAAAAAAGTGCACCAATTCAATTATCTGGGTTTAATATGCAGTAAATCAGAAGGTAATAAAGAAGAAATAAAAGCAAAAATAAAACAAGGAATAATATGTGCAGGAAGAATAAATAATATCTTAAGATCGAAAAACAGGTAAAACAGTAATAAGACCCACTTTATTATCACATGTAAAACTTGGACCTTAACTAAGAAGATAAAAGATATCCTGGAAATTTGGGAAAAAACGATTTTAAGAAGAAGTTTCGACAGAATAAAAGAGAAAGATTAATGGAGAATGAGTACAAATTCAGAAATATATGGACTATATAAAGAACCTCATTTTAAACAAGTTAAAATAATATTCAACTCACATTAGTACACTCTGTATATTCTCCAAAATAATTATATGCATGTAATTTGTCATATCCGAAATTTTTACTTCAACCAATCAACATTTCGCGAATATACGCTACAAAAAGTGACCAATGAAAACTGCCCTCTGAGCACACTATTAATCAGTCAGTCGTGATCACTCCCAACAATAACAGTCATTCTATTTAGTGATTAGTGAATTAGTGGAAATTTGTGCCAAATATGTAAATCACTCAAAGAACTCTCATCAAAGTTATTATTAAAGTATAAATTTTGAACCTCAGTTATTTTATTGGATGGTATTGATTTGTTTAAGAAAATAAGTACTTATGATTTATGCATAGAGAATTCTATGCTACTATTCACGTTAATATACAGTCCACTGTTGTGTAAAAACCAATTATTCTATGCATAAAATTCTACAAAGTGTTTGGGACATAAGGAAGCTCGATGAGGAAATTGTAAAACTAGCTTTAAATAACAAAGTATTAGATAACAGAGGCAAAATGGATGGAGCAAGTAGAAAAGAATATTAAGAAATTGGAATTAACGAATGAAGAGAAAAGGCAAAGAAGGACAAGATGAATTTGATGAATTTGTAACAATTCGAGAGACTGAAAGGGGTTTACCCAAAACAGAAAAAATTAGCAGGTGGTCTACGAGCTAAAAGTATGCAGACCTCTGTTTTAGAATATAAAAGTCCATTGGCTTCTTAAAATTTCGATAATTTAGGTCATCCCTTGTGTACAGGTTTCTGATTGAAAGAATTATTTTTTTAAATTGAATTGCTTAACTTAGTAATTAATTTGGATAGCATAAAAATCCAAAATGAATTGCTGCCTTGTGTGTTTCTATTCTATTCAGTCTGTTGAATTAAATAGAAGATCGGTGAAAGAGAGGCGTAATTTTCATAGAACCACAACCATTCTAGTATTGTACTGGACAAAAAAAGCTAAGAATCTTTTGAGAAACTATATCACAAAAAATGTATTCAAATCGAAATAAGCCTAAGCTTCCCTACAACCAAACATTGCACTGAAAGTACCCCTCAGAAATTTTGACTTGGAGGAACAAAAAGACAATTGAATTTATGGAGAAGGGGTCAAGAGGTGAAGTTTTTCAACTTCCGTCAAGTGAAATAACAATATATATATATATATATATATATATATGTATATATACATATATACAGGGAAACAAACATTTTTCAAAAAAATAGAAATTGTCAACCCTCGTAAGACGTATTTTAAACTTTTCTTTAGATTTACCTCAAAATTCTATAATTATTTTATATTTACTATATTAGTGTCATCTTTCGTAACCTACGTGGAACTTTTGGATACCACAGTGAGCAAGAATGAGATATATCATGTGCGTTTGTCGTCACAGTGCGAACAAGGGAGATAGATAGAATCTAGTATTATTTATTCCGTTGTTTACAGTTAAAACATGGATAAATGGGAGAGATGTGGTATGTTATCTAATATGTTCTCTTAGACAATTATTATGTACACATTATATACCGTAACAGTTAAAACGAGTTAACATTTTTATTAATTTTACGAGGTGTTACTATTGACATGGAAATATTTTCGACACATTCGCTAACTAAATAAATACTTGGTTTTATAAGCCTTTGCACCCAATTCGCTAACCCTGGTTTGTAATAAACCTTAGATAGATTAGAGATAATTTATTTGGCGGGCAAAAAAGTTTTTTGTTATATATTCAAATTTTTAAATATTTTCTATATATTGTAACGGTCTAAAGGAGATCAAATAACGATTAAAACAATATAAGAACTTTTTTAATGATTTTTATTATGAAATATTTATAATATTTAAACTAATCAAAATTCTGCAGATTTAATGGAACTTGTTAATTAGATTTTAGTCATTGTTTAGAAATGTATAAGAATTTTTAATTGTAACAAAATAGTAATTCATTGTAAAAAGGATTAGGTTTAGTGATATCTTAAAAATGACCTAAATTTCAATGTAGAAATTAATTATGATGCCAAGATGTAATTAAAAACATCATATTTTAATTAGAAGTAGTTAAGTTTTTAGAAACAATCAAAAATAGGTAAAATTCATATTTTTGTAATTTATAATCAATGATTTATTTGAAGTGTACAAAAAAAGAAAATTTAATATTTTTTTGTATAATTTATATAAGGAAAATATTTACAAAATATTTAGTACTATCAGGAACCCCTTTTGCCTCAGTCAAAAAGCAACTGTTCCATTAAGGGTATAATAAATACAAAAAAAAAGATAACTTGTACTTATCTTGAAATTCGACAGTATTATAAAGCTATTTTTAAATATCTTTCTCTGACCAGGCTTCACTAAATTGCATTATCAAAGAGTGAGTTAACATTGATATTGATTTTTGATAACCGTACTTAACTTCATACTATAAACATGTCAACTAATCATTGTCAAGTAATATATACAATAATATTCTTCTCTTCCTGAAAAATTTGGTTATTATTATATAGGTATATAGTCCAAAAGGTAATCTAAGATAATTGACCTTCCAAGGTTTAATTGTTCATTCAATATTACTGAGGACATTTTAGATATTTCTTTATTTATCTCCAAAAAATCAACGTCTTCTTTTTTGTCACTTGTATGAAGTACCTTTAATGTTGTTTCAAATGTGTTGTTGAGTGTAGGTTTGTATTTAGTATGCACTATATGTTTTCAGGATCCACAAAGAGAAAAATGGAAAAAATCTAGTTTAGGAAAAACTTTCGATGAAACTTGTTTTATACACTATTTTAATTCAGAAGTAAAAGTTATCGAGAGTCAAATAAAGGCAGCTTAAAATAAAATAAACAGCTTTTCTGCAATTTCAATAGCTAAAGTGCGTATTTATACTCATGAGAATTATGCCAGCGCCATGGTTGAATTTCCGAAGTTGAGGATAAAGTTAAATTTTTGTTTTATTTTTACTGGTCTGTCATTTAATCGAGTATTTCAAATTTTAGTAATGTAATTTTATATATATCTTAAACATACTATTTTTTCCATATAACCAGTAATTTTTATATTATAAAAATTACCAATACATTCTTAGGACAAAAGTGTCTATTCAATACATAAGAAAAATATTTATTACTACTTACACCAAATAAATATTGTTTAATTTTCTTTAAGACAAATATTGCGTTCTTTTCCCGAGTTGCAAGGGACTTGTTTTGATGATGGCAATCAATTTCATATGAAGACAATACACCAGTGTATTTCTGCAAACAATAAAATACTTTCGAGGAAACCTTTTGTACAAGTCAAAGGAAATAACTTAGATAATTGAAAAAAAAACACTGCAAAAGAGCATTAGGGAGAGAAAAAAGTAAAAAATTGAATTTAATTCAGAAAAAATATAGAAAATAATAGTGTTTTTAGTTTTTAAAGTAACAATTTTCTAAAATTTCTATTCAAAGCAACTCGTTGTTCTTAGATAATGTAATATTGGTTGTAGAATTTCCAGGTAAATTATGGTCGGTAACTAATTTCAGATGTTTTTTTAAGTGTATGTCTAAATATTTTTCAAAATTGAGCCAGTATTAAAAAAATTAAGTTCGGTAAATATCATAATGCACATAATAATTTTACTTCTTGTATGGTGTGTGTTAGCGCCTAAAAAGACAGTGCCATTCCCTCACCATCAAGACAAGTTCGCACAACTAAAATATATTTATCAAAATAAGACACATAACGATAACACATTCGAAAATATATATTGAATGCAACACATAGTAAAACTTAAAAACAATTGTTCTCACTCTGTATACATCGTCCTCACCTCTAAAAAAGACAACCTATAAAAAACAAGCCCGTTTCGACCAGCAGTTTTTTTGCTGTATTTTTTTCTTTCCTTAAAACTGGCCTTAAATTTAAAACAAATATTTAATACTTTCTGCCATTTCATCTAAGCAGTTTATGTTTATTCCGAAATATAAACATCGAGTACAATGCCTGTTGCGAGTAGAAGGCAAAATTTCTCTCAGTTTAGTGAGTTTGATAGGGGTCGAATTATCGGTCAGTTTGAAGCAGGCGTGTCATTTAGAGAAATAGCTCGTCGCATGGATCGTAGCCCAAGTACAGTGATGAGATATGTTCGAGTGTGGCTTACTGAAGGTAGGGAAAGAAGGACAAGAGGTACAGGACCTCGAAGAAGAACCACAGCCGTACAAGATAGGCGACTAAGACTAATGGCAATTAGGAACCGTTTCACTTCCACAAGATCGAATGGGAGATGAATGGTTTGGTGTAGTTGGTAGACCAATCTCTATGAGAACTGTATATCGTCGAATACGTTCATTTGGACTGTTGTCATATCGTCTTCATTTTGTGCTCCCTTTGACTTTAAATCATCGTCAACAACGTCTTCAATGGTGTAGGGAAAGAGCAAACTGGGATGTCGTATGGAACACCGTCGTATTGAGTCATGAATCGCCATTCACCCTGGGCGTACACGACGGTGGAGGAAGGGTAAGAAGAAGTAGCGGGGAAAGACGAGATCTGCAATATACTGTGGAGAGGCACGTGCACCAAACTATGTGCGTTATGGTATGGGGCGCTATTGCACATGGTAGTATCACCTCTAGTCTTCGTTAGAGGCAATGTGACCGCTCTTCGTTATATCGAAGAAATTGTACAGCCATATGTTTTACCCTACTTAAGAACTTTTTCAGCAATATAATGTCCGCCCACATGTAGCACGTTTTTCCTTAGATTACTTTGAACGCGCCGGTGTAAATCTTCTTCCTTGGCCAGCTCGATCTCCTAACCAATCGCCTATTGAACATGTGTGGGATATCATAGGAAGATGGCTGAATAATTTAGCCAATTCTTTGCAGACCCTACGAGCCCTTCAGAACGAAATTTAACTTGCTTGGGAAGAGATACCTCAAGATGAAATTAATCATTTAATTAGATCTATGCCTAGACGGATAGATGAGTGCATTAGAGATAGAGGAGGTCCTACACATTATTAATTTTTTTGGCCTTATTTTTTGTTATCCGGTCATGAAACTTTAATCACATAATGTTTAATTATAAACAAATCCTATGTAAAAAAATTAGCCCCATATATCAACTATTACAAGGTGTTACATTTTCCATGTCATTCAGTATACGTGCATTTATAAAAACAATAAAACAAGCTACAAAGAGTTTTAATTGACTGGAATTTACCTGCTTTCTCTGATATTTATCACAAGAGTTGTTATACAAAATTACTCTAATTTGCATTAATATCTATATTTTTTAAAAGAAACCGTATTTCTGAAACAAAATTTTGAGACGGTATTTGGACCATTGCACAGATATTTTACAGCTGCTTTCTCTAATTCTTCCTAAGCACAAAAAATTACGACACTGATGTCACTCCCAAACAGCCCCCTTCCTATATTTTCAAAATAAATCCCAGTGGAATAGAAAAGGATCGGGATCACCCTGATTCCTAACGGGGATCAAACACCCCCGGATAAAGGCTTTAGGTTCATCTGCCTAATAAGTGCGCTAGGAAAACTGTATAGGGACTTTATTAAAATTAGGCTGGTGGGGAAAATTCAAGAGAAGGACGGCCTTTCTGAAAGGCAGTTCGGCTTTAGATCAGGGAGATCCACCACTCAGACGGTGAAACGGGTAATAGGCCTCGCCACGAGTGAAGTGCGGACCTGAGCGCAGTGCTACTTTCAATACCTCCAAGTGGGGAAAAATCACTGCGACACTGGCGAACTTGGGGGTGAGCTAATACCTGATAAACCTAGTAACAGACTATTTCGATGGAAAAATCCTGGACATCGGGGACAGGAAAATGAGGCTAACCCAGGGGCACCCCCAAGGCTCTTCCAAGGTCCACTTCTATGGAATGTAGTGTACAATGGAGTACTGACGCTGAATTTCTCTGGAGCCTACAAAAAAGGAAAGGGAGGGAAGAACTTCGCCTCACCTAGCCTAACTTCGCCTAATTATAAATTTGTAAGTTAACATAAAATATGAAACCTGTCAAAATTGACAAAGAAGTGAATAGTGACATTTTAGCTTTAAAAACTATTAAAAACAAATTCGCTGAAAATGATCTTACCATCACTAAATCAGATAAAGGTGGTGCGACAGTCATTTTAAACATAAATTGTTACAATTAAAAAAAAACTATTTTATCGAATCAAGCGACTTGAAAATTCTTAGTACTCCTAGTTAATCAATCACATGTCGTTTTTAATGACTATGAGAAAAGGAATATAATTCAAAAAACTCCTCAAATAGCAAAATTAAGGGGTGCGGTTAAACTACATAGGGATACAAAATCAATTAGATTTGTAGAGTCTTATATCAAAGCGTCGAATAATTAATTAAAGAAATATTCAATAAAACTAAAACTAATTATGTTTACATATCTAAATATTCAGTAAAAAACTCTTTAGAATTAATTCAAAAACTTAATACACATAAACGCCCAATTTAAACTCAATATAAACTTATACTTAATAAAATTATTGAAACAACATTGGAAGTTTTTCATATAAGTGACAAGAAACAAGTATGATTTTTTAGAAGAATTTAAAATCAAGAAATATCTACGACATCCTCAATATATAGTACTAAAAAATGAACAATTAAATCTAAGAAGTGCATTTGTTTTAAATATAAATATATATAAATGAAGCAGTTTTTTTGAAATTAAAGAATATTATTGCATAGAAAATGTAAAATATAAAATCATACTGGATATATCAGATACCTGTCATTTCTTATATCTTGTCTAATACTGATTAGTTCGAATATATATAATAAGAAATCAAGCATGTACGTAAACAATCTGTCAATTTCTTTGACATATCTGACGACGCTAAAAACGCTTTGGAAAACTTTGGAAATGTAATATCCGTATAACTTATCTTTTATATTTATAATGGATACATTCCACAAAGTAAATATATATTCTTGAAGATAATTTAAATGGTTACTTTTAGGTAAATTTATTTATAAAAATTATTTTAATATAATTTCAATAATTTCAATATCCTTCCTGATCTATTTATAATTTGGACAATTCTCTTTCATGCGTTGTTGGTTCAATAACGATATTTCCATTCATAAATGAAGTTTAATTTGGATATTACCTTACAGCTTTGACATTTGCTCTCTTTCACAAAAAAATTAAGATTAACGTTTTGTTTTGGTATTTTCGTTAAAAAAATGGAAAAAATAAATGGGGTAGAAAATCCGGTGCCTGCTATAGAGCCAGGCCACAGTGATAAAACGTGAAATATTTTAAATTAATTATGTGCCATGTCGTACAAAGATGCCGGATAGGTAATCTTCGCTTTTTTAAAGCTTCATGCAAATTTAAAATAATAGGTAGATTTAAGTTTTTCTCCTTGTCTGTAATGTATTTCGATTTATAAGAAATCTGTAGAGGTTGGGTCGGCATACGCTTTTTAAGAGCAAAATACATTATTTACAGTGAAAGTAAACCATTACTAATTTTAGATTACTTTCAGAACAGTAGAAGAAATATTATATGTAATACAAACAAAAACTCATTAGTCAAAAAAAGTATCACTTTACACACTTGCATTATAAATAATATTGTAATGGTTTTGCCGAGCGGAAGCAAAACGTGGTTCTTATAATAGATTTAATAGTGGAACAGGTTGGATTAGTTAGTCGATAGTCATACTATATTAATAAGGAAAATTCGGAGAATACGATGGGATAACAATCTGAACGACACCTTTTTTTATGGAAGGAAAAATCTCGTAAAAACCTTTCCAGATGCAATTCAATTTCTCCAGCTATGCCCATTATTTCTATACAATTACACTCGTAAAATTCAACTGTGGTGTCATTTGATGCGCCAACTTTTATTTCAGTAACGTACCTTTAAAAATAAAATTTAACACAGGGATCCATTATTATTTGTATTACTACGAAAATCAATGAATAAAATCAAGATATAAAATTATTAATACTACAGCAAAATACAAAGAAGATACAAGATTTGATTTTGAGAAATAAAAAATAAAAAATAATTTTAATTCTGCTATTAGATTGCAAATTAAAATATCATTTATTACATCTATAATTATTTATTCGAGGAAGCAATATATTAACATTAATAATAAAGCATGGAACAACACAACAAGTAAACTAACAATAGTTAGTTAATATTGATATTTATTACTATTAATTGACTAATTTAGAAAATAGCAGCAAGCTATAACATCAACTAATATCAAAAATGTCTTTTTCTGTAATCTCAACTTTCTCTGCTTACCAGACGTGATATTCTCATTGGTCCTTGACGTTGGTACGTCATCTTTTATGACTTCTCCGGATTATTAATGAACTTTTGGTTTATTTACAAATCTAACAATATACCACTGGTTGAAAAATTTATTACGGGGTTACAATTCCGAACGGGAGGTTTTTTACAGGAGAAAAGCCCAGAAAAACTTTAACCTCTTGTCCAGTTTTCAAAAATAAATTCCCGTTATTCCTGCATAAATTATAATCGTAAACTAATGGATGTAACATGTTTGAGGGTCAATTTGTAAGTTCTATTAATGAACATTTGTCTGCATGTGAAATTTTGACATTTGTTTAACAGTTTTTAATCTAAGCTCCTTAAATACCCGTCATATTTATGCTTTTTACGCTTTTATTGAATTTTGTAAATGTGGATTAAATCTTATCACAACGCAGCTAAAGAAGTCGAGCATATAAACTTAATACGATTATATTTTAAGAAAATAATTACACAAACATAGCTAAAATCAACTACAAAGTTTCCTAGAAAATGATAGCAGTTTAAAAGGTCCAAAAACAATATGCGCCTCTGCTAATCCTTTTTGAAACGAAATAAATTTAATTTCCGGGTTAGAAGTAATCCTATCCATTTTTAATTTTATGCCTTTGTAAATCCATAGTTTTTTATTGAAATTTTCATTTGTTGAGAATTTTTCATAGGATAAAGACGGATTCACAATAAACAGTATTCCTTAATTCAGCATACAAAATTTTATTTCGTTTCTCTCGAAAACTGTTAAGATTATCATGTTTCAAGTATAACAATTTTATATAAAAATTATGTTTTACAGTCAAAAATACTAAAAAGTTTGGTCAAAGAAAGTTACGACTAAGTTTCGTCATCAGGAATCGCTCAAGTGGCGTTCCCTGTAACAAAATAATGAATAAAATAATATTCTTAGTCTAAAGTTATGCTTCTTTGCCAATTTTGATAACAATCTATGAATTCATTATGAAATTATAAAAAAATATTTCAATTTTAACACTCTGTATCTTTTGCCACAGCAACATTTTATTAAGACGTATTTGGACCAATCATCATATTTTGGTCCAAATAACCTGCGTTTTACTCTATGTCTCGATGGTTATAATTCACTCTGTATTGTTGGTATATTTTCTTATTGTATAATTATTTTATACCTGTTTATAATCCATTTAGAAAAGAGTGGTTATATTATCCTCTTGTTTTTTGTTTATTACCTAACAAGGAGAAAATTAGTTATTTAAAATTGTTTGAGATACTTAATTAAAAATGCACTGAACTAGACAATTCAGTGCATCGAAATACACTTAAAACGATACGGTATAAAATTTAAAAAAGAAAGAAAATAATATAATAGTATAAAACTAATATGATTAGTAGATTGCAATTTATAGAATGTATACTTTTTATTATATGATTCATTAATAAATTATTTTTGACTAGAATAATTCAAGTTTTTGTGATTATTGTATATTTTATACAGTGCGAACGTAAAGTGTAAAATAAAATATTTCAGGAAATGCTGGGAAAGGTCAGATTTTTATTTCTATTGAATTATATTGTGATTATAAAAATAGCACTTCAAATATCAATACCAGTGCAGGTTAGCCACCCCTTTAAACATTTTAAATTTATCCAATCAAGCGACTTGAAAATCCTTAGTAGAGATCCAACCAAAAAGTTTTTAGATAATGTTAGGAAACTAGTTAATCAATCAAATCTCATTTTTAATGACTATGAAAAAAAATATATAATTATAATTAATAAAGTACAAAATTTTATGGTAAAGTTATAAATATACAAAACTAATTAGAACCGTAGTTTCCTATGTCATTACGTCAATATACCGAATAATAAATTAGCAGAAATGTTCAATAAGACTTTACCTAATTAAGGCTACATATAAAAATATTCAGTAAAAAACTTAAAATTGGTTCAAAAACTTAATATACATAAATTAAAAGAAAAAGTTAGTTTTATAAATAAGTATATATTGTTTTACATTTACAATATATTTATGGATTTCTTAAAGGCATATGTAAAATATTTAGAATTAGTAGTAATAGAGAAAGCAATAGGCACCGTGCATTTTTTTAATTTAAGTATATTAAGGAACTCAAATTTACTTTATCGTACCGAGACACATTAATTTTTCCCATAATTCTTCGCGGTGTGAAAATTTTAGGTTCACCGTATTCATCATTTTTCATATTAAAGTAAATTCAAGAATTTACTTACCGTAACATTTCTAAAGGCACGACCTACAGGCAATCTTGAATTGTTTTCATAGCATGGTATGAGTCGTTTAATTTTGCTTAACTTCGGTATACAGAGGGAGGAGTTTCACTAGTTACACAACTTTATGAAAACATTGTGATTTTAAGGAGATTAAGCAACAGCAAATGCATAACTTACAGTTAATTTAACGATGAGCCACATTACCTTTTTCGATGGCAGTTTCTGGAGTGAATATTTCAAATTCGGTGACATCTCATCATGTAAAGAGAGGTTACAATTTTGTGGCAAAAGTTATGACATTACTAATATCATAGCAATGTTTCTTATTACATTCCTAGGGCAAATATCTGGGAAATTATTTATGACATTTTAATTTTGTAACTTGTGAAATTGAACGTAGTTTCTGAGATTTTTCTTTTTGTTTTTATCTGGATTTTTACTATAGAAGCAAGCTATTAAACCAATATATATATACATTTTAATGATTAAATTTAGACCATTAGTACTTTATAACAATTTTCGTTGAATTTAAAGGTGCATATACTAGCACCAATAGCTTTTCAATATCATTTCCTGTTTAACCGAAAATAAATGGTATTGAATATATAAATTCAAATAGGTATTTTATGACATTGTATGAACAAGCATTAATTTAGATCAGATAATTAAATACAACCCGACTTTTAAAATGACAAAAAGCGTTAAATACAGGGACCATAAAACTGTTGTTTTCGAGTTTTGTAGCAAGCTATAAAACAAATTTATAAAAATCAAGGTGCAGTTATAACATATAACATTAAGAAAGTATCAATACAACACTAATATAACTTTATTATAGCTTTATTATTTTCTTATATTGATCTTACACTCTTGTTAAATTGCTTTTCAAAGTGCTTTTAAAGCTGTTAAAGATGGTAATTTTATAAAAATAATGGGCATAGTTGGAGAAACTGGGCTGCATTTGGAGGCTTTTTTTGGGATTTTTCCTCCCGTAAAAAAAGATGTTCAGATTTTTATTCCATCATATAATTCTCCGAAGTGAGGAATTGGCTAGTTTTGTAAAAGCCGAGTCCTTAATTAACCGAAAGTGATAAAAAATCTGTAAAAGCAAATTTAGCAGTTTACCACCAGTCTCGAAAGGTTCTTCGTAATCAAGGGTTCTCTAGCCTTGTTAAAACGGTTTAATAAAGAACCATTAATTTAATTCGTTGTATTGTAAATTCACTCTTCATTTAATTTCACATATTTCTCGCCCAATAAATCGTTAGAAAGAGTTCAGTTAGTTTCTTGGTGATTTGAGTGACCTATAAGTATGTCTATAAACTGGGCATCTTCCATACTTGAGCTCCAGGTGTAAAGGCATAAGAATCTGATAAGGGCCAATTTTCCTTATTAAAAGAGTATGGCTATCGACTAATTAATCCAACCGATTTCGTTAACAAATCTATTGTAAGAACCACGTTTTGCTTCCGCTCGGTAAAACTATTTCCATATAACGTATGGTGTTATACATTCATTTATAAACAACCAACCATCTAACCACATACATTATAATTAACCCCTACGTATATATAACAAATGTAATATTTTTGTGAAAATGTGAAAAGTATTCAGAGACCTCATGCCTCAATATTGAAGAAAACACGATTTCTATTTATTAACTTCAAGGCTTTACACTGACAATTTTTTTAATGCAAATAGATTAGCACAATATTTATTATTTTATTAGAGCAATCAGTGGTAGAAGTTTGGAAGCATACTTTTTAATCATCCTTTATATATAATATTGTTGATGTTATGACAGTTACCATTATTTTAGTTCAAGATTATTCTACCATCTTCTCTTATTCAGAAAATTAAAAAAAATAGAGAATGACGTACAAATACCTCCTCCATTTTGATATAAACTACATAGTTAATTTAACAGCATGGAGCTGTTGTATAATTAAAGGTTATTATTTGGTCTTTAGGGTTTAAACGTTTCAAGTGACGCATTTCACCATCTGTATCTTACAGATTACTCGCGTGTACACTAGGGTACGCCATTTTCCGGTGTGGTTTTTACTAGCTTTAGTAATTTTATTTCTCACTGACGACAATTGTATGTCTTAGTTTGACATATACTACTGTGCTTGCAAGATCTATAAATTTCTTAACTAAGACTGACTTCGTTTAAATTTTTTAGTTAATGTCTTTTCGTCCGTAAACTTTACAACTGTCGTTTCTCTGGTAGTTAGCAAAAGGGTTTGGGTAAGTATGCTCTGTCTATTTGTCTAACTAGGAAGAACATATCAAGTAAATACGACTTTAGAAACAGATATAGTTGCTTTAGGTTAGTCATATTTTTGTGTGAGATGTAGATCTGTTTGTTTTATTATTGATTGTACAATGGACCTAATTTTCAGTAATTTTCAATAGTCTAATTTTAAACACCTTGTGAATATGGTTTATTTGAATGGTTGGCAGTTTTATTTTGTATTCAAATGAGGCATTCCTGGCCAATATTCTCCTCTAGCATTTTTTGATAGATTGGTAAAGTAATTAATAGTTGAGGGTCCTATTCTTAAACTAAAATTGATGATTTGGAATTATCTTGTAGAATTTTATGCATAGTATAATTAATTGTTACTCAAAAATTGACTGTTTTTTTAAGCGGATACTAGGAATTATTTATACATAAATCATATGTGCTTATCTTCTTAAAAAAATCAGTAACGAAATTAAAGCTTTACACTTAACAAAAATTATTAATGAAAGTTCTTTGAGTGTTTTACAAAATATTTGGCATAAAATTTTCACTGATTCTCTAAACTAAACTCAATTTTACATATCTGGTCTGAACACTCATTAAATATTTAAACTTAAACTTTTGGGTGACAATTTATATTTTAAATTATGCGATGAACAACTTAGAGAATCTATTTTTGAGCGGAGAGTGAGTGTGTGCATCTTAGCATCTTAGCGACTATTGCGCTCTAATAATGAACGATGTACAAATGCTAATTACATTTTCTTGAAAAGATATCATATATTTCCACCCACTGAGTATTTGTTGATAACCACATCATTAGAGTACAAAGAATTCAGAAAATAACTTTTGAAGTTAAAGTTATCATTTTTAATACGAATCAAAAGCATATATATATGTTTTATTTTATTTTTTGTTAACTGTATATTCGTATGTACAGAGCAAAATTTTTAATAACAGTTTAATAAAAGTAGCACGGTTCATGCCTTTTATAAATATTTTACATCAGGATTATTTCGATATTCCCATCAATCATAACCTTGATTAAAACCCTACTTGCTACAAAATAGCCACTACCAACAAAAATTTATAGAGTGCAGCATGGACATGTTATATAAAACCGATAAATTGTAATTCTAAAAAACTAAACATTTTCTGGTATTGATCTCCAATAATTGGGAGATTAAACTGGTACTAGGTCAATACAAGTGACACATTCATTGAAGTTTATTTCATTTGCAAATGTTTATATCTGAGAAGTAATTAATTCTTTTTAACTTACGAGGGACATGCGGATATTTTTAAATTAAAGTTACTTCATTAGAAAACTTTTATACCTATTTTTCTAAGGTATTCGTCTACTAAATCAAGTACCTACTGGGCGTCGACCAGAATCGGAGCTCCAGGTCTGAAGGCATAAAAATCTGGTAAGTACCAATTTTCCTCATAACATGTTATGGTTATCGACTAATTAATCCCATCTGTTTCGTTAACAAATCTATTGTAAGAACCACGTTTTGCTTCCGCTCGGCAAAACCATCTAATCCCTATATACGTATGTATATTACAATTGGTACCCCACCATACATATAATACAAAACTGATAAAAATTTTTTTTTAAATTTTGTCACTGGTTTTCAATACGAACCAGAAACTAAGTATCAAAGTGTTGAACCGAGATCAACAGAAAAAGGAAATCCAAAAATATCTTATTTGATGAAGCCAAAAATCAAAGCAATGCTCATTTTTTTTACGATTTCAAATGAATTGTTCCAAGTAGTTCAACGGTTCAAGTTACCTTGAAATATTGAAGCGTTTGCTAAGTCATATTCCTTCTGAATGTCTGAATCAAGCAGTTGGAGTCAGAGATTACAATTATCCCTGATTTTGTGACTAAACGTCAAATTTGTTTGTTTAATCATTCACGATATTCACCTGATTCCGCAACTTGCGATTAGTTTCTATTCCCTAAACTACATTGGTCTATGAAAGAAAACTGTTTCGTATCTGTTGAAGACATTCAAAAGTCAACAACCGACTACTCATCAACATTTCAGTAATCGATATAAAAAAGTCATTTAATGCACTTGTCGAACGTTCAAATCGATGTATTTGAGTTGATAGAGAATATTTCGAATAATTAAAATAATTTGTGTCAAAATAAAGTAATGATTTATTTATTGTGGGGCTGGAAAATTGGGAGCATTGGAAAATTAGGAACATTACTTTGGGAGGAATAGTTTTAGGTTATAATTAAAACCATTACCCAACTTTTTTCAAAGCCTGAGCTATATTTAAGTAGTGGGTAGTTTTTTTCTAAACCTACTTCCACGATATCTGTAATTCTATGAACTAATCCATTTTATTCTTTTCTATTATGGATTTCATTATTTGAGCAATAATTTTCCTGGTTTAGGAATCTTGAAGATCTCAGCAACTTTACAACTTGGAAGTAAGATTCAATGCTTTTCCATTTTTTGAGTAATATTTTTTCTTGGTTTATACATATTGATGGTCTCAGCTACTTTGCAACTTGGAGAAAGATTTAATTATTTTTCATTTTTTGAGCAATAATTCTTCTTGGTTTGAACACCTGGCCGATTTCAGCAAATTTGAAACTTGGAGGAAGATTCAATACTTTTTCAGAGGTTTCATTTTGTGAGGAATCATTTTTTTTTTGGTTTGGGCATCTTTATGATCTCAGCAACTTTGTAAGAAGAAGAAGATTCTATGGCTTATCAGAAGTTGCCGAAGCTATTTTTAAAAAGTACATCTCTGAATGAGCCCCTACTGGATGAATTGAACCAGAAAACTGAGGATATGGTTTTGAAGTATAATTCTGATTTGCATCCATATGAGATCGTTATTGAATTGGAAAGTTTCAAATTTCAAGCTCGTGTCATGTTTACTAAATCGAACAAATGAATGCTCTTGATATACTTCGTAAAATTGACGAATTGTTACTTCAAACGATATTTCCAAATCTCGACAATGGTATCAGGATATTTCTAACGTTACTAGTAACAACAGCAACATTTGATTGTTATTTCAGTAAAATGAAATCGGCGAAAACTTATTTAAGATCCTCAAAGGGACATAAGAAGGTAACATTACTAAATATATCAATTTGTTAACTAACAGTTCAGAATTTTACAGTGACTATCAGTTCTTCAATTTTGTTTTATCCTGAGGGAATCCGGAATATTGCCATTTTCTTCTGTGATTTTAAATTGAAGATTTTAATTTTTGCAAATTGCTTATTTCTTAAAGATAGAAAATTCAACTTACACACCCTCTATTTTACTTAAAAACAATACCATAATTCAATAAAATATTAATATTTTAATCATCTGCACCTACAGCTAAAATATATCGTACCTATATTTTTATATTTTTTCTGTTCAATACGTTTAAACGAATACGTATAATTTACTTAACAAATTTCATTTCTTTGCTTAAAATAGATTAATATTATTTAAACAAGGAAATGCATTTATTACTATCAAACAAACCTTAATTTATAATTATGTTGATACAGATAAATTACATACATATAATTTCGAATCGACAGACGAATATAGTCCAAATTGTGGCCTCGCGCTTTAAGGTAAATAAAATTTATTATGATTTGTTGGCCAATATTTATCCAAAAGAAAAAACTTGTTTGTCAGTTTTATTTTGTAACATATAAAGGCCCTGGAATGAGTTAACTTCGATCTAATTGGCTCTACTAACTCATAAAAAACCATTACTTCAATCAAATCAACAATATCGTCTTTTGAAAATATTATTTTTGGGTGAGATGGGGGGGGGGGGGGTGGTAGGTGTCTAAAGTCAGCCATTTTCAAAGAAATAAATATTAGTATTTTAGATCTATCCAAATATTATTTACCGAAAAGCAACTAAAGTAGGCAACACCGATAACTCAGTCAAGTATAAAAAATGGTTTTTAAACGTTGTAAAAATAAGTTTTTATTTTAGTACACCGAGATATTTAGAATGGTCGATTACAGGGGATGTAGAAGGATGAAAAATTATTACACATCCGAACTATTTCTATCACTACTTTTTTTATGTAATACATTACACTTTCCAACAATCTTTGGGACACTGATACAAAACATCGCGGATTAGTTTGATTAACATGTCGTAATAATCTTAATTTGAATAAAATGTCATTTTTTACTGAATTATTGAAACTACTTTATCAAACGATAAAGTTAAAACGATTAAACGATCTGAATCTTTTGCAAACTAATACAATTTATTAAGCAAGTAAATCTTTAAAATGAATTTTTATGTAAACTATTTTTATTAGAATATTTTGTTGCAAATGACACGTTCTACAAACCATTAAAAAATATGCCTTATTTTGGCGAACACCCTGTTGAAATGAAAATTAGTGAATTATAATAATTAGACCTGTGACCATTATGACGCTCAAACTTTACAATTGTTAAAAAAACAAAAAACAAGAAGAAACCTAGAATATATGACACAAAAATCTTAAAAAACCTAAAAATAGGCAACGAAAAAGACGAAGAACACTTTTTGAAAAAACACATGAAATAAAAAAGGCCGTACAATAAAAAATAAAATCAATGAATCAAATGAATTATATGTGCAATTATTAAATGGAATCGTTGAAGTGAACAAAAATGACAAGATCAAAGAGCATAACAAAAAGTTTGAAAATCCTTGTTTTAAATTTAAAAATATCCGTTCGTTCTATCAGCTGCAATAATTTAACTATTTAGAATCAGTTTTCTCTATTTACATTTCCAAGATTCGTATTTCAGGTACAAACCATTTCTATATTAAGGATATACATTTTAAACTCCCTGTATTTTTGAATCAGCTTTTTCAAAATTAAGTTTAAAATTTTTGTCTTATTTTATGTATATTCATCAATTTCCACTAATTTTACAAACAATTTGGGCATTAATGACAAAGCACGATATGAAGTAGGCTCATGAGGTGGTTTACCAGGTTTATGGATTATAATAATTTATTGAGTGAGTTGAAGTTTGGAATTCGTTCATAACTTAATTAGGTCAATTAGTCATTGCAATATATTTCCCAAAATTACAACACAGGATTCCGGGAATTATATTTTTGTAATAATAAAAGTCTCATTATGTAATAAATTACATTTATTCACTTCGAAAAATGTAGGAAATGTAGTGAAACAAGTGTCTAGAATAGATATAATCACGATAATATATCACCATATTTAATGTAGCCCAGCGCATCGTCTACAGACACATAATGCTTGTTGAAAAGTAGTTAAATCAAACTAGAAAAATCAGTAAATGATAAATTAAAAAATGCAAGTCTGTTAAGGAGTGTACCTGATTTCAGGCATTTGTTTAGGCTTAGCACACAAATAAACAGATGGCTTCCAAAACCCTAACATACCTACAGTTTCAGAAAGGCTATTGGAACAGAGTCTCATCTGCAAAAGCAAGATTCAATTTGAAAGCTAGTTATTAATATTTTTTTAGGAATATGTCAATAAAAGTATTTAGAGATATTTTCAAATTTACAAATTGAATAGTCAAAAAACAAGATGGCCTGAGGAATTTTTAAAATTAACTAACAGATGTTAAATTTGATTTTTAAAGGTATATTACTGAAATAAAAGTTGACGCATCAAATGACACCACAGATAAGTTTTATATTGTAATTGTATAAAAATAATGGGCATAGTTGGAGAAACTGGGCTACATCTGGGCTTTTTTTGGGATTTTTCTCTCTATAAAAAAAGGTGTTGATGAGATTGTTATCCCATCATATAATTCTCTGAAATGAGGAATTTACTAGTACTGTAAAGACCGAAACTCTGTATAAACCGAAACTCATATAAAATCTGTAAAAGCAAAAGTAGCGCTAAAAGTTCAGTTTGAAAGCTATACAAATTCGGAAATCTGTTGTAGGGTAATACCCGTCTTGAAAGTACTTCGCGATGACGTGTCTTTAGCCTTGTTAAATTTTGTAAGTTATAGTTTTCCGGTACTTTTCTGAATTAGTTAATAGAGTTAAACATCTTTTAAAGAAATCGTGGCATTGTAAATTTCACTCGTTGTTTTTCAGTTAATTTTTATTGTAATTTTCACATATTCCTCGCCCAATAAATCGTTAGAAAAAGTTCAGTTAGTTTATTTGTAATTTGAGTGACCTATAAGTATACCTACATACTGGCCGTCCCCCAGAAGCTGTGCTCCAGGTCTGAAGGCATAAGAATCTGTTAAGTGCCAATTTTCTTAACTTAGTATGGTTATCCACTAATTAATCCAACCTGTTCCGGTACCAAATCAAGTTTTTGCTTCCGCTCGGCAAAACTATTACAATATAACGTGTAGCGTCATACATACATTTTTAAACATTCAACAATCCAATCACAAATAATACAATTAAACAAAAGAGGTATACTCAAAATTAAAATAAATAAAACCAACGAAGTGTATTACCATCAATCTTATACCTTTTATATAGAAGTAATATAACAAATACTGATAATGTCTGCTAATGTCCGTCTCACCTCGCAACACGTCCCTAAACAAAAAAAAAATAGGTTGTTTTTTAAGTACTAGTATTTTTTTAGAATTGCTTTGCGACGTTAAAAAGAGTAGTTTACCTTTTTAGGCACTTTTCTGGCCAATTGTAGTTTCCATTTTTAAGTTAAATGTTAAATTGATACTAACAGTTAAATGACTTGGTAAATTCTGTCTCAGTACAGTGTGTTTTGGTAGAGCACAACTCAATGTTAGTACCTAAGTTTCTTTTGAATAGTTTCTCCCACTTTTTTAGAAAACCGAGTTCGAGATTTTTTGACTGGGAATATTTTATTTATTTTTTTGGGTTACTCACTCATTTTTGGGAGTATTCAGCTACTTCATTTAGTCTGGAAATAGTTATTTTAATTTGAAAATAAGGAAAATTACTGGCATGTTGTTTGGGTCAGTTCTTAACTAGTTTTTTTAATTAATTTTCATTATCATAACCCGTACAGGATGTTTTCCTCATTCAACTGGACAGGATATGTCTGGCCTAAGTTTGAGAATTTTTACGCAAGAAGTAGTTTACGTTGTTAGTAGTTCGATGAATGAACCTCACAACAAAATTATTAAAAAAAAAACATGAACTTAAAAATGTTAGAAAGAGAATCCATTACCGTACTTCTCAGCTGTTTCCTCAAGGGTGAGTTAATGTTTTGGTTTTTATAAAAAAATACCATTATTTTCTTTTGAGTATGACCTGGCTATTGTAAGCTAAAGAGCCTTTCGCCTGAGATTGGGGAACGAACCCATTTGGTTAATTTGTTTGTAGAATAGTAGAGAATTTTAACTATATCATCAGAGCGAGTTATATATTTTTTCATACCTAGCTAATCTACGTAATTTTGTTTTTTATATACTTTTAATTTTTTATTCAACCAATATAATTGTATTTCAAAAAGGATTCAAAATCCTTGATATAGTGATTTGCCCTTAAGTTAAGTACCAGTGGTCCCAGCATTTATAAACGACGACGAATTTTTACGTCCCTTAAGGGACAAAGGTGTCTAGAATAATTTCCAAACCTTGCCGCTCTCTATGTCGTCAGAGGATTTATGTTTAATTGATGAGAGTTAATTTTTTGCTGGTGACAGTTGATTTAAGGCATGGCCCATTTATTTGAGAGCATAATGTGAATTTCAGCTTTCAATTTATTATTAGCTAAAGATAAAACAATAAAAAATTAAAAAATGGGCTCAGCGAATAAAATCCACATTAATTATCATTGGACACTGTTAAATATCGTTAGGTTAACGTATTTCGTTTTTATTTTAAGAATTGGCGAAGCAGAAATAATCGTTGGTACTTTAATTAAAAGCAAAATCCATTGTAAATGGTGTTTTCCAGTAAAAAAAAAACTGCATACATATGATCAACATTACCTTGTTAAATAATAGAAGCAATTAACGAATAGCTCACAAATAGTCAATTACGTGGGAAAACTAAAATTTGTAGAAACATATTTAAAAAGCTACTGCCTTTCATCTCTCATGCGATGGCGTGCAAAAAAAGCTTTTGCAACAAACAACACAGATTGGTACATATTGGGGCCATAGGTCTTTAAAGGCTCTGAACACGCCTCTGTTGGGTTCACCTTTATACATTGAAGTGTACCAAGAGGTTCGAAGAGCCGCTTCGTATATGATTAAACAAAGGACCTAGTGCATAGCTAATTATAATGATGAAGGGTATACGAATCTCCTGAATCAATTATAGGAAAATGGTAGGTGACTGGAAGCATATTGTATTGTAAGCTGGTGGGGTATATACACTATGATCTACAAGATCTGTTATGCCCTCTGCTTCTGCTATGCTATAGCAACTGATCTAAGAAATTTTAGGATATGGGATGGCTCTACATTAAGGTAAATCTTCCTCTTTAATCTGGTGTGTACTCAGGTCAGTAGACATTGGATTCCTTAGGGCAGCACATTTTGCAAGAATATAGAGATTTTGTTATTTTCCCCACAGAATCTGCAATCTTCTCCATCTTCTAATCAAAGTTTTTTAGGTGTTCCTTCAATCGCCAGTCCCCAGTCAGGACTCCCGTTAGTATTAGGAGTTTATTCTTACTAAGACTATGCTGGTTTCCGATTTATTTGGTTGTAGTTTCTCAAAAGTACCTTAGCTTGTTTACTTTCTTGAATATTGTTCCAACTCTTTGATCGTTGTGTGTTTTCTTCCTTCTTTCTTTCTATTAAATAGTGTTGGTGACTATATTTCTTTTCGCTAACTCATTCAGATTTTGTCGGCATTCTCAGACCATCATAGAACAGATATAGAGATCAATGCTTTGGTGGATGCTTGACTGTTCGACCTGATGATGATTTCTTGTCTACAGTTGGGAGCATAAAGGAAATATATTTTTTACTCACATAAGTCTTCAGCAGGTCATTTAAAATAGAGATACTGAGGAAGAAGCTTGTGGATCCCACCATATGATGTTATCTCCATCAATGGACCCATAAATACTTTCAGTCAGGTAACTTGGTACACTCAAGCATCTATTGAGATTATATTCAAAATGATTCTGGAGGATCTTGAAGAGTGGGGAAGCTTCAGTAGGAACAATGATTCCTTTCTTTCGTGATACTTGTTAGTTCTGAAGAGTTATGTAAGTAATATGTAAATTTTTTTAGCAATTACACCCAGTCCTTGGAGATATAGAGAGCTGAATAACCAGTGAATACAAAAAGCTCATAACTGATCATAATCGGATTGAAGATTAAAGGAAAACATTCCATATCTTCTTTTAGAGAGTGTTTAATACTTGAAATCTAATCCCTCAATGAAAAGTAACTATTGTTATCCGAATGCTAATGAACAACTTTTACTTTTATCAGTTGGATTTGGGAAAAACTGAACTTCAGCAACCTGTTAATTTTAGAAACAGAACTCGTGACTCGTGACTCTTTGTACTTCCATCTGCCGGCAATCTGTATAACTATCGGAAAAACTTTAAATTAAATTATTTTAAAATAGCGTTCCGAAGCTGCGAAAGGAGAAGCTCGCTGTCATAAACAAATAAGTTAAGAGGAATGATTAACGGCCATTGACAGTGAAAGTTAGTGGTCTAGCATGAAAAAACATGTGGCACGAAATAAACGGCACAAGCAAGCGGCGCAACGCGAGCTTCAAGCTGTCTCGCGTTCAGTTTCATATTAGTGTTAACGTACAGTTGCCGATTGACCTGTTTGAGGTAAAGTTCGTAACCGTGGAAACTCCACGAAAGTTCATCAACTCTCGCGTATTCGAAAAATAAGCACGTGCTACGTCGGAGCACATTTTCCGACTGGAGGACACATTTGATAAACTATTTATTTTATATGTTCAATGTGTTAAAGATGGTTAAAAGGAAACAACATAATTGCTGTCTCACAATTGGAATTGTATACGTTGTCACGATAATTAATCAAGGTAAACTTTAACAAATTATTAAGATACACTTTTGTCGTATCTCTAAAGAAAGTACTATAAACTTTCTACCCTGTAAGAGCGCATCGTCTGAGAACGGGGTGCTAATTTATAGTTTAATTTGCTTTATAGAAAACTTTTTAATACAATGGAGCTAGAAAATTTAAGATTTCTGCATTAACACATAGTGCCACAAGACTCAACAGCGAAGGATAATTTCAGATTAACAGAAGAGTTCACACATAAAATATGTTGAGTTTGTTTAAGTTTAATACAACTTCACATATTAGTTTATTCCGAGAGACAGAGTCGGATTCTAGAAAGTATAATATTGCTACAAAAAAATGGAAAATAATTGGGATTGAGTTTTAAATTATCCAAGATGTTTAAAATTGTAGTTTTTAGGTACACATTTCTTTAAAAACTAGTGGGGGTGACAAAGTATTTTCAATTCAGTGTCTTTTTTGTAGTTGCGGGTATATTATTATAATATTGTTTGAGACTATTTCTTTCTATGTTCTCTTTTCTCACAAGTTTTCATAATTATAATTAAGAAAGTAGAACTAATTACTTTTAATTCCACTTACCATTCTTCTTTTCTCATTTTTATGCATGTTTTGTTATATATTTCCACTCCTTTATCTCCTTCATATTTTCAGCTAGTATCTACAAGAGCTTTTACCAGTTATTCACTCTTAAACTTTCTTTACTTTTTTTAGATTAGTATGTCATAATTTACTATTGGGTATAATATTTTTTTCTTTCACTAATTGTGCGTGTCCCTCCTAAAATTCTTTTCCCATCCATTTTTTCTGTTTTTTTTTATATATTAGAATTATATTTAACATGTATATACCAGATTGTATGTTATTTCTGGTATTTATAATTTTAAAATATTAAATTTCCTCTCTAGTCTTCTTTCTTTGTTATTTTTCAATTATTGTTTTAGTCCTGTATATTTATGTACTCGTAATTTTCAGAATTATATTATATTTTCATTTTGGTGCTTTTATAACTACTTTTGACTTAATTTTTCTCTGTAGTGTTTTTTCTATTTAGTCCTGGCAAAAGTATCATTCTAAAAAGATATTTCATATGTACTTGTATAATAATTGACTACATTGAACAGCTATAAAAAATATAACTGCGTTGATACTGCTGATATAAAATTGAGAAATACTTGTAATTTATCCTATAAACCGCCAGTTTTCGAAATTCAAGACGTTAAAAATTAATTATTTCAATAACCTCCTGTTTCTCAAAAACGTGACGCATTATGACAATTTTTTCATTATAAAGAAATCATAATGAAGATTGTAGGAGATACTGAATTGAAAATATTTTTTGGATATATGCAATCTTATATTTCTCATCAAAAGAATTAATTACAGGCTATATTCACACTAATCATTTCAACACTTAATACCGGAATGTAACATTAGTGCCAGGCTTTAATGGCAAATCTTGGTTGATTATTTTTTAAATGTACGTATTTATTAATGAAAAGTATATGTGTTCACGTTTTAAAAAAATATTTGTGATTTTAATTTGGGAAGTAGATATCATAAAATTTATATAACGACGTATTGTTGGTGAGAAAGTTATTGAAATAATAATATGAAAATTTGGAAGAATAATAAATAAATTATATTTAAATATAAAAAGATGAATTATACTTATTGACATTTCCACAGTATTATAAAGCTTTTTAAGGTTTCGCCTATCTAGTATTGTTAAGAGTGACATAAGGTCGACAGATTTCTTATAAGCGTAAGTATCATTATCAAGCAATATGTACAGTAATATTCTTCTTTTCCTAAACATTTTTGGGTTATTATCATATAGGTATTTAGTCCAAAAGGTAATATAAGATAAGTGAACTTTCCAGGTGTAATTGTTTATTCAAAACTATATACTGAGGACATTTTAGGTATTTCTAAATTTCATATTCCTCCAAAAAATCAAGTTCTTTTTTCACTTTTATGAAGTACCTCCACTGTTGTTCTAATTTTGTTGGTAAATGTAGGTTTGTGTTTAATGTCAGTGAGGTATTTTGTGTAATGTGACTTATCTGGTTGTTTTAATCTATAAGCTAGTAGGTGTTCATAGTACCTTATGTTAAAATTATTAAGGGTCTGGCCAAGATAAATGGCGTTAAAATCCGGAGAATTTAGAATGTAAATACCATTTTTTTAAATTTATTAATTTTATTATTTAAAACGGAAATATATTGGCCAATTTAATTGAATTTCAATAATGTAAATCGGTTTGATTATACGATGAATAAATAGTATTATTATTTAATGAAAGTAATAATCGGTATTAAAATCATGTTCATTTTAAATAAACAATATTGATTGATACTAATCTGACTATAAAAAATATTTCTCTACGTCCACTATTGCAAATGAATAGTTACTAGTACATGCATGTATAAATTAATTGTAAACGACTATTAAATATTTCTGCATTCTCGCTGGTATAAAGTATAAAGTAACACCTTTTACAAATTGTAAAAACATTGTCGATAGATATTTAATGATGATTTTTGAAAAACATTTATACACTCGACCGCAAAATTAACACTACTATATTTTTGAAGAGAAAAAAGTAAATTAAGAATCCCTTTCATAATTTGTTTTATTTAATTACAAATAATGAATATAAGAATTACACAACACTATATAACTCCTGATAGGAAAAAGATATCGACATGGGATTTTCGCTTTTTTATTGATAATTTAATTTACCTGTTAGAAACCTAGTCATTTAATATTTTCAAGAAAAAATATATATGAAACACGCCCACTAGCGTTCTCATTATTGGTTAGATTGCTCATAGTTTAAAAATACTTCTTAAGTAAAGAACAGCTTATACCAATAACATTAACATTATAAAAATCAGTTAAGCAAAACCAGAGTTATAGGCATTTTTTCATAACAAGGATCCCACTCTCCCCCACCGCTTATTTGAAAAAACAGACTAAAACTTGTGAAACTAAAAATACGCAGATAGGGCCAACGACCATTCTTAGTTGTCCACCTGGTACATCAAAATAATATAAAAAATATTTTTTTTGCTAAATTATATTTTTGATTTTTTAAAATCTGTTGTATTATCAAAGTATAGTACATGAATATAATTTTACATTTACAATTGCCACAATATTAAAAAAAGTATTATTAATAAATATTGTAATTTTTTGGCCAACTTTTACTTGTTCGGAAGGCTTTATTTCTGATAATTTTATTGTTATAAACTTAATTTTTTGGGATATGATATATTGGGCAAGGATATGTATTTTTACATATTTTTCATCCCATTGCTCCACTTTTTAAAGCAATCCCATATAAAAAAATTAGAGAATTGCACCGGCTACTTTTTACCGTACTAAAGTTTAAACAATGACTTTTATTTCATATTGATTTTATTAATTTTTTACAAGATATTTTTCGAATTCTAATAAATAACAAAACTTCATATTTTTTTAACGAAAATGTACTCTTGTTCAACATTGTTACTTTAATTTCTAGATAAGGTAGAGTGGAAAGAGGATTTAAAAGGACCATATAAAAAGTCGTTAAAAGATATACCGATTAGAGTTTAAAATTTTATAATTGGTTTATGTTGAAATAAAGTTGTCTTTTTAAATTGAATTTTATCGAATATGGATTTTTATTATTTTAGATTGTTCAGATTGTTGTGTTGAAAAATTTACTGATTGGGAGTGCCTTAACCTTTTTTTGAATATAACGGGGTTTGATACTTTTGTTTTAATAAGTGTTTGTTTATTTTGGAACCAATATCGTCTTCAGATCTCCTCCTAATGGGTTCACTGTTCTATCCCAAGTCATGGATAATATTTTCATGGAAGATTTTGAACAAATGGCGCTTTCGCATCAAATTTAAATGTGATTCCATTACATGGACGACACTTTTATCATTTGGCCCTTTGGTCAAAACACTCTTCCAGCTTTCCTGAAGCATCTAAAGAACCAACATTCCAACGTAAAGTGTATTATGGAAATAGAATCCAATGGCTTCCTTCCTTTTCTGAATGTTTTACTTATGACTCGTATACCCAACTATACTTTAGGATACTCTGAATAGAGAAAACCAATCCATATCGAGAGGTATCTCCAGTATATCACTATCTCAGTCAAAACAATTCAGTAATCAACTCTTTAGTTGCACTTGCTATCTCTATACATGCACCAGAAAACCTTACACATAAACTGAATCACTTCCATTTAGTACTTCTATTAAATAGCTACAAAAAATCTCTAAATTCTAAAAACATAGACTCAAAATTTGCTCTTTAGAACCTTAATTCCAAGTTCCAAGAGTGTATCTACCATATATTCGCTCAGTCGCAGATCGTATCGGTAAAACCTTTCGTAAAGAAGGAATTTGTGCTTCATATAAACCTCCTAGCAAACTAGGACAATAAGGATCCATTGCTTCCCCGTATAAGGGCAAATATAGAGTTCTCTGCTCATTGGACAAGTCCACATTGGGCAAACAGAACCATTAGTACAAACACGTATCGTGACTATATCACTATATAAATTCGTCCTCACTCATTTTCCTATTCAAAAGTGTATCGCTACGTTTAGTAGTTGAATTACCGTGCACATCTCGCCTCCTGCAAGACGAAACGCTTTCTTCTGGAATCAATAATTCTCAGATTCAGTTTAGCTGTGGAAGCTCAGGAACTTCAAGTATCTAACATTTTGGTAGCTCCCTTCCAAATACTCCGAAACTATAGCAGACAAGAAACTCTTATGATGACAGATATCGAAGCTGTTATCAAACTGCTGACTTCTAAAAATAATTTGAGAGTACCAAGAAAACTAAATCAACTGGCCAAAAAGAATGCCATTACCTTTGTATGGGTTCTAGAAATCTGTGTAACGAAATAGCGTTTATAGGGCCAGAACATTTTGTGGGGTAGTGCTATACTACATAAAATAAGAAAAAATCTTCAGAGCTGAGGCAAAAGTAAGATACTGGATATTACTACCAAAAAATTGAACACAGGTGTCACCTTACAGTGGTCTAAAACCGAAAGAGGGAGCTCGTGCAGAAATATTTTATTAGGAAGAAACATTGAGTTAACTTTTTGTTATTAATTAACATCATGTAGTAATTGTTCCAGTATTATTAAAAAAATATTACAAGTTGGCGTTTTTAGAATAATATTTTGGAATCTTTTTATTAGCTTGTTTTCCCGAATACAAGAACATACTTTGTTAGACTTGGCGTTTCGAACTTCATAAAAAACGCGTAAAGAAAAAGTCGTATCTGATTGTAAAAAGTTAAAATATAGTTTTGGGATATACAGTCTTATTTTTTTTAGGATAGCAGAAGAACCTGTTTTCATTCTTTGTTACGAATTGGGTTACTTTATTTCTTTATGATATGTATCAGGTTACTTTCTTTCAATAAATATATGAAAAAACCTATATATTACATTTGGGGAGTTGAACTCATTACGTAATTTGGTTATTGGAAATTACAGAGGCTGTGGAAAAATAATAACAATTTATTTATCTATAAGAATAACTTATACAAAATATCAGAGCGACTTACATCTTCAAATATCTTAATAATTTTGATGACCCTAACAAAAATATTTATTTATTATCCGATCATGACATTGTCCTATAACTTTCACTCACTTAATATTAACGAAGAATAAATGAATTTAGATATTCGTTTTGGTCGTAACTAATCTGCAATATATTTTTATTTTAAAATACCTTGCTCATACAAAATTCTATATAAGTTAATGTAACACTCCTGTTCTAGAAAAATATATATCAGCGTTAATATACAGGGTGTTACTATATTCGACCGACAACGCTTTACCCCAGAGAGCTCTCGTTAATTGATGAATTTTGATATAGGAACACAAACCCTTAAAGGGCTTAGTTTCCGAGATACAGGGTGTTAAAAGTTTGAAATCAAAATTAAAAATTTGTCATAAATCAGAAACGCCTCCAAATATTTTTTTTAAATTTGGTGACCAATATGCTCTTTAAGAAAGTAATATTTTGACATAAACTGACTTTTGAAAAATTTAACCAGTGGCGCGCTATCAGGGTTTGTGGCAACTTTTATCCCCCCTATCTTTTACGCCACTGGAACAAATATTTTTTTTTAAATTTTTTTAAATTCTCTGTTCATTTTTAGGTAAAAAAGTAATAACCTTTTATGGAGCTAAAATGAACGGTGTTGTAGATATTTGATTCTGAACAAAAGTCTGCAAGTACTTGTTTTGTATTTGTTGTGTAATTTGCCCGTCGGCGTTTTGCTAAACAAGTAAGTATTTGCTTTTAATCCATACTATTAATTCGATTTCGAATAATAACTAAGCGTTAGGCGTTAGTTGAAAAAAGAATAGATGCTATTTCTGAGATTTTCTGAGAACTTGATAAAAGTAAAAATCACAATAACGCAAAAGCTATCAAAATTAAATTCAAACAAATGTATTAGATACAACAATAACAAAATTGACGAAATTACAAGAGTTGTTCAAACTGTCGGCCGTTTACTTGTAAGCACGTTCTACACCGTTTTCTCATTGAAAAACGTGTTTTTGAGAATAACTCCGGATTGGACTGAATGAGTTCTGTCGCAGCTTGAATTCTCGCTATTAGATCTTCTTCAGTTTCAACGATGGTTTCGTACACTAAGGACTTCATGTAGCCCCAGATAAAAAAATCGATAGGGTTTAAGTCGGGTGACCTTGGAGGCCAACATTGGGGTCCACCCCGACCAATCCATTTTTCTCTAAATCGTCTGTTTAGGAAATTTCTAGCACTTGCAGCAAAATGAACCATGTTGGCCTCCAAGGTCACCGACTTAAACCCTATCGATTTTTTTATCTGGGGCTACATGAAGTCCTTAGTGTACGAAACCATCGTTGAAACTGAAGAAGATCTAATAGCGAGAATTCAAGCTGCGACAGAACTCTGAATGAGTCCAATCCAGAGTTATTCTCAAAAACACGTTTTTCAATGAGAAAACGGTGTAGAACGTGCTTACAAGTAAACGGCCGACAGTTTGAACAACTCTTGTAATTTCGTCAATTTTGTTATTGTTGTATCTAATACATTTGTTTGAATTTAATTTTGATAGCTTTTGCGTTATTGTGATTTTTACTTTTATCAAGTTCTCAGAAAATCTCAGAAATAGCATCTATTCTTTTTTCAACTAACGCCTAACGCTTAGTTATTATTCGAAATCGAATTAATAGTATGGATTAAAAGCAAATACTTACTTGTTTAGCAAAACGCCGACGGGCAAATTACACAACAAATACAAAACAAGTACTTGCAGACTTTTGTTCAGAATCAAATATCTACAACACCGTTCATTTTAGCTCCATAAAAGGTTATTACTTTTTTACCTAAAAATGAACAGAGAATTTAAAAAAATTTAAAAAAAAATATTTGTTCCAGTGGCGTAAAAGATAGGGGGATAAAAGTTGCCACAAACCCTGATAGCGCGCCACTGGTTAAATTTTTCAAAAGTCAGTTTATGTCAAAATATTACTTTCTTAAAGAGCATATTGGTCACCAAATTTGAAAAAAATATTTGGAGGCGTTTCTGATTTATGACAAATTTTTAATTTTGATTTCAAACTTTCAACACCCTGTATCTCGGAAACTAAGCCCTTTAAGGGTTTGTGTTCCTATATCAAAATTCATCAATTAACGAGAGCTCTCTGGGGTAAAGCGTTGTCGGTCGAATATAGTAACACCCTGTATTTTGTTTGAAGTGGAAGGTCTAAGTGGCATGCCTTCAAGTGCTGGTTAAATATCCACAATCGAGAAAAATTGAGGTTGGCCACTTTGATTTGAAAGAATCAGATGCTGGGTTCAAAGAAGGGGTGAATTTTAAAGTTGACGCTTATCAATAAGGAGCGCCAAATGAATTTACAGGCGGTTTTCAAGTATCTCGATCCAATAACAGAGCAAATAAAAAATTCATCAAAATCTACCGCTGTAATTTACTCATTCAAAATGTCCGATACCATTAAATCATTGAAATTATAGTTTAGTTTAAAGTTGAGAGTAAAACAAATTACGAGGATGTTTTGAAAAGTTTTCTGAATGAAGTATGAAGCAGTAGTAGTTCAAACTTAGTATGGCCTGTTAGCCTAAAAATGTCAAGTTATTATATAAAACTGTTTGGTGGAAAAGTTTATAAATTATGGTAGTTTTGTAAAAATCTATAATGGAATTGTATTGGTTTTTAAACAAATTTATGTCTGTTATATATATATATATATATATATATATATTTATACCGGTAAGAAGAATATTTAGGAGGTTGGTTAGTGGGGTAATAAGACCAAGGCTTTTGTTGTCTCGACAATACAGCCTTATTGTATCTTTCTGCTTGGTTTCAAGTTATAATAGGGGAAGCCTTAGAAGAGAAAAAATCTGCTCACCTGTTTATCTCGCACAAACTTTTGACGTGAGTGAACATTCTACAAGCTCAATAATATGTGGTCAAGACAGTAAGTAGAAATAGGGAAATCGTATATATTGAACAGACTTTTCAGAATGAAACAAGAAGAAATCTATTCAGTTCTGAAAGATATCTAAGCAAGACTACCGCAAGGAACTGTAGTTGGACCTCTCCTATATATACTCTGTACATATGACACAGTGTCAATTGTAATAGCAAGTGATACTATATACGAGTGAACCAGTAAACTAAATGAAACCAAGTCGATGTATATTAACTTTACTAACAAAATACTGAACACCACTACCTTTGATGATAAATGGATCAATAGTTCCTTATGAAAACAAAACCTTGGTATGATATTAAATTCCAAGTTAAGATGGAAAGAACATGTTGAGAAGGAAGACACACAAGCCGATCCCTGTATAATAAAATTCTGGTCCATAAACGCATCTTAAAAGCTAACTGGTTGTATGGCATACAACTCTGGGGTATGCAAAAGATAGTCATATCAAAATAATCCAAATATTTCAAAATATCTACGTACATGTTTAGATTAAATTTTCAAATTTATGATAGTTCAGATTACCAACAATAATCAATGCAGAGGAAACAAGATGATGGTACTAAAAAAGGAAATATTGGTTAAGTAAGTAATCAATGACCTCTGTATTTGGGGATGGTAAAGGAATATTGCTTATTGATTTTTTACCCACAAGGCAATATCATTTTGGGAGTGAATTGGGCCTACCTGTTAGATTAATTACAAGAAAAAAAAATGTAAGAAGTCTCAGATTAGCCGAAATGAACATTATTTCTCATTAGTATAATGCTCTTTCTGGTATATAAGTTAGTTGTGATGGCAAGGATCAATGAATTAAATTATGATTACCATATTTACTGTCGATAATATTCTTGTATGAGGTCTAAAACTACGACAGAGGGTAAAACTAATATTTTATTATGAAACGGGATAAGCCTCCGATTAAGTCAAGGACAATTTAGAATTTAACTAAATGGGTGCTTGTAACGTTTACCAGTAAGGGTAACACCTTGCTGTAATATAAATTTTACAGAAAGACATTTTGATTATAAATAATGAATTAAATGATTATATTAAACAGGGTACATTTATAATAAGCTCTTAAGAGCAATGATATCTACTTTAATAATAGATAGTGTAGGGTATCATGAGTTACGCAATGATAAATGTGTAAAACACTGAAAACCCTATTTTAACGGCTCAGAAAGATTTGTGGAACACGTTGCAGCATGCTGTCCGTGTACGGTTGGTTGTTCAATAAATGCAGACATGTCTACGCTAGAAAGAATTCATATTCAAGGGAGATCTCGGGGTGTTTGAGAAATGAAGATTCCTAAGTTAAAACCGTGTAACTACAAATGTTCAAATTAGTTTCTACACCGTCGAATACTGAAAAAGGCTCATCAATAAAAAATGAATAAAAAATTAACGATCGGTCGGCCAGAAAATTGTATATACCTCGATGAAAACTGAGTTTCTGTATTTCTATAAATGTGTTTGTTGTAGGAGGGTTCATTTGTATTAGTATTATTAATATATGTCCAAAGTAAAACATTTTCATACCTCATAAAAATCCAAGAAACAAAGAAGATCCATGGCCGTAGGTGTTTAAGTATCTACATACATTTAAAATTAATGAAAATAATAAAAGAACTACTCTATACATAGTGTATAATTATAATCCACTTTTAGATTTTTTTAATGAATGAAATGTTGTATTTTTGAGCTTATTTTTTTTCTAAGTTGAAAAAGATTCAATATTTTTCGTAATCGTGTTACCAGACATATTATCACACAATAAAATTGATTCAGTTTAGTTTGTACAAGAAAATTGAATAATTTTAGACAAATTTTTCATGATGAAATACATATAAACAATACATCACTAAAAATTATTCTTTGCCCAAGAAGAATTTTTAGAAAACTAAACTATGCATAAAGTGCTGCTGTTAGTAGCAATATTTTTTTATTTTTTGATCGTCTTATTAAACCCTTCTTTCTCCGGGCTTGGGAGTGGCACAAGTATTTTGCTAAATGACTAATTTTATTTAGCAAAAACGTCAGATGATGTTAAAAATAATTGAAAGCAGGTTAAATTAAAAATTAACTTTAATCGAAGAATAAAATAAAACATTCTTAAAACCAAATTGAAAAGAACTGCTTAAATTGCAATACTAAAAATAAATAAAAAAATATGTAAATAATATTAGTCATATAAAGGTTACATACTAAAATACTAGTTCTTTAGTTGTTTAAACAAAAATATACTTTATAAAGCTTCGTACTCAAATTCTGAAGAATAATCTTTCTTCATTTAGTCTAATAATGATGGGTTGTAACGGGAGTAACACAATATACTCATCTTCTTTTTTTATGATATGCTCATTTATTTTTGTTAGTTCTGAAATTCTTTTAATTATTTCATTGTCTTCTTTTTTATACACTCGAACATATTTAAAACAATTTTTTACGTTTGTATGTGTAAATCTTTATTTTTAAATAGATAAATTGTCATTAGTTGTTTGTGGAATTTCATGATCTTGCGATATTTCAGGGGAATTATTTACAACCAGAGAAAGTCAGTCACTTAAACTTACTTAAAAAAGCATGTAAGGTTCATTGAGACGATTTAATTTGGCAAATTGAACCTCAGATATCAAGTGATTATACTGGTACATATAATATTTAAATCCCATTTCTTACAATTCTTGACTTGTCCTTGTATTCGATGAACCTCATAAATGATGGTAAAATTTAAGTTTTGTAATTTGGAATAGAAATACTATAATAACATATTTAATTCCAAAATCCTCTGTTTAGCTAGTCTATTCTTCTTTAATTTTAAATGCGGTGGATGACCAGCCACAAGTTGTTCATAATTAACATCTCGTCCTTTCGGAACTTTCCTCAACCCCTCTATAAATTTTCAAATTGTAGGGTGCTTCATTCCTAATTCTAATTGCAACTTTCTATCAGCAGGCCCTGCATGGTTGTTGCTGAGGCGAGATCTTAAACCCCTTAAGTCCTTCATTTTAGAGATATAGGGTTTTAATGTTGAAAAATAAAAAACACTATTCCAAAGTAGAACAATGTTTTTTCTTGATGCATAGCGGTCTAAAAATTTTGATAGAATAATTACTCCGGCAACTTTTTCCAGCGGCTTCTTCTCAGTCAATTTTAGATCCCATATTTTCAAGGTCTTTAATTCAATCTTCAAATAATAAACAACGGTAAAACCTAAAAAATCAAATTGCTGAATCATCGACGACATAATAGAATAACTCCATTGGTACCCATTTTATAGGTGCATTTTTAACGAAATATACCCTAAAAAAACGTAATTTTATATTATGTACTTATTTCAGTTATTACAGTTATTTGGATAGTTATTATTGCATAAAAATTGGGAAACACTGGAGGGCGACTACTATTTCCTCGTCTGTAACTGAAAAAATAGTTATAAGAAAGCTACTGTAATATACAGCATTTAGCCAGATATCACATTTTTATTGAAACAGCTTTTTATTTAAAATCTTTATTTTTTTACGAATTATGACAACTTATTAAATTACAGTTCATTTCTTATAAAAAATAATGTACATTTTTATGACTGAGGTATAATAACGTATGTAGAACAAAAATGTCTTATAAATTTTTTTTGTAAAGTCAGTCTTTTTCAAGAAGAAGAAATAAGTATTCGTATTTTACATCTTTCTAAATATTATTTACGGAAAAGGAACTAAAATCTGCAACACCGCGACATTTGGATAACTGGTCTGATAATAAACTATGGTTTTTTAAACGTTCTAAAAATAAGTTTTTATTTTAGTTAACCTGGATATTTAGAATGATCGATGACAAAGTATGTACAAAGTGAAAAATGTATTCTGTATTACAGGATCCGAACGAATTTTACCAGTACTTCTTTTAGGTAATACACTACCATTTCCAACAATATTTGAAACTCCTTTATCAAACGATAAACTTATAACGATTAAACGATCCGAATTATCTACAAACTAACACAATTTTATAATTCATTAGGTAGATATTACTCGGTTACATGAAACATATTTTTATTAAAAATGTGAGATGTTGCTACGTATCATTTTTCGAGTAAATGTTTAAAAAGAATATTTGTGTAAACTAATGTTGTTAAAAAAATATTTTATTTGAATATTTTGTTGCAAATGACACGTTTTACATACCATTTAAAAATATGCTTTATTTTAGTGAATGACATTACCGTAATATGATTAATATATTTAGTATTGAATCTCAACACCCTTTCTCAATTTTAAGCCGTTAATGTGTAAAGCTTTTCTGTGTTTTTTCAGTTACTGGACTTCCAATGATTTGGTTAACATATCGGCTATCATACATACCATTTTTCGTAGAATATTCAAAATTGACTTTATTTGTTTTCTTCAAATCTTTTACAAAATAATGTTTAGTATCAGTGTGTTTTGTTGTTTCGTTTATTTTTTCTGATCTTTTAATTTTAAACATCTTTATGTTATTTCTTCGACTAGTTTAAGGAAATTTTATTAACAAATAATTTAATATTGGTTCTGATTTCATTAACCAACTGAGTTAGATAGTTGCTTCAGTACCTAACTCAAATGAATTTGATAATAGATTTTTATCCAGGCAGTCATAGATAAACATATTTAAAGCAGTAAATAAAAAACTTGATAATCAAAATATTGGAGCTAAATGATTGTTGGTAAAGAATAAGAAATCTAAAATATTATAAATATACCAAAATCTAATTAACTTCTATTTCATCCGATATATAATAAGTTGGATATTGATAATTAGACATTTTTTACCAGAAGATAGTAATTTACTAAAATGACAATGCTTAAATTAGAGAAAAATATTTAGTACACCATTGAGTATTAGAGTGAGCATGGTCTCGTAATAACAAAATTCATAGATTATTAAAAGCAATGTTTAATCACTTTATATTGAATTATATACAATTACGTACAAAAGCTACAACAGAATTCGGTAAAGGCCATTATAAATTAAAAAGTACGTCGATACACGGAAAATTTCTCGAAAATAAAAGTGGAGATTGGTGCTATTGATTAAATCTTGCAATAGAAAGTGCACCGAAATATAATTTTTAGTTCAAATTTTAAAAACAAAGGAAATCGTACGTTAAAAAAGTTTTGTGTTTTGTATGGTTTCTATAAGAAAATAATTGCCATCCTTGGTTAGCAAAGGATTTCGTCCCTGAGTCAACGATTATGAAGACGCTTAACCTGTTTTATTGTCAGGCATCACATTTATTATACAGGGTGTCCGCGAAAATAATGCACATATTTATGGATGAGGTATTAAAACGTATGCAGAATAAGAATTTTTTTTCTAAAGTCAACCGTTTTCAAAGATTATTAAATATTAGTATTTTACTTCTATCCAAATGTTATTTACCGAAAAGCAACTACAGCCGCCAACCGTGACACTTGAATAACTGGGTCAAGTTCAATACCGATAATAAACAATAGATTTTTTAAACGTTCTAAATATAAATAGTTATTTTAGTACACCAAGATATTTAGAATGATCGATTACAGGGGATGTAGAAGAGTGAAAAATTTATTCTCAGCAATTATTACACACGTGAACGGTTTCTAACATTACTTTTTTTAAGTAATACACTACACTTTCCAACAAATTTTGGGACACTGATACAAAACATCTCGAATTAGATTAATTAACATATCGTGATATTTTTCATTTGAATAAAACGCTATTTTTCACTGAATTATTGAAACTACTTTAACAAACGATAAAATTAAACTATTAAACAGTCCGATTTTTCCGATAGATATTTATTGGTTACATGACACATATTTTTATTAAAAATGTGAGATGCTGCCACCTATAAATTTTCGAGTAAATGTTCAAAGTGAATTTTTGGGTAAACTTTAAAATTTTTATTAAAATATTGTTTTCCAAATTGCACGATCTACATGCCATTTTAAAATACGCATTATTTTAGTGAATTTATTATTAATAGTTCCACTTTTGCTGGAAAACAATAATTAAAATAATGAACTTGAATTAGGTTTCTGAAAAATCCGCAAATCATTTTATGAGGCGTTACCTACATTTTGTCTCACGTAACAACTCATCCCTCATGTGCTGTAATGTAATACTAATTTCGATTTGAATATAATTCGGTGTCACCAAGATACTTATCTGGTAATTTATCAGAACCAGATGCTAGTTTGTTTTGATGTGGTCATCCTTAAAACGTTTGGTGTTTAGTTTACATTATTTGTTCCGGCAAGGTTGTAATAGAAGTCAAAACCATACGTGATCCGTATTATAAGTGTATAATGTGCAGATAAACCATCAAATTTCACACATTATATTCTTATATTCAGAGTAAATACTAAATTTATAGAAAATGTAAAGAAAAACTTAAATCCGAAAAAAATGTGTTTGTCTCTCTTTCGTTTAATATAAAGAGGAAAAAAATAAATTTTGGCATAAAGATTTTTTAATTTGAATAGGTCAATGAGATCAATTTGTGAGTTTTTTGGTAAATTAATTTTTGGTTTGTTAATACAGAAAACGTACAAAATGTTCCAGTATTCAAATGTACAAAATAATCTCCGTTAGTTGACAAATTTCTTTAAAATAATTTTATATTGGAAAATAAATTAGATAAATAAAAAAGATTAAAAATGGAAGTTGCTCTACTTTTCTATTAGATGTACTATCACATCAGCAATGAGAACGAAATATTTACCTTTGACAAAAATTCTTTTTTCTTATTATCATCGAAAATATGAAGTCAAATCAAATAAATGTTATGGTCGTCCATACATTCTAAAACAAGTGGTGATATATACCCATTTTTACAACCTTTAGACGTAGCTTTTTTTGGTTCTCTACAGATACATTTTACCCAAGCTTAAAAAATATTGCCTCTATAATAAAAGAGAGACGAAATACATTAAACGCAAATGTTAACGTTTCCATATAAAATATAAAGGGGACCGGCCAGTATTAGAATACCTGAGAGTGCCTTATGTGCTTCTAATATTTGCCCTTTAAATGGGCATATCTTTAAAGGTCATCAGTTTGGAACAGCTGATATTTAGCAACCTTGTGTCAGCTCTTTTATCATTCTAAACAGGATAAAAACTCCAATGTTTATGTCTTATGGTACTTGTGATGATAATACTAGTAGGTGTGAGCATTTAAGAACAGGAACAAACGATTTAAGTATATATACTGAATGATGGAAAATGCAACACCTTGTAATAATTGATATATTGGGCTAATTTTTTTACACGGGATTTGTTTATAATTAAACGTTATGTGATTAAAGCTTCATGACCGGATAACAAAAAATAAGGCCAACAAAATTAATAATGTGTAGGACCTCCTTTAGCTCTAATGCACTCATCTATCCGTCTAGGCATAGATATAATTAAATGATTAATTTCATCTTGGGGTATCTCTTCCCAAGCAAGTTAAATTTCGTTCTGAAGGGCTCGTAGGTTCTGCAAATGATTGGCTAAATTATTCAGCCATCTTCCTATGATATCCCACACATGTTCAATAGGCGAAAGGTCAGGAGATCGAGCTGGCCAAGGAAGAAGATTTACACCGGCGCGTTCAAAGTAATCTAAGGAAAAACGTGCTACATGTGGGCGGGCATTATCTTGCTGTAAAAGTTCTTAAGTAGGGTAAAACATAAGCTGTACAATTTCTTCGATATAGCGGAGAGCGGTCAGATTGCCTCTAACGAAGACTAGAGGTGACTTACTACCATGTTCAATAGCTCCCCATACCATAACGCCCATAGTTTGGTGCACGTGCCTCTCCACAGTATAGTGCAGATCTCGTCTTTCCCCGCTACTTCTTCTTACCCTTCCTCCACCGTCGTGTACGCCCAGGGTGAATGGCGATTCATCACTGAATACGACATCCCAGTTTGCTCTTTCCCTACAACAGGCATTGTACTCGATGTTTATCTTTCGGAATAAACATAAACCGCTTAGATGAAATGACAGAACGTACTAAATGTTGTTTTTAATTTAAGGCCTGTTTCAAGAAAAGAAAATAATACAGCAAAAAAACTGCTGGTTGAAATGGGCTTGTTTTTTATAGGTTGTCTTTTTTAGAGGTGAGAACGATGTATACAGAGTGAGAACAATTGTTTTTAAGTTTTACTATGTGTTGCATTTTCCATGTCATTCAGTATATATTACTGGCACCCAAAAGAAATTCAAATCTATATGGTCCTTCTATTTCTCAAATTGGAAAAATAACCCAGTAAGCAGCGGTAATAATTAGAGCATGCAAAGGGAGTAAAAATTAAAGAAAAAGAATCATCAAACTTTGACTAAAGATGAAACTAATGGAATATGGTATTGCGTTTGATGTGAAGTAACTAAGGAACAAAATGATCCAATGCATAGAATATCGCACTTGTACTGGAGTTATATAATGATTTTGGTAATCCTAATTTGGCAATCTTTTCCTGATTATTCCTGTACCAACTTATGGTTCCTGCAGCAAATGTGCTTTTTGGGTGGTCCAAATTTAGCAACCTTTCCCTAATAAGTACTGAATTGACTTATGATACTTCCAGCGAGGAATTCATTAAATACTAATTTTTCTGATCTCAATATCTTGGATAAATCGTGCGAGAACATTCTCTATCAGAGTGTTGTAGCGTGCCTTTGTTGAAATACAATATGCGAGAAAATTTCATTGAATTAAATTTTATTTGATTTCTAATATACTTTTTATAATTTAATATTTCGTTGTAAGAATTTCAGACGAATTGCTGCAATTGTTGAGGACTAAGAAAGATGTGGATAAATTCTCCTATATTCGGTAAAATAGTGTCTATATCTGAATATGTTCCTGTTGATAATTAAAGTGGAAATTAAGTTTTCGTTAAAACAAAGAATAAAGTAAATCTATTGTGTTCTCCTTACAAAGGACCTTATAAAGTAGAAAAGAGAGCGGAAGTATTAATATACATTAAAATCAAAAGTGGTTTTCTGCCAATTTCAATAGGTATTTTCTCAAATTAAAAAGGTTATCGGTGCAATAAATTAGAGATTTTTTTTGCCAAAGAGTATTCTTAGTTACCTTGGTGGTTAATTAGACTAAGGACATATAATCGATAATGTCGCTGCTTCAAAATTATGATAATATAAATTTGAAATAATGCTTATAGTAGCAGCAAGAAGCGAAAGTCGCTTAAGTAGCGATTAACTCCACTGCACTGGTATTTACGATTTAGAACAAGTTATAATAGGTCATGTCAAAAATACCTCAACTTCAGTGGCGACAATTAGTCAACTTTACCGCCACGATAATGTCAACAGTATGCAACGAAGATTTAGAACAAATATGTTCAGTGATACTGCATTGCTTTCCAATTAGGTTGCACAAATTTTTGCAATATGACACGATCGGACATGTCTGGTTGAAAATTGCGCGCACCAAACTGGACAGAAGCTTTGCCAAGGGTGTATTTTGTATTTATCTCGTAGATGCGGGCTTTTCCTTAACTTAGTGTTTTGTACCTAGCAAAAAATAAAGAAGACATTATGATAATTATCGAAAATGTTATTTGATGGCAACAAAGTAGTATAACATACATTATGTAAATATGGAATACATTTATTTTAAACTAAACAAACAATTTTGAGGAAAAATCCTGAGACAAGTCGGTTTTTCATTTTAATTTAATGTATTTTTACTTAACAATGAATTATACAGGGTAAATCGTTTGTGAGTAACGATATCATCGACAATTTTTTTAAATGACAAAGAAGCTAACTGAACTTTTTCTAACTTATTTTTTGGATGAATAACATGAAAAATTACAATAAAAATTAATTAAAGAACAACGAGTGAAATTTACAATACACCGATTTAAATTAATTTCGGAGAATTATATGATGGGATAACAGTCTGAACGACACCTTTTTTTGTGGGAGAAAAATTCCTAAAAAAGAATATTGCGGACTAATTGCTGAAGTAGTGTTCAATTTCACTAGATGCGTTAGTAAACACAACTAGGGTTAAAAGACCAATTTTTTTTAAAACACTCGTACTAGTAATAGTTATTTAGAGAGAGGAGAAGCTGTTATTGCCAACTAGATATTAATCCATTACTTGATGAATAGATTTGTACCGAGATAATTTGGTAGCATGATAAATATATTTCTATCCTGTTTTTACAACAGTTTACACAAAAGCGAAACTATATCTAAATTTCAGGTCTACAATGAGCTTGACGTAGAAAAAAAGTGTGTATATCAAAGTAGAACCATCTACTGTGAGGAATCAAAACTAAAAATTAGCTGAAACCGACACAGATCATTAAAACCGCTATCCATAAAAAATTGTTGAAACCTAATTAAAGAAGAAAATTAATGTTTAAAACACTCTTGATAGTGAACCTACTTTTATACATTCGATTTAGTATGTTCAGCGTCTATCTGTAATGTTCAGCGTCTATCTGTAATTACAAAAAACAAAAATGCATTAAATATCACTGTATGTAATTTATACCATTTATTATTCTAATTATTTATTTTATCCTACAACTTATTTATTAAGGGTTGCTTTCAAACAGAATTATTACAGCTATTTGTAAAAAAATGATCGTTTAAGCGTCTCGAGTACTTATTCTTTGGAAAAAAAAACTTTAATATCATAATGAAGAACGATGTTAATAAGATCTGTAATTATACTTGAGAGCAAAAAAAAATAGGTAACTACAAGAATGGTGTGAAGGATTTATTTAAATAATGGAAATAAAAGCCAATGTAACATTCAGCCGCCTTTAGTACATTTTTATTATTTGTATTTCATTTGATTTAATTAACACGTGGACATATAAAATCCATTAATTCAGTCAAATTACAGAGAGGCTCAAAATTATGTTTCACTTATTTTCTAGAAATAAAAAAAATATCAGTGTTCTTAGGACTATGCACACCTTTTAAATAGCAACTCAATTAATAATGAAGAAGTAGAACTTTTATGTAAAATAGTATAAAAGAGAAAAAAGATACGTCTGGAATATCCAGAGCACATGTTGAAAATATGATGACTAGAAGCAAACACCGTTGCGAAAAAAGAAAACTGACTAAACATAAAGAATTCTGATGTCATTACAGAAGCGACTAAAGAAAAATGCACTAAGTAGAAAAATAAGGACCCTCTTACTAATAGAAAATTTACAGATAGATGACCACATTCAAAATAAAAAGACAATGTAAGTTCGAAAACATAATGAAATAATATAATGTCATAAGCTCTGTGACATTTTAAGCTTCTACATAAAGGTGTAAGGTTATAAATTTCAACACAAATTAAAACATCACTGGAACGTGTAAGCAGTCGGAAAAGTCTATTATTTACACTTTGGTGTGGTGGAAATGGTAATAAAGTCAATTAAACTTTTTAATAAAATATTAACCACAGTAAGTTGTTTAATTGATGATGCTTTTAAACATATTAGCGAGTTATTCCGCAAACGTAAACATAAACGGTAATTTTGATATATACACATTATACGAGAGCTAAATTACGGCGGTGATTTTCCAATACGTATTGACAATTTGAGAAATTTTATTGTAAAAAATGGAGAAATAGTTAATTGTAAATAAAAAGTGAATGATGCAAGAGTAAAATACTTGTTAGCTTATGTAAAGTATATTCTCAGGGTTCTATTCTGTGACTGTTTTAATTCTCCATTTTTATAAATTATATCGGTGCAAATCGAAGTTGTTGCATAATATAATTTATGCGGGTGATATAAAACTACATATATTATTATTACTCTTAAAACTCATGTTATCTTTTACAATTGCCATTTCGATAACAATAATTTGACTCAGTGTTTCTCTAACCTAGCATAAAAAATAAAAGGCAGAAAGAAAAGGAAGAAAGAAATGAATATTAGAAATAATACAAAATTCGATTAGCAGAAATTAATCGTAAATTGGGTTGTTTAAAATTCACTCATTTTAAACAAGTTAAAATAATATTCGATTTAGATTAGTACACCCTGTATAATTCTCCAAACGATTTCATATACAAACGAGCCCTCATTCACGTTTTTAAAAAAGTATAATTTTAACTTCAACCAATCAGCAAAAATTGACCAATGAAAACGGCCCTAACCAATAAATCACGTCTTAGCCACTTCCACAGCTTCAAAAATTAAAAATAGCTCAAAATCCACTGAATAGTGAAAATAGTGAAAATTTGAGCCAACTATTATGAAAACCAGTCAAAGAAATATATCAAACTTATTGTAAAAGAGTAAAAATGTTGAAATTCGTTATCTTCATTAGTCGAAAAAATAATTTTATCAATTTTTTTATTCGATGAAAGTGATTTGTTCCAGAAAATAAGCTCATAGGATTTATGCATAGATAATTCTAAACCAGTAACCACTTAAAGTACAGTCCATTTTTGTGTAAAAAGCAATAATGTTACGTATAAAATACTACAAGGGTAGTGTGGATATGGGACAAAAAAAAACATACATTAGTGGAAAGTATGAATCACGTGTTTACTAACTCAAAAAACTGGCGAAAGAAGACCTAAAAAGAGATAAAAGGGATGACGGACCGGCAAGAAATGAGAAGTAGAGCATACAAATTAATGAAAACCATACTGGTGACTCAAAAATCAAAATAAAGCAAGGATTGATGAAACTACTACAACAGGGACAGATAGAATAAAGAACTTGGAACGTCAGAGGTACATACGAGGTAGAAACATTAATTAGATTAACTGAAGTTATGAAAAATAATGAAATAGATCTATTTACAATTCAAAAAACAAAGCAGAAGAGCGTTTATATTCAGAAATTGGCGATTACACAATATTTAACAGTGTGAATGACAATAGGATTTATGGAGTAGGATTTTTGATAAAAAAGAAATTAACAAACGAAATTTAAACTATTAATAAAAAATAAGTACACATAAATATTATAAACGTGCACTGTCTCACAGGGGAGAAAGAAGAAAAAGAAAAACATAAATTTTATGAAAAGATTGAGAAAGCTGACTTTAGAAAAAAGTTTTGTAAAACATTTTTATTCTGCATACGTTTTTATACCTGATCCATAAATATGCGCATTATTTCCACTCTATTTATCTATACCATGATTCTCTATTGGAAATCATAGTTTAAACTGCGATGGTTGTTCCATTATTTTATCAGATCAACAGTTTACAAAAGCAATCAATTAACTATTTGTCATTTGAAATGGTCATTCATTCTCTAACACGATAATAAATATATTAATATTGTAGTCTATTAGAACAGAGTTCTCCAACTTAGAGTGACCCAAGGGTCCGCTGTAAATAAAACTAAGGTTGTGAGAACCAGAGAATACTTCATCTGCAACTTTATCAATTATTTGTTTAATTATTTGCTGGATAATATTAAAATTTATTGTTGACAATCGAAACAACAAAGTAATTGTCTTATTATATATTTTGATTTTATACATTTCATACTACTACTTTCGTAAAATACATGGTTCCCAGTATTGACCCGATTAAAAAGTCCATTTCTATTTCAATTCTGGTAAAAATAAAATGAGTGTAAATCATACAATTCTATTTGAAGGTTTGCTGTGTTTAAATTCTCAACAGAAATAGTAATTAGTTGAGTAAAAACCGGTTTTGGAATTCTTCTGCATCTGTGTCTATGTATTTTTTACGAAACTTTCTCAAAATCGTTCATTTCCTCAAACTGCCCTTTACAGCTTGCAAAAAATGAGAGATAATATTAATGAAGATTTGAGAAGTTTAATTTTATTTTTAAATCCTCTTATGTGGCCATATAAATTGGCAATATCCTGATGCTTTCCTTGGAGCTTCAAATTCAATTCCTTAAGGTGGGATGTCAGGCTGTTAAAAATGCAAGGTCTGATAGGAATTTTGCATCTACAATTTAATTTTCCAGTTCCGTAGTGTCGGACTTTACTTCATTTTTAAGGAAAAGGGCGTAGAGCGAAGAAACGTTGCAAACATATTCCGGTGCTTAGCCAACGAATATCGGTGTGAAAGTCCCCATATGTAGCATCTACCTCGGCCAAAAAATCACGAAACTTTCTGTGAACAAAAGTACGATTCCCACCTTTTATAATATAGGTTATTTTAACGTACACTTATATAACATTCATTTGACGCAAGGAGATGTTATCCATAGTACTCAAATCTGGTATAGGGAATTAACCAAATTAAACTCTAAATCATTACCACTTCAGCTTTCAGGAGCCTTCTGCATGTCCAGAAATAATTCAATTTAACAAATATTACATGAGAAAACACAAGTTGGTAAGGACTTTTCACAGAGGACCTCTTGGTGAATAATGCATTGTATCACAGGATAATTGAATCAATTTGTTTTTGTTTTAAAACTCCTGCAAATCCAGGTTTAATTTCTATTATAGCTTTATCTCCATTAATGAAAATACAGGAACATTTATGGAATCCTCCATAGTCCGATACTACCTTATTTACAGATTCAAAAATATCCGTGGTTGTACCATGGAGAGGAATAAGACCAAGTATCTTCTTTGCAATATTAGTTCGAACAAAAATTAGAAATTTGTTGATATTGGATACACCAGTGATTTTGTCCAAGCAAAGTAAAAAATAATTAATTTTTCAATTTTGTCATGCAAATTTTGAATACATATTCATTAATATGGTCTACACGTCTTGCAATTTCAATTCGACGCTGAGGCTGTTTTGAATTTTTCAGCAGTTTCTGATTCATTGAATTGATTGGCGATTTTGATATACAATTCTTAATAAGCATTCCATCACTAAAATGTTTTTTCGTTTGACAATTTCTAGCTCTATTTCTTTAAAAGCGATAATACTCCATTTGTTATCAGCGACCGACTTTTTGAAGAAATCTGTTTTTGTTTTAATTTTTTTATATTCTCTAATGACAGCATTTTTAGACTCCCCTGTACTTTTTCTTGTGCAACGTAGTTTAATATCATTACGTATTATTATTCTTTAGGAACTGCTTTTACCTGCATACAAACAATGCACTAAAGTAGTTTATTTTTGTTATTTGTGATTAAATAGTACAATTCTCAAAGGTCATTATAAATTCGATGTTCGTCCGTTATTTTTCTTCTCTGCGAAGACATATTTTACTAAAAACGTTAAATTGAGTTGCTGCGCATCGCACATCAAAACAAAATGACTACATTTATAAATAAAAAAACACTTGAATTACACGTAACAATAAGCAATTAAATGATAAGCAAATAGAAATTTGAGTACATACTAGATGATTCAAACATATTTAATTATAGTTGTATTAAAATCAAACTTATTCTAAATCGAATTGATAAAAAGGTATTTATACGTAGTAAATTAATTGAAACAAACCAATTCCGTTGTAGTGTTGTTAATCATATTAACTCGTTCCATTATATACTAAGGAAGTGGGGGATAAATGTGAATATTTTTGGAATGGTAAAAATTATTGATACTGTCACGGCCTTTCCTGTATAGGGGCGGTTTCAGTAATTGTGCGAGGAGACACTAAGAGGCAATACATTTACTGATGATAATAATTTATTCTAATAATATGAATGGTCGAATAAACAAGGCAACAAGTAACAATTAATAAATATTTATAATGGATATATTCCACAAAGTAAGGGGAGAAACTTAATTAATAAATAATAAAAAAAGTTTACTACAACATAAAGCCTCTTTCCTTTCTACAATGTGATCGGCCCATATTTATATTAAATATTGTTTTGGTGTTCTTGAATAATACCATTGTGTATAGTTAAATGCTCTCTCAAGAATTCAAAACCATATTTACTATACCAAACGATTATTAAATACAAATAAATCCATGTATCTGACAATACTTTCTTACCAATGAAAGAAATTGTTATTTATGATAAATATAATATAATGGGCGGTTTAATAAAATAGTGTTGGTGGCAACTAAAAGAAATCAATTTTATATATTTAATATAAAAATAGTAACACTCAAAATGAATAAGAAATTTACAAATGGAATAGATATCAAGTACTAAAGGTAATTAAAAAAGAAAAAATTGGTTTTTGCTAGGGTAATCCAAGAGAAATAAGGTAAACATTAAAATGTATCACGGGACAAAACGTTAGAGATAATGTAGATGTTGTTGATTTTAATTTTAATGGAGAATCCATAGAAAATAAAGGTGAGAGTGCAAAAATTTAATGACTTTTTCATTAGAAGTATTGAGGATCTTGTCAAAATTATACCAATAAATTATAGAGAATTTAAAATTGTTTATAATGAGTCTGTACTTTCTGATTTTATTAATACAGGCTGCCCGCGAAAATAATACATATATTTATGAATGAGCTATAAAAATGTATGATGAATAAAAATGTCTTATAAATGCCATTTTTCACTGAATTTTTGAATCTACTTTACCAAATGATTAAACGATCCAAATAAACAGACTAACACAATTTTATGATCCGATCCATCAGGGAGATATTCCTTGGTTACATGACAGATATTTTTATTAAAAGTGTGAGGTGTTGCTACGTATAAATTTTCGAGTAAATATGAAAGTGAATTTTTGTGTAAACTAATGATAGAAAAAAATGTATTAGAATATTATGTTGCAAATGACACGTTCCATATACCATTTAAAAATATGTAGTATTTTCGCGGACATCTTGTTTAATTTTCATAACAACACGTGTCAAAAAAGATGTGTTGTTATCAAGATTAACACATAGTAATATAGAAATATAGAATATGTGTATAATGGAAATTTATTCTGGGAATTTGAAATTTAAATAGCCATCGTAAACGAGTTTTGATATTAGGAACATTAGTATTTTACCTAATAAATCAGGACAATCCAAATTGTTGTTTAATAACTTATGCAGTGAGCAAATAGAATAATTGTAGATAATTCTGAAAACTGAATCTATCTAGCAAAATACAGGCAAATTTATATGCAATCACTTAAATTTTGTTCGATATATTAATTATACAGAAATAACCAATTTACGATATATGAGTCCATAAAATTGATTACAAGAAATGAAATTATATGTATATTTATACTAATAACTAAAAATCAAATAAAAAATAAATATATGTAATTTAACTAAATTAAGTCCTTATTATTATTAATTATAGTGTACCTATTTTGTTTAATTTCATTGTTTTTATTAGTACCCTATACCAGAGGTGGGGAACCTTTTTACCATTAGAGGCCACATTTAAATTAGGCAGCAATAAGAGAGGCCGCATAAGCTGATTGATATTCAACAGCATTTTTCCAGATTTCTATGGGATCCTTTTTAGCGTTAAAAAGGGATTTGATGATACTATCTTCCCCTAAATCAATTAACTCCATTTGTAGTTCTGCAGGAGCCTGTGATGATAAATGATATCAATTTTTTCAAGTTTAAGTTTTCCTTTTTTAACAAAGCAACGAATCCTTCTTTTTTGCCTCTCATGGAAGGTGCGCCATCGGTGCAGACACTGACTAAATTACTGACATTCAATTGTAATTTATTACATACTTCTTTGAAGTTTTCGAAAATATCGGCTCCGCGAGTTCTTCCAGTTAGTGTACCCAACGCAAGTAGTTCTTCGTAACATTGAAAATCTTTAGTTATAGCACGAATAAAATATAAAACTTGTGCCGAATCTGTTTTATCAGTGCTTTCATCTAAAGCAATTGAAAAATAAACATCTTCATTTTGTATAATTGTATGAAGTTGCTCTGTTACATTTTGCGCTAATTCGTGCTGTCGATCTGTTACAGTTCTTCTTGAAAGAGGTAATTGTTTGTATCTGTCGACATTTCTTGGATCTAACATACTCACTGCTTCAACAATACATTCTTTAATTATTTCAATGTCACTAAATGGTTTGCCCCTTTTTCCAAGTATATGTGCTATTTTATACGTAACAGCAACTGCAGCGGAATTTTGATTTACAAAGGCACTAAAAGATGCCTGCTGATGATGCTTCTCATTTTTCAACTTTTGAAGTGCAGCTTTTCGTGATTCACCTTCTAAAGCGAAATATTTATGTTCTTTATGAGTCAAATAGTGTTTATTTGCATTCGCTTTTTTTAAAGTATTTAAAACTGTATTGCACAACAAACACATCATTTTATCTTTCTCAGCAGTAAAGAAAAAATCTAACTCCCATTCTACATTAAATGTTCTGTTTTCATCACCTAATTTTCTTCTCTTACTATTTGACATGATGGATAAAAAAACGAATATCAAATAATATCTTTAACAAAGTGTATACTTTCTAGAAATACAATAAAACCGTGTAACTGTTATAAGCACGCACTGTTAACTACAGTTTGCTGAAGATCGCGACAGGGAAGCGTTGAGAGATGCGAGTCAGAGAAGCCAAAGCAAGGTGTGACACTCAAATGGGAGATCTGAAACGAACTCTACCATTTTGTACTAGGTGGCAAAGGGCCGCACAAGAACCTCGCGGAGGCCGCAGGTTCCCCACCTATGCCCTATACCTTTTTGGGTATAAAGGGATTTGATTATATATATATAACAATGAATTGCCTTGATACATTTTTTAAATATTTTCTTTATCAAATCATATTTAACTTATCTGGTATTTGTATTTTAATTGTAAATTTGCATATGTTATTTTATGATATGCACTCATAAATTCCTGCTTATGTAAATTTTAGATAAAGATCCATATCCTTGTGTCACACCCGCAATGGAAAGAGCATTTTTTGTTTCAAAACTCAACCTTAGAAATATGAAGGGAGTTAATTTACAATTTACGTATATATAGGGTGTTTACGACTATAGGCTATTAACTGGATATATGAAAATAACGAGAATCGAAATTTGAAAATTTTCAAAATCCCCTAATATAAGAAGTGACTACTTGCAAATTTTTATTAAAATATTTCATTACAATTAACACAATTTTATAACACTAAATATATTTAAATAAATTCAACTGCCAAAATTGTATTTGATTGATTATTTTTATGTACGAAAATTCTAAACCATTGCTTATTAAAGTAACAAAAAATGTTTAATTCAGATGAACAAAATGCTGTATAAAAGTATATTGGAAATGTTTAAAAAATTCAAAACTCTTATAATATACAGGGTATTTAAAAAATAATTTTTATAATCTTCTTAGGAATAAAAACCACTTACAACAAATTATTCATATCTTAGAAATGGTTAATATTCACTACACGATACTGTTTAAAAATTTTATATGGAAACTAAAAAAATTACCTGTTCCGTTTAAAATAATATACTATCCACATGCGCCTGATGGCCAATATGGCTCGCACCACCAAAAATTAAAATATGACGAATTCGACCGTCCGCCATAATTTGAAATATTAGCAGGTAAACAATATAATTTTGAAATCTAAGAAAACTCAAAATCTTGCCATAAAATTATTAATAAACCTCACAACTAGTTTCGACCTAAAACGGTGATCATCAGGTCTAAAAGTGAAAAAATAGTACAAATAACAAAAAAGAATATAAAGCATAAAGTAACACACAATCTTATATTATTATAAAATAAATTAAGAACATTCCAAATATAAAATAAAATTGACATCAGAGACTGCAGTATGAAGTGATATAATTAAAACTTTAAATACATTGAGTAACACTAATAAGCGGCGGTAAATAAACCTAACAACAAGTCAAAAATTAACATTAAAGTCAAAATTAAAATTAAAAAGAATAGTTGAATAGACGTGATTGAAGGTAAAGGGGTGGAAAAAGGAAACCCACAACAAGTGGGGAGATACTCGTAAGTCAAAATATAAAGAAAGGATATAAAATCGGACAATGAAATAATTAAAAGATTTTCAGAACTAGCAAAAATAAATGAGCATGTCATAAAAAAAGAATCATTATTAGACTAAATGACGATTCTTCTTCAGAATTTGAATACGAGGATTTATAAAGTATATTTTTATTTAAATAACCAAAGAACTGGGTTTTTACATGACGAATGTTCTTTAATTTAGTTTTGATGTCTTTTTTATGTTTTGATTAAAGTTAATTTTTAATTTAACCTGCTTTCAATAATTTTTTACATTATATGAGGTTTTTACTAAGTAAAATTGTTTTATTATTTACATGAATATAAAATTTATGTATATATTAAGCACCTACGCCCATGGATCTTCTTTGTCTATTGGCTTTTTATGAGCTTTTTTAGGTTTTGCCATTTAGAATAGAATACTATACTTTTCTTGATTTGTTACTTTTCTCTTTAATTATTCTTTAACCTGCTCAAATACTCAGCCGTTCAAAACCATATTTATTTTTGTTATACATTATAATTAATAAAATCAATATATTTATGTATATACCGAGAATCGATATTAATTATTTCTGTGAAAATTAAAGAACAGAACGTTTAATACTAATACAAAATAGATAAAAAGAATAGAAGAGATAACTCATAGGATAGCCGTATTTATCCTTCCTGGAATGGCCTTTGGGAACAAGTGGTTGAAACCAAACTGTCGCCGAACTCGACGGTGGTTTTTCTTCCTTGAAATTTCCACGGGTTTCTCACGTACAGCTTTCTCATTCCTGGTCACGGCACCAATTACGAATTTCACCCGCAAGGCATGTCAAAAAAATCTACTACACTTGGGTCAAGGAAGAACTAATATTTTAAAGTATTTTATTGTGAACACTACAAAATATACAAATTAAAATTTGATAAATATTTAAACGCAAATTAATGTAAAGTAAGAAAGATCACAAAATATTTTCTTTTAAATGGGAAAATCTAAAATATAGGGTGGTCTCATAAAATACAATTTATTTATTTGAAAGGCCAAAATTTACATTAAATTATGTGCGATATTTACAATTAGGATTATTATAGTAAGTAAATAATGTAACCAAAATATTGATATGTAGAATATAATTGCTTAATTGTATTTTAAATATTTTAAATAATGTATATTTTAAGTGGTATGTAGAACATGTCATTTGCATTAATATATTCTCATATATTTTTTTTCATCAGTAGTTTACACTAAAAAACACTTTAAACATTTAGTCGAAAATTTATACGGTGGCAACACCTCACACTTTTAATAAAAGTATGTGTCATGTTGTTAAGGAATCATAAAATTGTGTTAGTTTGCAGAATATTCAGATCGTTTAATCGTTTTAAGTTTATCGTTTGGTAAAGTAGTTTCAATAATTCAGTGAAAAATGGCATTTCATATAAAACAAGAATAAGATTACTTAAAAAAAATAGTGGTAGAAATTGTTCGGATCGTGTAATTATTGCTGAGAATACATTTTTACTCTTCTACATGTACTGTAATTCAGGTTTACTAAAATAAAAACATATTTTCAGAACGCTTAAAAACTATTGTTTATTATCAGCATTGAACTTGACCCAGTTATTCAAGTGTCGCGGTGTTGCCGGCTGTAGTTGCTTTTCGGTAAATAATATTTGGATAGGTCTAAAATACTAATGTGTATTTCTTTGAAAATGGCTGACTTTAGAAAAAAATTGATGACATTTTTATTCTGCACACCTTATACCTCATCCATAAAAATGTGCATTATTTTTGGCGACACCCTGTATATTTTTATTAAATAAAATTAAACCATACTCTCAGTATTTTTCAATAGTTGATATATGGTTGTTTTTTTAAAAGAATTAGTGAATATAGATGCAGTTTTACATAAAAGAATTGGATTTATTTGATCCATGAGTAATTGGTAACATTTTTTTAAAATAGAAATGAATGACAAAATTTATTCTTTAAATAATTATTTTTATCAACGTTTGTAAATCCATTCTATCGTAACGCATCCATTAGTAGTCCTGGCGAAATATAAATTTGAACGGATTTAATTTACATTACCCAAGTGATATATTTCTAAAGTTTTAAAATATATCACTTTCAATTAAAACGTCTGATTTTGAGTATAAATCTGAATAATCGCCTAACGTTTCACACCCAAAATAAATTCCACACATTCTTGACTCTTGTTCCAATATGTGGTGTTCATTAAATTTATTTATTTTCTAGAAATTGGCAAACTTTACTTCTTAATTTTTTCCCTTGTTTGTTATACTTTCAGTTTCGTAAGAGTGACGCCAAAATATTTGCTAGTTATTACCTGAAATACTTGTTTAGTTACTTTAATTTGAATTTATTAATACATATTTATTATTTCAATTTTTCATTTTTATGCACATTTACTTAGTTTCAAATTTACAACATCAGCCTTTTTAAAGATTTTATGTGTTTTTGGACATTTTTCTTTTCGGTTAACTGGTTACGTGTGCTAAAAATATACATTTCCATGCAAAAAATCGGGTTGATAAAATTAACTTGGAGAATTTATTATACAGTGTACCTAACCATTTTATACAAAAAGATACTGTAGGTGAGATGCATAAAACCTAAACTTTTATATTCATTTTTTTCATATAGGTTCTTTAAGTTTTTGACTTACTATTTTGCTTTACCAACTTTGCAAATGCTTTCGTCATTTTTGTAGAGCCAATTTTTTCTGCTAAAACTTCTTGCAGAACTATTTCATTGTTTTTGGATAAACTGTTTTCATGCTGCTATCAGCATTGATTTTTGCTATTTATTACACTTTACACGTTGCTTAGCCATTGATTCTTCATCCTGCCTTCGCATTTTATGTTATCGTTATAAATGTTAGATCATAAAGTAGCTCAGAGAATAAACTAAGACAAAACGAACAAGTAAGATTTAAACATATTGTAACACTTTGGTACTACTATTTAAAATTCACTAATTGTAAACAAGTTAAAGTAATATTAAATTCATATTAGTACACCTTGTACTTTCTCCAAAATAATTTTATGTTGTCACGTTCGCAGTTATTACTTCAACCATTCAAGATTGACCAATGAAAACTGCCCTCTGAGCACACAATTGACCAATCAGCCGTGATCACCTCCAACGCCACTGTCACAATCACTCCAGTTCCAAAAAAGAAAAAGTCGTTAAAAAGTCACTGAGCAATGCACACACTCACTCTCCCTCAAAAATAGATTTTTTTCAAGTTGTTTATCGCCCTTCACGGAATTTAAAATACAAATTGTCACACCAAGTTTAAATTTAATGACTCTTTAGACCACATATCTAAAATTGAGTTATGATTAATGAATCAGTGGAAATTTGTCATAAATATTATGTAAATAACTCAAAAAACTCTCATCAAAGTTATTGTTAAACTGTAAATTTTTATAAATAATTCAGTTTATCAGTTATTTATTGGATGGAACTGATTTGTTTAAGAAGATAAACACATAGCATTTATGCAATGTTTTCTAAAAACAAATTATGCTATGCATAAAATTCTACAATTACTTTTTTAACACTTTTTTTTGGCTTCTCGAACATTCAAGATAATTCTTAGGATTGACGAGAATATTCGGGAAAGTGTTATAGCTGGCAGGAATTCAGTTAGGTTATCCTGCTTTTCCTGGGTCTTGTCCTCTGTATCCATGTAGGTTTATGCAACCAAACCGTTATAAGTTATTAGGCTTCCCCATGGCTACAAATCTATGATGATTGTTCTGTTTCTTTTCCAGCTAATAAAAATGTCATAGCACCTCATAGGAAATTTTTCTAACTGTTAGAAAATGTTTTCATATTTTTAACTAGTTTCATGCTCTATTACTAATAAGTATTGATATTGTTTTAAAATTAATGGACTAAAAAATTGTTAAAATTAAATATTATCTCTGTAATCAAAATACGTGCTAATGTGCTTCACAGACATTCATGTTTTAAACAAATATTGGCGTCAAATTGGGAATTTTATAATTTAAATTACAATTACTGGACACCAGGTCGGTTCATTCAAATGAAATGATAAAGGTCGCTAACTTTTATATCATTTGTATTAAATGGCTCTTCACATGCACTACATTTTACATTAATTTAATCTTTTACTTTCTCAACTGATTCCTAATTGCTTCATTGGAATGACGTTTTTCAAATAATTCTTATAAATATTTAATATCCTTTAAACGTTTCAGAAATTCATTATGTGCATTTCAACATCTTAGACTTACGGATTTATTTAGAGAACACTCTAGAAAATAAGCAGAAGAATGTTGAGTTTTATTGCTTGGTTTTAAAGTAGAATTGAATATACATAAATTATGAAAGATTCACGGCTTTTGTTTTTTTTTTAATTTAAAATTCTTGCTACCGGTATAAAATGCGTACACTTGTGCTTCTACACTAAATGACTTTATAACGTATATATGTATACAGGCATTATAAAATATTATCGAAGAATATTTTGAGAGAGTAAAAATGAAGGAACATAATAGAATTAGTAAAAATTTTACTATAAAAAGAAATCAAGTACAGTTGAGTCGACGAGAGTTTACTGATGCCATGCATTTTATGCACATGAAATAAATCGAGAAATTACTGCTTCTAATTTAAGAGCACAAATGACGTAGCTACTATTCCGACCAGCAGTTAAAATATTACATTTTGAAATATAATTTGTCATATAATGAAATAGTTAAATTTATAGTGGTAACTTAGAAAAGAGTTTTTAAAAACTTACTTTTGGAATTTCGGTTTTGACAAGGATTATGTTTAAAATTCACTCATTTTAAACAACTTAAAATAATATTCAACTCACATTAGTACATCCTGTACATTCCCCCAATTAATTTGTCACGTCCGCGATTTTTACTTCAACCAATCTACATTTCGCTAATACATGCTATAAAAATTGACCAATGAAAACTCCCCTCTTTGACCTCAGAATTAACCAACCAGTCGTAATCACCCCCAACGCCAAACCAGTCGTAATCACCCCCAACGCCAAACCAGTCGTAATCAACGCCACAGTCACAGTCACTCCAGTTCCAAGACGCAAGACTCTAAAAAGTCATTGAGCAATGCACACACTCACTCTCCGCTCAAACATAAATTCTTCACATAATTTAAAATATAAATTGACATCTCATTAAGTTTAAAAGTTTAATGACCACATATGTTGTTGTGATCAGTGAATCATTAGAATTTTGTGTCACTTATTATGTGTACCACTCAAGAATTCGCATCAAAGTTATTAATAAAGTGTAAATTTTGAACTTAGTTAACTTCGTTAAAGTTGTTAAAGAATAAATCAGTTTATCAGTTATTTCATTGGATGGAATTGATTTGTTTAAGAAGATAAGCACATAGGATTCATGTATAGATAATTCAGTTCACTGTTGTGTAAAAACCAATTATGCTATGCATAAAACTCTTCACACTATGTAAACAAAAATAATACATCAAGAAAGTATTTAAAAACTTAAAAGATGGAATCCGAATGTTTTTATATAGCTATCTCTTTTAGATATATTGAGTCTGCAAACGGTCATCACAACAACCTATATCTTTGCTTAAAGACATATGATACTATTTTGTGTCTTTCTTTTTACATTTAAGATATAATGATGCTACATTAAAAGTATGTGTTTTATCTTATCTGAATTAATTAAGGATTTGCAAACTCTCGTTGATTCAAATATAAGCATTGAAAGCGCGCTGGGTACATAAGAAAAACAAATAAAAAAGTAAAGAGTTCATTAGAAACCAAAAGGAAAAATAAGGAAAGGTAAACCTAGATTAAGATGGTCGTAAGAGGTGGAATTGAAAGTTTCCAGGTTATACGAATAAGTTTCTTTTTATTCTAGGCCCTTTTTGTTATCCATACTTTTCTCTTTTTTACTTCCACACATCCGATCTTCCTTATGGAAACCTATACTTTGTCCCATGAATAGAAAATTAAGATTTTCCTACAAAAATAGGGGTAGATCTTCGGATTCCCTAGTGAACTATAAGTACTCAAACAATTAATCCAAAATGGAATTAGATTCAGGATTGATCGGCTTTTAGGTCCAGACATTAAGTATTACCAGTTAGGATTCATAGAATTCGCTACGCTATGAGCTTTATGTATTGCTAGTACATCCGCCCTTTGATAACTAGCTACTCTTTATGGTATAGTATCTAAAACAGTGAGACTTCCCTACATACTCTTAACCTCTCTAGACTCCTGCCTTCTTCTTACCAAATCCATTTTTATTCTAAGGCACAAGTTTGTCCTGAGAGCAGCCTGATTAACGGAGCAAATACTTATGTTTTGCCTTAGATGTGCCTTTGTTTCCAATATCTGTATGGTACTGTTTTAATATCCTCCCCAGAGCAAAGCTCGGTTGCACTTCCAAGTATTCTATCAGTATTTCTGCTAATAATTAGTTGCCTGTTTTTTGGTTCTAACAGACTATTATGATGCTTCTTAGTTTTGAGAAAAAGATCGCTTCTTCGTCTCACAAGAACACCTTTTGAAAAGGAAGTTACTGTTCTTGGCATCAGAAGTTTTCAGGGAGCATTTGAATAGCAGTGTCATCTGTATAACGTCTGCTTTTGCTTTATTACGCATGTCCTTCTCGTCAAAGATCACATGAAGGGTTTTTTCTGTCAACTTTCCATGTCTGCATTCTTGTTGAGTTTGATGTAAGTAATATTATTATTACTATCTTCCATTGGATACCTGGCTACCATCTTGTTTTGAACAGAAAATATCTTAGGATAGTTAGGTATCTGGAATGATTTGGATAAAATGTAATTTTGCTTGCTTTATTTTTTAGACAATTGGAGTCTTCTTCATTATTCTTTAGTCCATTTTAATGCTATATGGGCCCGGAAAATTATTCTCAACTTCAAATCTTACATATCCCGTTCAGACTGTTCTGATGTTATTTGCTGCATATGAAAAGGCAAGTCAAAATGCGGACTGTCGATTTTGAGGTGCAGAAGACAAATTTACGAACCAGATTGTTTTTGGTTGTACCTTGGTGAACAAGTTTCAGATTGATCTAATTGAAAGACATCGACTTTAAGCTGATATTTGTGAAAGTAATTATGGAATTCAATATAAGCGTTTTCAACATATTTCTAATACCAAATGACCCTCAATTTTTAACAGAAACGATTCAAATTCGTTTCAAGTACATAACGATGATTATGTTGAAACTTTCACATGCCGCGCATGTTTTTTCATCCAAAGCTATTTTCCCACTGAAGGACTACTTCATACAAAGTAAAAACCTTTCTAAAAAACTCTTTCATCACATTAAATGTTTCCCTTAACACAAATCTTTTGATATACAGGAATTTGAGAGTGATCAGCATTCAATTTGATCCATTATTAGTATTATCACACTTTAACCAGTGTTTCAAACTGAATTATTTGGTCACATTAACATGTTAATCTGAAAAACCAATTTATTTTCAACAGATAAAACTAAAACGACAACATATTTTTTTAAATAATTATTCAACAATAATGTTTATTCGTTCAACAACTGCATTTTAGGGGAAAGAGAAACTAAGAGGGAAACAACTAATAGAATGTATTGTACACAAGGGAAATTAATATCAAGTGTATTATTTCGAATGTTCTGTGCAGGAAACGGCCATTTAGAATTAACAAACGTTGATGTGCTGAACTTCATTAAACACAATATGGATAATGTTTTAAATGGATTTAAGAGTAAATCTCCAATCATGATTCATACGAATCTTTGATTTGATGAATATCTGAATCCTAAACGAAAATGCAATTTATCAACCTATGAAGAGCGAAATATTTTAATAGAATACGAAAATCGGAGTTTGAAAACTGGTGTTTTGTAAACTTGACCTAATTTATGAACAATACCGGGATGTGTTAAATCATAAGAAATTATTAAAACATTTTTATGATACTGGTGCTTGAGTATTTTAGTTTATTTAATTGTGCTTTGAAGGTTAGCAGAAAAAGCAATTTAAAATATATTTTTTGAAATTATCTTATTATTATAATTGTCGATAAATAAATAAAAAAAGTTATTTATACAGGGTGTTCAAAACAAGCAAGGAATGAAGCGCGAAATGCTGATATTTTAATCAATAGTATAACACCAGTAGAGAGAAAAAGTTAGCTAGACGTTAATAATCTAGATATTCAGTCAATACAATTTCTTCCTTTACAATTTTAGCATTAAATTCTAGCATAGTATTTATTGGCTGTATGACCATACCTCAGAGATAGAGACAATAACCATTTCTTGTCAAAGTTTTTATTTTCCCTGGAAATGCCATTAGTTTTGTGTCTTTATATGTCGTACTAGCAAGATTTTTTTACCAAAACACATATTTTATTGAAATTTTATAGTTAACTAAACAATATGATGGTTTATTAATATTTTTTCTTTTATTAAAATCAAACCCTGCTATACCTAGTGATTTTTTACATCGTTTATAACTAAATTTTTCAAAAATGTCATTAATTTATCTAAACTTGCTTTTAACGATAATTGAGGATTATAATGATTACTCTTTGCCATGCACGTAAAATCTCTTCAGGGAGAGATTATTCTATTAGTGGGTACAATATGACAGCATATTTATCCAGAGTAAGACCAAGTGCTCTTAGTTGTAATTCTATTGCATCATACAATATACTTGATTAAATTTTATTTGAAATCTTTAAAATTAATGTGAGAAGTTCTCTAATATAGAGTTTTATCAATTCATCGTTTGGAGCTTAACACGATTTAAAACTTTAGGAGGTCTCGAGCTCTAGAATCAGGTATGGTAGCATGAATAAGTTATTGAAATTTAATACTAACGTTATACCGTCATGTTCATGAATTTTTTGAAATTGAAACCAAAAGAGAATCCAATTTCTAATACCGTCACCAAATTTTTGTAGTTCAATTTTTGGTAACATCATCTGACGTTTATGATGACTCAGTTGTGATATAGCTTTACTCATTTATATTTAATCTAAGCTTATTGTATTTTCCTAATAGTTTTTATTTCCATGTCGATATCTTCACCCGCAAAATCGTCATCTACCATAACAACGAGTTACTTACTCAAATCATTCATTTCTTCTACCTTACTCTCTAATAGACGCAATCTTCATTCTTCAAAAACGCTTCAATACTATTGTAAATCGTTAAGAGGAATTCCTTTGTATGTCCCAATAATTTCGTAATTTCTCCATTCTCAAGGTTAAGTTCTGCCATGATAGAGAATATTAGAATAATGGAGAAAGCCGAGATCAAATACATATTTGTTTTTTGATATCAAAAATTAATTGCTTAAAAATTAAAATTGACATAACATTTGTTAATTTAAAAGCTATGTACAGGATGTTCTCTCTATCAGATTAACTAACTTTCAAATCTTTTAAAATTAATCATACGATCTTCCGAACGAAACGAGAGAACTTGTATCTCTGGATAATAGATCCGTACATCAAGACCAAAAAGGAACCTATGACAGAACTGTTGAATTTCTGGTTCGGGTGCCCTAGGTCTTACCAAAGGCTCAACTATATAATTTAACGGAAATACTCATAGGCAACATTGATGGGAAATATTTGACAACTGCGTGGGTATATTCTGTCAAGAGGCGAGTTCCACACTAGGGAATAAATAGCATTAATCCCCATAGAATTGGAAATGGCGAGGAAGGTTAAATTGGTATGACGGAAGAATATGACCTATTCCCACTAAATTTATAACATCAGGGCTTATCCTCTTCACCAATCTACCATAAATCCAAACACCAGTTGACTATTCCAAGATCATGTTCAAGACTGGTTCTAGCCTATATGACAACTAATTGATCTTGACAAAACAATGTGTATAGATAGATAATTGACATGATCTAGGTTGTCAATTAATTTAGGTTACAAATCATCAAATAAATGTTACAACTAAAGGCGAATCTAACAGTACAATTTGGTGTAGATAAAATTGACCAATTAAGTATACAAGTAAAACTGATGCTAAACAAAAGACAAAAATCTGATTTGGTTTTTGAATACATGTATACTAAATCAGGTAAAATCGTTAAGGAGCTTAAAGAAATAAGAAGACTAGAACAAAATATGTTAACAGAAATAGTTAAGGGAGGAATATTGAAATACTTGGACCAGCTGGTTATGAATGGTATACTCATGTCCATAAAACTTTTAATAAATAATACTGGCTCATATTTTGGGTTCAAAAAGACTCGTTTATAGATCAAGAAAGAGCACTTGCAGAAAAACAGTTTTTCTTCATGAGGAAGAACCATTTTGGTCTGAGATGCAAATGTATAAATTATACAAATACCTTCTAAAGCAATTTGTAAAAATGCTTGGATTCTCTGATAAATATTTCGAGATACAAGAAATAAAAGCCGGTGTGCTCCAGGACAGTATATTAAGACCAATTTTGTAGCAAATATTATTGATAATACTAATAATAATAATCACCATTATTACATTACAAAAAGCATGTTATGCATAGTGAAATAAATCCAAAACTAGAATGAGAATAAATATTCAAGATCTTCTATATGAATTATATCCACATTTCAGTTTAGTTATATGGCTATGATATTCACATTGTTTTAATTACAGTAATTTAAAGTAAACTGGATTTTTAAGTGAATAACTGGTGGAGAGTTTTGTTTTATTTTACTGTTTTTGGAAAAAGAGGGTTCTGGATTGCTCTCCAGAAGCTTTATCAGGCTTCTTGTTTATTTTACACACAACAAACATTTAAATTTTATTGACATAATTTGTGGCGAGTTTCGCATGAAGATGTGCCGAAGCATTAACAAAAGTTTCTAGGAGGGTTGCTCAAGTTTTCATGGCAAACAATATAATGAGAAAGTTGTCTTGGATTGTTACGTTACGTTATAAGAGTAGGTCACACTCTGTGAAAAATACCGCGGCCGTTTCCTGCACAGAACATTCGAATTAATACACTTGATATTAATTTCCCTTGTGTACAATACATTTTATTAGTCGTTTCTCTCCTTAGGCCACTATTTTCTCCTGCACGTGTAATGCAGTTAATTGCTGAATGTATAAACATTATAGTTGAATAATGGCACCATATTTTCATGATTTTTAACCAATGTTTAATTTAACTTTAATTTTGTTTTCTTTAAACGTTTATCACTTCTACTAGTACCCAATTATTCTGATGACAGTAATAGGCGATTAACAGGTAGCTAAGGATTAATTATTTTTACTCTTTGAAAACTTGAATTTAGATCTATCCAAATATTATTTACCGAAAAGCAACTAGTGCCAACAACACCGATAACTCAGTCAAGTATAAACATTCAAAAATTAAGTTAATATTTTTGTATATACATAAATATTTAGAATGGTCGATTACAGGGGATATCGATATATTACATAATGCACTAAACATTTCTAATAATGTTTGGAACATTGATACAAAGCTTCGCGGATTAGATTAATTAACGTGTCGTGATATTCTTGATTTGAATAAAATGTCATTTTTCACTGAATTATTCAAACTACTTTACCAAACGATAAAATTAAAACGATTAAACGATCCGAATATTCTGCAAACTAACACAATTTTATGACTCATGTTGTAGATATTCGTTGGTTACATGACAAACATTTTTATTAAAAGATTGAAATACCGTGGAATGCTTTCCTAGAGCGTAGCTGTGCTGTATTCTTAGGTTTTCTATCAGTATTCCTGCGCCCGATTTCCCCCGTGTCCGAGATCCATCTGTGTAACACACCATACTCCCGGTGGGGATTTTAGCCTTGCCACTCTCCCACTCCTCCCTTAGAGGGAATGTGAGCTGATATCTTCTTTCTGTCCTTATATAGCTCCTCAGATTTCACCGCCTTGAAGGTTAGAAGGGGGAATTCCCTCTACACCTCTACACCTTCTTGGCGATTGCCGTTTGTGCTTCTCCATTTCCTCTCCAGAATCCGTTGTCTCTTATTCTTATGAACGGCGCCGTCGCTCCCATTATAATTGAGAGACGCAAGGGCGGCATTCCAAGCAGGACATCAAGCGCTATCGAGGGGGTTGTCCTCATACTCCTGTTAAACCTAAGTTGGCTATTGTTTGCAGAAAACCCACCTCAGTTCTGCCGAGGGCCAGGGATCCATAGAGAATCCTCGGCCTAATGACCGCCGTGTAGAACCAGTGGAGGGCCTTGGCCTTGAGGCCCTAGGTCTTCCCGATAATCCGGCGCATTTGCCATAATGTGGCATGCGCCATGCCAACTATTCTGTCGATGTGCGGCTTCCAATTAAGTCTCTCCTCTATTATGACTCCCAGATACTTCACCGCCCTAACACGCTCTAGAGACTTTCCTAAGATACTTATAGTCTTGAAGTCCTCTAGTTTCTTCCTTTTGGTAAAGAGCATAATTTCTGTCTTTTTTGGATTGACAGATAGATGCGTCTCCTCGCACCATCTTTCAATGATCTTGCACGCCACTTGCATGCGCCCACAAACGAACTTGCCAGTTACTAAAACCACCCCGTCATCTGCGTATACTTGCGCATAGAAATCTTGTTACGTAAGCCGTTCTAGCAGGTCATCCATTATGAGATTCCATAGGTGCGGTGAGAGATAGCTCCCTTGGGGGCAGTCTCCCTCCACTCCTATCTCTGTGGAGCAGCCATCCAAAGAAGCAGTTACTTTCCTTCGTGCTAGACCTGTCGCCACCCAGGAGACTACCACCCTGGAAGTTAGTGCTGTAGTTATGAGGTCCAGCCTAGCTTTGTCGAAGACCTCTTCCACGTCAAAGAAGACTGTAAGGGCTATTTATTTATTTTTTACGGCTTGATGGAAGGTATGAAGACTTATTAGTTTAAGTATAAAGCTCCTTCTCTCACAGTTCTAACATTTGAGATCTAGGTTTATTTTCTATTAATACGTGGTCGATTTGATTTACCGTTCTTCCATTTGGTGACACCAATGTTTCGTTATGCATTTCTTTTCTTTTCATTTTTGTACTTTTTGCCACCATGTCATTATCCGTTATTGTTTGTGAGAAAATGAGTTAAATGTCAAAAGTGTCAATATGTTATTTTTAATTCTTCGTCACAATGAAAACTGTTCCCGAGATTAGAACTTTCACAAAAAACTCTTTCTTCTATTTCTACTATTTCCGACTATAATTATTTTGCTTCTTATAAAGCAATGATTCTATTTCTTTCACTAGTACTTTTCGTTCTCCTTTATAAAAAGCGCCAACGTCAGCGTATCCTTTAATTTTGTGGATTTTTTCTTAGAGTGCTTAAGTCTTATTTTTTATTTTGCTTTTATTATTTCCTAATTTATCTGTTTCCATTGCATGGTTATCATTATCATTTTCATTCATCCTAAAATAAACTGCCAGTTTTTTGCTTTTTCCAACTTCTTTCTTTTACTTGTTACTTCATATCTTTTTCTTTTGTCATTCAAACGCGATTAACAAAAGCGCGTCTATCTTGTATATTTTTTTTATTCTGCATAATGTGTACTTTACCCTCGCTAGTTTTTAATTCTAATAAGAGACTATTTGCCCTAACTTATGGGTTGCTTTGGTTTTTATTTTGATTCCCAAGTGCTCTATTATGGAATTTTTAATGCTTTTCTAGGAAATTTTTTCCCGTTCTAATTTGGTTGTCTCTTTAGTATCAATTATTAGCTCGGTTATTTTTTAGTTTTCTTTCCGTTTTTATCCAATTTATTTATTTTCTGACAGCGTTTAATTCCATTTTCATAATCTTTTTTCCTTTTGCATTTGGTGACATCAGATCTGAAATATTTTTGTTCTTTTTGATTTCTTTTATATTTTTTTTTATATTTATATGGTGTTCTGCCTCATTTCCTTCTTTTCTTGAAAGTATCTTTTTACTCATCATCTTCTCTCGTCTTTTTGATCGAATGTCTGTTTCTTTTCTATCGGCGATCCTTAATTATAATTTTCTACGTATTTTCCTTCCTTTCTTGATTTTCAGCTCATGGTATATTTGTTCATTTAGATTTTCCTACTTGCTTATAGCTTTGGTTTTATTATTCAAAATATTTGACGTGTCCATTATTTTACTTGTTAATTGTGATTTCTCGCTGCATCAAGCTTTGTTACTTTTTAATAACAGTATCTGAAGGTTTTTTTGATTTCTTTTCCGCTGTATTCGTCGAATATCAAATTAAATAACGGGTAAAAAATTAATCACGGTTTGTTAATTTTTGTGCAATCTTTATGGATTTTGCTTTTTTATCATTTTAATCTGTCGTCATCGCTTGTATTTTTGGCATAGTGTAGTTATGAAAAGATAAAACAAACGCATGTTGTTCAACTATAAAAACATTTAAATATAACTATAGAAAAAAATAAGGAAATACGTTTATTTTAGGTCATATAATTAAAAATCACGGAGTACCTCGTTGCATACAAAAGAGTTGGTAAAATGTATCGTGCTAAAATGGAATTAAAATTCATTCATGTGTCCGAGTTACCATAAAAAAAATACATATAAATGTTATTGACATCACTCTTCTTATATTATAGATAATATCTAATTCAAACATTATGCCTTTTGGGAACATTAACTCATTTGCCCTAGTATCTTCTCTTGTACCCTCTCTGAAAATAATCCTCGTTACAAAATTGTAAAGTATGTTTCATGAGCAATAGTTTAAAAGTTACAGGGGTTTTAGTAACACTAGTATTTCTATTTTCAAAACAATGAAGAAAATGGCATTTCGTGTGTTGCTTAAGTATTGTTTTTTAATGAGAAAAATACTGTTCAAGCAAAGCAATAGTTTGATATGTGCTCCATCGAAATTAACCGTTAAACGCTCGTTTACTGAGTTTCAACATGGGCGTACAAACACTTCTGGTCGCACGCATTTGATAGTTATTCCATAAAACATACAAAAAGTGCACAAAATTATTCTAGAAGACCATAAAGTGAAGTTGCGTGAAATAGTTGACACTATCAAAAGGCAGTATATGCACTATTTCGCGTTTCATGAGAAAGCTGAGTTCAAAATTGGGTGCCATAATTGCTCGCACTGGACCATATACAGCAAAGCTTCGATTATTCAGAGTACTATTTGCAGCTGTTTAATCATAATAAACAGGATTTTTTAATTGTAATGTGACAATAGATGCAACCTAGATCGACCACTATATTCGGCAATTATATTATCAATCAGTTAAGTAGACAGCAGACGATGAAAACACAATTGTCGTTTGGCAAGGTTTTGGCCTTCGTGTTTTTGAAACTCGTCGATTGTCCAAAGGCAAAAGAAATAAGTGCTTATTTACTACGATAAAGAACCGTGTCACAAGTTCTTGACTACGATGTCAAAATTAAACGAATTGAAATCTCAATTATTATATTCTTCGGATCTAGTTCCCGACGATTAATACCATTTCGCAGACCTCAAAAAAATGCTCAAAGGAAAGAAATTTGCGTCAAATGTTAAAATTAGATGCTTAAGAAATACCTATTTTGATTTGAAACATAAAGCGTTGTACAAAAACGGCACTGAAATGTTAGAGAGGCATCGGGATGAGACTATGTCGTTGAATAATTTACAAAAAACTTGTTTTTAAGCGGTTAGCATCAGGATTTAATGATTGATGTTATAGTATATACAATTCTAATGATAAAAAAATGAGTAAAAGATTATAACTAAAGCTGCCCACAATGAGTGCTAAGCAGTAACGTTACACACGGGAGATAATGATACAGTGGATATCCGATTTATTCAAGAGTTTTTTTTTGACTGCGTATGAATGCAGAGACATATGCAAGGTTGCAGATGTTTAGCCGAGCCAATCCCGATTTTTAACACTAACTAGTATTACATGCTCTATAAATAAACTTTTTGTGATATCCGGTACTGCCATGTTATGTATGAGAAATTTATTTACAACATTTCGTTTTGTTCACGAATCATGTATCTAATACGTTTATGTTGCAGGCATGCGCAGATGCGCAGTGTCTGCATTCTGAACGTGTTCGGGACTTGATTCGCTAACACAGCTATTATCGAGAAAAACAAAACAAAATCAGTGAAATTTTAGAAATTAATATCAGAAACGATATTGGCCTTAACATATTAATACAGTAGTGGTTTGATTGCACAGGCCAAGGCTACTGGCTGTGAGGACGCTGGTTGCATGGATGCACTGAGCCCAGGAAAAGCAGGATAACCTGACTTGACTGCTGACAACTATGACATTTTCCTGAATATTCTTGTAAACATCAAACATTATCACGAATGTGTGAGAAGCTAAGAAGAGTATATAATTTTTTGACAATAATAATAATAATAATAATATTCCTTTTATAACATTTATTTATTTTTTATGTATTTTTTAAAATTCGACATCTATTTTTCTATATATTCTTTTCTACAGATTCCTTTTTACATCAAAATCAATATTGACACCCTTTGTCAAATAAAATTACGTTCAAACAAAAACATTTCCGTGTAAATAAAAAATGATACAAAAAGAATACATCTAGAATAATTAAAATGCGAAATTTTGGTTCTTTAAATTCAAATTTTCCAATGTCCCATTCTTCTTTTTATTATCTACTCTTACAGTTACAGTTACACTATCACCATTTTTTTTTAAATTATTCTTTTTCAGACACCATTCTAATTACTTCTTCTATGCTATTATTCCACATACATATACGAGTACATTGTCTTATAATAAACATTGGACTTCTTTTACTACTTCTTCATTATTAGGTAGCTTATTTATAGATCTTTCTTTATGTTTGTATGTCACATCTTTCGAATCTATTGATCTCATTGTCAAATTTTTAATCTATAATAATCTATAATAATAACTTCTCTAGGTGCCTAGTCCTTTCTCTTCTAATTCCGTTTTCTATACCTACTTCGGTTTTCTTCTTAATTTCTTCAATCTTTTCTAATGTACTTGCATATTTAAACGTAATTTTTAATTCTGATCAACTATTTTTAGTAACATTTTTCGATATTGTCAAATTTAAAGATACTTTACTCTTGAGCAAAATTTATATTTTTCGACAAACCTTTTATACGGCTCAACAAATTTTAAATCCGATGGTTGTATTTCAGGTTTTAGACTATGCAGAACTTTTTATAAAGAATAACTTTTTTTCATAAAACTAATAATAAAAAAGTTTCCCATATGGTTCCAACTTAAGTATACTGTATAATAGTTTTTTAAATTATATTTAAATAGTGTATAAATGATGTAATTTTAAAAAATGAACTGTTTTAAGTTATTACATACAGAGAGAGGAGAATTTTTTGAAATTGAATATGCAGTCTCTTATTTCTGGTGCCCAACTATTGGTAAAAATGCCTTCTGTTAGATAATTTGACCTTATTCAAATAAATCACTATGGAAGTAGTGAGAAAAGGAAGGGAAAATGAAAATCTTTGTTTGGTGTATTATGAATATTATATGTTTAAATATTAACGTACCTATATACTGAAGTCTATGTAAATTTGAGTATTATTTTATGACAATAGTAAAGCAGCTGTCAGAAACAGAAATGTAATAAACTCAGTTTCGTTTGCTTAACCACATATATATGTATACGTTTCTATTAATTCTGTGCATCATTCAGTTGACGCTTGCTGAAAATATAAACCGCAACATTGCCCTTGTTAACTGGAGGTATAACCGAATATTTGTCAAATCTTTTCACAAGAGAATAAATGAAATATGATAATTAAAAATTTTGCGCTTGCGCCACCATTCGGTCGAAATATTTGCAGAAATAATGCATTGGGTGTTATGAGAGAGGGGATGTATTCGTTAGGAAGAGTAATAGACTTATAACACAATTATACAGTGTGGAAATAAGTCTTGCTTCCTCTGCCAACTTAGTTATAACAAGTAAAATTGTAAAATGTCGATTTATGTTTTAATTGAGGCTTATTATGTTAAAAAAGCATAAAAGAAGACAATGTTAACGTAAAAAAAAATTGTAAAAGCGGCAGAAAACAGTGCCGGCGAATACACATTGAAAATTTTAAAATTATGAAACAATTGCATATAATTTAGCTAAAAACAGAATAGAATAAAACAGAGGTACAGCTAGAAATATCGAAATGAAACCAAAAATATGTATATTACAACATATTGTAAAATAAATTAATTTTACTCATTTGAGAATGACACTTCGGCTGATATTAGTTAAGGCTTAATCTTGTCTGTATATCAGAATGTTTTTTTTTTATATTTTTCGATTAAAGGTAATTTTTATTTTAACCTGTTTTCAATCATTTTTAACATCATCTGACGTTTTTGCTAAGTAAAATTGTTAATTTAGTAAAATTTAGAAAAAAAAATAATCTCAAAAATGAAACATTTCATTCTTTAATATAAACTAAAATTATAATTATACACTATGTATAGGGTTTTCCTTTTATTATTTAAACGAATATCACATTTATCTAGATACTTAAGTACCTACGCCTATGAATCTTCTTTGTTTCTTGGATTTTCATGGTTTTTTTTTTTGAGGTTTTGCAATTTAGAATAGAAATATACCAGCATAGTTTCAACATTTATTAGTGTGACGTAAATCTATCGCCTCTTCTAACAAATTTTCTTTCGTTTATGCCCTGTTTTACTTCACTTAAATTTGCGTAAAATAAAAAATGTTTCTTCTTAAAAAGTTTATCTAATTCCTTTTGAATAATAAAAATATGCTTTATTTATTAATTTCCAGCGGTTTTCGTATTTTTAAAATATAATTAAAAATTTGTAATACATAATTAAGTGAGTACCCTACAGGATTGGTGTATTTGAGTTGTTTATTTGTTAATTTCCTAGTTTAGTATTTTCTAAATTTGTTATTGTTATTGTTATTTTTTTATAATAGCCATCAAGGAAAATTTAAAATCAAATGGAAATGTCGACGTAGTGAGAACGTATTGTATTAATGAACTAAAAATAAATTATCGTCATTACATCTGAATAACAAAAGTACAAAATTCCGTAAAAAATACTTTACCCGAAATTGTTGGAGTTGGTTGTATATGAACAACTGGAACATATTAAATAACACAGCAAGCTTATAAAGTAAATCGGCAATACCAACAAATAGTACAACACATAAAGTACATGTTGTGAAAGGTAGTGGTTTCATATAAGACTCCCAATGCCAGTCATTGTACAATAAATTGCCAGATACGATCCTCACCAAACTAATATCAAAAAAGGGAATACTTTTTGCAATTTGCCGGTGCAATAGCTCACAAAGATTCGGTTGGAAGTGAGACACAAAGTACACTGCTTAAAGTTCAGTAAATATGCCAAATTTTATTTGTATTTGAAAACCCACATTGAATGTCTTCACCATATCAACAGTTTGTCATATAGACGAGTCCCTAAATAGTGATTTTAATTAATAAAAAATATTTGCTACTCTATGGTGTATCTACATAAATTTGAGATTCATGTAAATAATAAAAGAAAGACCCTTACATAGTGTATAATTATATTGCACTTTTAGTTTTTATTAATGAATGAAATGTTTTATTTTTGAAATTATCTTCTTTATAAGTTTGAATTATATTACCAGACATAGTATTACCCAATGAAAGTGGTTCAGTCTAGATTATATAAGAAAATTAAATAAATATAAAAACATACTTTTTCATGATAAAGTACATATAAAAAATATATCACTAAAATTAATCATTGTCCAAGAACAATTTTTAGAAACTAAACTATGCATAAAGTGGCACTGGTATTTTTCTAAATTAACAATTTTACATAGCAAGAACCTCAAATGATCTTAGAAATTATTGAAAACAGGTTAAACTAAAAATTATTTAAAATAAAAATAAAACAATCTTCTTAAAACTAAACTAAATAAAAATGCTTCTGTGGCAATATTAAAAATATGTCAATTACATTCGTCATATAAAGGTTACATACTAAAATTCTAGGTCGTTGGTTAGTTAAATAAAAATATATTTTATAAATCTTTGTCCTCTAATTCTGAGGAAGAATCTTCATTTAGTCTAATAATGGTTGTAAGGGGGGGGGGGGGTTACACAACAACTTATTTTGTATATGTAAATCTTTCTTTTTAAGTACATAATTGTTATTACTTGTATGTGGAATTTTATGATCATACGCTACTTCACTATTTGGCTACCGTCTCCAAAACGTCACATTTTTAACGAAACGAAAAATTAAAATTTTAAGAGAACAATCATACGCGCTAGTGCCTGAGAACTTATAAGGGGAATGATTTCCAACCACAGAAACTCACTCAAATACTTGATTTGGCCAACTGAACTTCACTACCTCAGATATCAAGTGATTATACGTGGTATATATAATATTTAAATGCCCATTTCGTACAAAGCTCTTAACATTTACAAGTACTTATATTGGATGAACCTTGTAAATGGAGTTAAAATTCAAGTTTTGCAAGTTAGAATAGATATACTATAAATATATAAAAAATTATGAAGTTGGTGTTTGAAATATTGTGAATCTGCGAAATCATATTTAAAAAATAGAAAATAATGACATTGAGTATTTCAAAACTTGCAAATTCATGAATAAAATCGAATGGATAATTAAAGTTCCAGAAATACCCTTAAAACTACATTAGATCCAAAATTACCCAATTACGTTACCTACACAATTTTTAATACATTACTGAAACTTCTACTGAAAATCAATATAAAAGACATTTAAAGCCATTGTTATCAAACAACATATTTATATCAGTATTCAAATATCTGGCTTTTCTGTCTCTCTTTCATTAATGTGTTTTATATTAAACTACTAAACCACTACACTACGGATAAGGGGAAACTAAAGAAATGCAATAATTTAGGCGATTTATTTGAGAAACTAAATGAAAACCGAATAAAAAGGATAAAACAAAATATTTCACTACCGATATTAAAAAAAATCTAAAACATATATGACCAAAAAGATTTCTGGATAGAAGTGAGAAAAGCAAAAGATAAAAATGAGGAGAAACAATTGGTCACCACAAATTAAGTGTAAATAGGGACGAGACTTTTTTCGGAGATGGTTTTTGTTCTATCTTGTTTTGAATTGAAATGTATTTCAGATTATCTGCAAACTCTTTGTGTTCTAATGAACTTTTAACACTTACTAAAATAAGTATGAGTATGTGTTTTAATTTTATTTGTCGAGATGAACAACTCGAAAGGGCTAAAGGCGATGTTGATAAATTTATAAATTTACTACTGTTTTTAAAGAATGCAGAAACATATTACGCGTACTTTTTTAATTGATTTTTTAGTTAAAAGTATCTGACACGAAACCAGAATATAAGCCAAGAAAAAGTTAGAAAAATATTCCACCCAGCAAAACGCTAAAAATTGTAAAAAAAAAACATACAAACGAAAGTTTTTCTTTTTGCTGAACAATAGTCTAAGAAGCATACGGTAAAATTTGATGTGTGTTTTTTCTAAAATTGTAAAAAGTAACAATTAACTTAATTGAAATTCCTGTTTTTTGTATAAATTGGGCTAAATATTTAGAAACGAAAGTTGATAGCAACAAAAATTTTAACAGAATATATTATTTATAATCTGCAAAATAAATAATTTAATAATTATTTTGATTGTTTTAACCCTTACTTTGTGGAATATATCCATTATAAATGTAAATAATAAATTACACATTTTATTCTTACGACAATTTTCTCACTTTTTGACATTGTCAGATAAGATATTGACAGGCATTTCACATACAGATTTGATTTTGTATTATAAATGTCTTAACCAATAATATTCTTCATTTTCTAAAACATTCCGTTATTATTATACATTTAGTACAGAAGGTAATATAAAAAAGTTGAACTTCCCATATTTATTTGTTCGTTTATACTGTATATTGAGATTATTGTAGATGTTTCTTTATTTAAAATTCTTCCAAAAAATCAAGTTCTTGCTCCTCATTGCATTTATGAAGGATTTCCATTGTTGTTTCTATTGTTTTGTTAAGTGTAGGTCTTTATTGAGTGTCAATGAGGTGTTTTGTATAATGTGACTCATCTGGTTGTTTTCATCTATAAGATCGTAGTGTTCACTCTAGCATATTTCAAAATTTCTAAGGGTCTATCCAATATAGCATTACAAATCGGACAATTTAACTTATAAACAGCTAATTTTTTAATTTAGGAATTTTGTTATAATTACATTATTCGTTATTTTAAAAGATATTACTGAAGATATCTATTGCCCAAGATATAATTTTTGATATTTTATTTGGAATATTTCCAAAATAGCTTTGTATGATTTGATTTCGTTAGGCTTGGAAATCTAAAGTTAATGGCAACCTTTTCCTGTTCTACTATAATTAAAAAACAAAAAATAAAAAAATATTAAAATTTGGTGGCTAGATCTTTCGGGATACTTCTTTTTAGTGAGTGTGGTGTTTGGTGTCTCACATTTGTTACTAACCCATTGGGATAACATTTACCATTTCATCGTATTTTTATAAAGCCCCAGTTATTTCTTCTTTAATAGTTTTTTCGTCAGGCAAGCTGCAGAAAGCTTTCGTAATATAGCGAAGAAGTTGAGGTTGATATATTTTTAGAATGTTTCTATTGGAATTTGATTTTCTATTGGATTCTGTCTGTATATTGCATTTAAATCCGCTTTGCTTACTAATGTTTTGTTGTGCACACTGAGTTGGGATTTACGTCCTATTAGCTAAAAGATTTCTGTAAATTTAAGCCCCATTGTTTGCGCTTGGTGAAAATGTGTTTTGTCGACGTTTAAATATATTCTCAGATAAAGGTGGTAAGTTAATTGTTGATAATTTAGTGTAATTGGTGGGCAATTTTCTTTTCCATCAGTGAATTATCTGAAGTTTATTTATTGTAATATGCAAAGATTTCAGATTCATTTGAAACATTTATTAAACTGCGAGGTCCGAGAATATTTTCCTGTGGAATTCTGGTTTTGACTAGCTTGAGTTTTTGGTTAATGTTCATCACACATGAGGGAGTAGGGGGCGTATAGAAGTGGCAGTAGAACTACGAAATAGTTAAGGGGGAGGATTTTCTAATCTAATGGATGATACCAATATGCTTGGTCCTGTCAAATACTTGGCTTATATACAGGGTATTCGCGAAAAACGTATGCAGAATAAATGTCTTATACATTTCTAAAATCAACCGTTTTCAATGAAATAAATATTAGTATTTTTGATCTATCCAAATATTATTTACCGAAAAGCAACTAAAGCCGGCAACTCAGTCAAGTATAAACAATTTTTATACGTTCTAAAAATAAGTTTTTATTTTAGTATACTTAGATATTTAGAATGGTCGATTACAGCGGTAATTATTACACATCTGATCAATTTCTACCACTATTTTTTTTAGGTAATACACTATACATTTCCAACAATCTTTAGGACATTGTTACCAAACATCATAGATTAGATTAATTAACATGTCCTGATATTCTTGTTTCGAATAAAATCGAATTTTTCCTGAAATATTGAAACTACTTTACCAAACGATAAACTTAGAACGATCGGAATCATCTATAAACTAACACAATTTTATAATTCATCATGTAGATATTCCTTGATTACATGAAACATATTTTTATTAAAAGTGTGAGGTGTAGCCTCGTCCAAATTTTTCTAGTAAATGTTTGAAGTGAATTTTTAAGTAAACTAATGATGTTAGAAAAAAAATTATTGGAATATTTCGTTGCAAATGTCTCGTTCTACATACCACCTAAAATAATATACATTATTTTTACGGACACACGGTATTATTATAATTAGAAACTGTACATATAGGCTTATTCTTGGTCAACTAACATCTAAATGATTTATTTTTGAAAGTTTGAAGGCTATCCATTATTTTTTTCAAAATATGTTCTATTTAGTTTATACATTTTACCTCGTACCTTGTAGCGCACTTCTAGAAAAAAAAAATAGAATTTAAAGTTGTTTTATAGGGGTAATGCCTACTGAATAAAAACCTTCGGATCAATTTATCAAAAATTAATTTAAATTGTCCTGTACATTTCCGATAACATGTGATTTTTTCCTCATTTATCATGATTTTACAGTAGAAAGAATCTGAGAATCTGGCGTAACATGTCAAATTTTAGAACGACCTATATATAATAAATAATAAATATTCCATAATTGTTATAAACACTATCGATAGCCGTGGATGTTAAAACTGTCAATGTCAGATATAAATGCCGGCGCTGTAAAAACAAAGTTTAATTTAAATAAAATAATGAGTGGTAAATCGAGTAAATAGTCTGTTACTCGGTTAGAATAATAAAATTCGATACTTGTGTTTCCTCGCGCTCGGAATTTTCCACTCGTATCGATTTTTTTTCATTCTAACCTTGTTACAGAATCTATTACTCACGTAAGTACAAATACATCAAATGAAATTTAAGAGACTAGTTACATGTGAGAAATTCCAACGGATACACGTATTGTTTTATTCTAACTAGGAATACACCTAACGAGAAACAATATAATCAAAAACTGTGCAACCTGGAAAGAGTTAATAATTTAATTTGAGTGTTTGAGTGTAGACAACCCATTTGTGTCATACAATATTACTTACCTTGTTGAGGGCAACAAACTGTGCGGACGTTGTTTCTGTGCCGTCATGAGCGGAATTCGAAACAATATAATTCCTGAGCATATTCCTTAACATTTTAGTGTTCATATTTCGAATTTAATGGATTCATGTTTTTGATACTAATGCAATGTAAATAATAGTAATTTAACCATTTTTCGTTAATTCAGTACAGATTTACACGAAACAATTAAAGATTTGTTATACGTTCACTGTTTTAATTGAATAGGCAATCTATACATTGATTGGAAATGGGTACATAATTCTGCATTCTGGTTGGTGTAAATTAAAAGTAACGCGTTATGTAATATGGAAAATAGTAAAAGTTATCGATATTTAATGAAAATACTTAGTTAACTGTGAATGACGTGATAAGAAAATTTATGGTAGTTTTATATTTGTTTAATCATTTTTTATACTTTTATACAAAAAATAGTATTGAATATAAACAATATTTATTGATAACTAATTATTTATGAAATCATTTCCTCTGAGCTATAAATCCTGTAATGAGCAGTTTTTGATAGAGGATTATTGCTATTTATATATATTGTATATTTTTCATCGTTTCGTTTCATTAAGAGAAGAGATCTGCATGGTTACTCAACTACTAAACGTAGCCCGAGGTAAAATATATCTGGATTGGAATCTGTGGGGTTATGACGTACAGTTTGAGTGTATTCCAATTGAAGAAATATAATATTCATCTTCTCTGTTTATATTATCTGGAAGTTTTTGCTTCTCGTATCTTCCGATGGTAAAAATGTAGTGCTTTCACTAGTACTATTGGATCGCCGAATAGAATCTGGTGTTCCTTGATACGTATGTGTACTGATTGTCCTGTTTGTCCAATGTATAGTCTACGTGAGTAAGGAACTCTGTATTTATCTTTGGTACAGTAAGTAATGGATCCTTTAAGGGGGCTTAATATTTTTCTATTTTTCTTGGGGGTTTGTATAAAGCACGGATTCCTTCTTTATGGAGCAAATGTATGGTAAAGATACTGTTGGAAGTTGGGGTTCTAATATAAACTATTTAAACGAACAATTACATCTTCAAGAAAGTGTAATTTTCCTTCTGTAGTATAATGTGTGGGTGCTAATTATAATATAATGTGTCGTATGATATTGTAATGGTTTTGCCGAGCAGAAGCAAAACGTGGTTCTTGCAATATATTTGTTAACGAAACAGATTTGATTAATTAGTCTGTAGCCATACCATATTAATAAGGGAAATTGGCACTTACCAGAGTCTTATGCCTTCGGTCCTGGGGCTCCGATTCCGGAGAACGCCCAGTATATTCGTATACTTACAAAATAACTAACTAAACTTTTTGTAACGTATTTATTGTACGAGGAATGGGTCACAATGACAAATAAAAATTGAATGAAAAACAACGAGTGAATTTACAATACAACGAATTAAACTAATGATTTGAATAATTATTAATCCTTCCCGAGTTCTTTAATAGACTGTTGACTCTATTAACTAATTCCAAAAAGTAACGACAAATTATAACTTACAAAATTTAACGAGGCTAAAGGCACTTGATCACGAAAACCTTTCGAGACGGATGTTAAACTGGAACTGATTCCTGAATTCTTTTATCTTTCTAAACTGAACTTTTAGCGCTACTTTTTGCTTTTACATATTTTTTTGTGACTTTCGGTTTTTTTAAAGGAATTCGGCTTTTATAAAACTAGTCAAATCCTCAGTTCGGAGAATTACATAATGGAATAACAATCTGAACGACACCTTTTATTAGGGAAGGAAAAATCCAGAACAATCCTTTCCAGATGCAGCTCAGTTTCTCCATTTAATTTATAAAATTACAATAGTAAAACTCATCTGTGGTGTCATTTGTAGCGTCAACTTTTATTTTTGTCACTATTAAATATATTTCACTTTATTGTGATGTATATTTTGACTTTGGTTATTATTATTATTATTATTATTATTATTATTATTATTATTATTGATATGTTTAATTTTTAAACTACAAAGAAATAGACCCGCCGGCATTGTGCTTACATCTGTATTTTATCAAAGTCTTTCTTTCTTCCCATCAGAAAAATTCCTCTCAGGAGTTTTATAATGATTCGTAACTATTTTGTATTCAGTATTCAGTATTTTTTGTGATGATTCTTTTATAAACTCCTTCCTTTTTATATGAATGTTGCTTTTCCTCGAATAAAGTTGAAAATTGTATATTTTTTTGAATTATATCATATTCCTGAAAAATTAATGATTAAAAATGTAATTTAAAATCTTATCACGGGTATGTGTTTGCACTACCTCAGATGCCTAACTAGTGTCAAGCAAAAACATATTATTAATTAACGTTACTCAAAAAAGATGAAAATAAAAAAATAGCAGTTTGTAAGTAAATTAATGAGTAATTTTTGTGGACTTCTAATGAAAATGTTTATCGTTTTTGTGCTTTTCATTGGATAATAAATGTTTCTTTTCAAAATGTTTATTTTCGTAATATTATGAAACTAAACTAAATTATTTCGTTCGGTATCTCCAGTGTAATATTCAGGACGTAAAAGTATTATACATTCACCTACAAAATATGTGCAGCAAATTGCCATATAAAATAATCGTTAATGTCAAAATTTTTCCTTCCACTTTTAGTACTTTTAAACTGTGGGATATTTTTTTCGAAAAAAATATTGATTGAAACTTAATAAGGAAATTCTTGTACATTTAAATTTAATTATTTAGCACCCTTATACCAATTTTTAATTGTTAAAAATATTGAAGTTACTAATAATTAAAGATATAAGAAAACCTAGTTTGGATAGTAATTAATTAATATTATGAATTTTTATATAATTGAAATAGTACAGCAGTTGAATTTTGTGACACGTAAGGATTGGCTGACTTTTTCAGTTGTAACACCAGATGTTATTGCCAGAGATAAATTAGTGGTAGAAGTAAAGTGCCTGAACGCTCTAGAGAAACGATTTAGTCAAATAAAAACATTTTGGGTTTTCAATAAAAACTAAAATTAATTCCAACACCGACGATATCAAATACAAACCAACAAAGTAAAATATTCAGTTTAAAGTTAAAAGGGAAATATTTTTCTATAGTCACTATTAAAAATATAATTCTTGTGTAGATAATGTTTTAAAGAGGGAAATAAAATACATTGGAATAATAAGAAAAAAATATTGGGGTGCAGATACAGTTTTGCTTGCTTCAGATAGGCCTGCTTTTCTGTTTGTTTTTTACAATCGAGAAAACGAAATAAGTTTGATCATTTTCCGAAAACTGGATAAAATGGGTTCAAAAAATTATTTCCCTTCGTTTTTGACAGTTAGGAGTAAATCACGAACATGATTTCACAAATTCCAATGTTTTAATAAAGTACTTAGATTTAATTTAATTTGTAAATTCAGAAAGAAAATGAGTATTTTTAAATACAAAAGATTTCGGGAAATATACTATATCATATATCAGTTTTAAAGTGGTAAGACCGACGTACAAATTCACCCTTCCAAGCAAAAGCAAGCACTAATTTTTTGATAGTTTATGTAGAAATAATTGGCAACATTTGTTGCAAACTGGACAAGAGGTTTTTGGGGTTTTCCTCCTGTAAAAACCTTCTCGTTCGATATTGTAACCTCTTAATAAATTCTTCGAGCAGAGGGATATTATCAGATTTGTAAAAAGTCGAAGTTCGTTAATAGTCCGAAAAAGTAATAAATACCGTAATATTTGTTGCTTTTTAAGTCGTCATTAATAAAAAGACTAAGAGATGCAATAATTAGTTTATACAGAAAAAACAGATCTTATGTAATAACCGATAATATGGAATCTCAGATATTCACTGTCAACGATGGCTTAAGGCAAGGAGGAGTATTAAGTCCACTGCTGTTCGATATTATTATGAATGATGTGATTGGGCAAGCTACAAAAGACACAGATAAAGTTTTCCTGGGATATAGAAACATAAAACCTGTGTGGATCAGACAGTGCGCATTTGCGGACGATCTGGCAATATTTGCCAACACTGAAGATGAACTCCAGAGGAACATTGAAATATGGCACAAAGCTTTACTTAAGAAAAATATGAATATAATAAAACCCAAGTTATGGTTATTAGCGAAACACACGTAAATGCTAAGATAACTTTAAGAGGAAAAAAGTCGACACATTCAAATATCTTGGATTACACATGAATAGCAAGGGAGACCAGGAAGTAGAAATAAACGCTAGAATTCAAAGTGCATCACGATTGTTTCATACCCTAAAAACCTGGTTTATTGGGAGGAAAGAAATATATAGAAAAGTAAAATTAAATGTTTTCAACGTAGTATATGCTCCAATACTTACCGTTGGATGCGAGAGTTGGGTGTTATCCAAGAGATTGAAAAGCGAAGTCCAAGCTATAGAAATGAAATATTCGAAAAGAATAATGGGAATAACGAAGATAGATACAGTGAAAAACACTACAGTAAGAGAAGAATTGGGAGTTGAGTCAATATTAACAAAAATAGAAAAGTGTCTACTAAGATTGTTAGGACACTTACCTCGAATGAATAATGACAGATTAACGAAGGAGATATGGGAGACAAAATCATTACAACGAAGAATAAGAGGAAGACCGACCATGACATGGAACCTATCCACGGAGAAATTGCTAAGAAGCAGAGGGATCAACTTACAGACGGCCAAGAGAATTGCGAAGGACAAGACAAAATGGAAAAAATTTGTGTATGGACAATGATTGAAATAGTTTATATGTATACGATACACCTTCGGGTACTACAAGGTTTATTGATTATATATTGATTATATATAATAGTTGTTGCTTTCTAAGTCGTTATGATTAATAAAAAGTACTATTCAGCGAGGTGCAAACTTTCTTTAAGATTACATTACAGCTATGCTCTAACAAACCTCTATACTTGATATACCTCACTAAAATCTATCCAAATCTATCACAAGAACTTATATGCTCCTCTCGGCATAAAATAATGAGTTGAACCCGTAGAAAAGCGGCTAAGTATAATAAATAAACTAAACTTGGAATTAACTCTCTATTGCAAGAAGATCAATATTTGGTGAAAGTGATATTGTTGCTACGCGTCAGAAGCTTTGCAAATTAGTATCGATAATATTTGATTTGGTTTTTCATATTGTGAAATACAATTTCGAAAAAAATAGTCAAAACAATAAGTACTGCTTGTTCCACATTCACGGCGAAAGTTGTTATGAATGTCTGGATGTAAATTCTGTATTTAATGAAGGAATTGCTAGAAGTGCGGGTGACTCATTTATACACGAAACAACTATCTCCATTAAGTGCATGAATTTTAATGATTGAACACAGAGGTTTTCTTGATACAGTGAAATGAAATGGCAATTCTGGTTTTATTTTACCTACCGCTCCTACATTTTGGTGGGAGCTCCATCTGTTGGAACACCGCTTAACTTTGCTCAGTCTAGTCTAGAAGCATTAAAAACATTTACAATTTCTTAAAAAATGTCTTCCCCTTTTCTAGTTTCTGTCTTGTCTTGTGCGAGAAAACCTTCTTTATTTTCAAATTTTGGTCAACTATTTGAATAAAAGTTGCTAGTAGCGTTATATAAATATCGGTGCTTTCGTCCAATGCTATGGAAAATGCTAAAGATTTTTCCGGCACTTCGCTAAGCGCTACTTTTATGTTTTCTGCTATTGTATCTAATTGACTGTCCTTCTGAAAAACCTAACTTCCTTTATTCTGGACAAAATATATTTTCCACTTTTATTAAATATTCTTTCACAAATTCGTCTTCTTATAACGACTTCAAATGTTCCGCTAACATAACTCGCTTAAACAATATCCTCAGCTTCTTCACTGCGTTAAAAAACAGTTTGTTGAGGGGCTAAATTGTCCGTTCTATCACTTCCTAGTTGGCCTGTTGAACTTCTACATTTTTGAAAATGGTTGGTGGTTTTTAAATTGTAGTCTTTTGAAACCGCAGCGGCTTCATTACATATCAGACAAATTGGCATATTATCTAATTTCTTTACTTCCCAAATTTTAACGCAAATTGGTGGATCATTGTCAGTATTTGTTTAACAACTCAATTAGTTAACATTCGAAAGTCTTTCATATACGCCCTAGTCATTGGTTTGTCTTCCCACGATTAGTTTTTCTGCCCAAATGAGAAAAAATGAATTACTGAGACATTTTGCACAATCAAATTAATTCCTACTGATTGTACTAAAAAGTTAGAAAGTTGTTTTTCTTAATGTGTTGGTGAAAAATAGAAATAAATCAACATTATTTGTTCTTTGTCTAACCAAACACTTTCGAACGAACCCCGTAAATTTTTTTATTGAAATGGTTTTATGTTTTCACAATATTAAAAATAAATACTATTGTATTACTTACTGTTAATTAAATCCGATATGTTTTATTTTATCAAAAAAAAAAGAAACTGAATTGACAGAAACATCATGGGTAGATTCAAACGAGGATGCCTAAAAATCGTTTGTGTATTCCGAAAACATAGAACATAAATAAGTAACTTGACCGGACTATATATATTTGAAATGTGGAATGGAGTAGTATCGGAATTTCTTTCCTTGGATCAACGAGATGCGGCAAACTAGCTCGAAATACTACTAGTTTGCGGTAAAGTACACTTCGGTGTCGATTACATATTTATATTGGCAATATACTAAAAGACGTATGGATACTGCAGGAATTCTGGATTGGTACACATTTTCTGGATAGTATCAAGTTTCTCCGCTTTTTGGGCGGTAATCTTTATGTTTGGAAAGTGGAAAGATAAGGGTCAAAGATCTTTGTTGATTTAGCAAGTGTAAGAAAATATAAAAATTCAAACCAAAGAAAAATTATTATACGAATATCGTGTGGAATCTGTTCTATTCACAGCAAGACAAAAATCTGTATGCACCTGTTGTATTATTAATTAATTAAATCATTTGATTTTGTTTACCTTTAATAACAAAACAATGCAATACAAATATTTTTTTGATTGTATCTCCTTCAAACTCAATGAACCGTCGTATCCTATAAAAATTCTCTATCAAATCTCGTTTATATAAAAAAAACTACGGATTTTTTAGAAAACTTTAGAGAATCCATTATTCATACATGTTTTTACGATGTCTCTGCTCTTATCGATTTGCATTTAATCGATGAGCTTTTTGATTCAAAACAAAAGGCTCTCTAAAGCCTACCGCAGCTTTTCAGCACCCTTATTATTAATAAAGACTGTGATAGGCTAAGCTATTCAGGTGCTAATCTGCAACTATTAAGCTAGTTAAGCAGATAATAATAACAAAGCATGTATGCATACAGATAAAAACGAAGAAAATAATTTAACAATAAATTAAGACTTTTTGTTGGTTATTGAGTAACATATTTAAATATTTAAATTTTTTATCCAAAAATGGAATCTAAATTAAATATAAAACTTTAAAATGTCTGGGAGTGTTAGTGAGGATAAAGGATTTTAATAAAGATGTTAGTAATAAATTACAGAAAGCAGGTACATGTTAAAACTTTCAGGACACCTAGGAAATAAAACGTGCATTAGCAAAACTCATACTATGTTTATAAATCTTAATTGTTGTAATGCAAATAATGCAAATTTTAGTCTAAATATTGCCACATTTATGTTAGTGTTTGCGTGTCGCCTCATGCTCAAGGAGTAAATACGTTTAGATAAACTTTGTGTACGTGGCATATCAAATTCAAAGCAGCTAAATAATTTAGTGCTTATGTAGTTGGAATTTAAGCTTTTCTTATTTTGTCTCTCTGTTCTAATCTGTTGTTCTTTCTTATTGTTCTTCGTAATAAACAATTTTTATTACCTGTTAAAACAAAACCTCTTGCAATGTTGAGCTATCGTTCTGATTGGGCATTTCTTCTGTCATTTAGTTATTATTCTATTGCAGAAATTGTCTATTTAATAATTTGTTTTTATATAAAAAACCAAAAATAATATTCGAAAATTGCTGTCGAATTATCTCTAACGATATAGTATAATAAAAACCTGTACTCGAAAAGATAGATGCACAAATCAACTAAAAAAGGACCAATTAAAGGACCGGTTAAATATAACTATTGATGGCCAAACAAACAGATTTACCTATTTTTGGTTCTTGCTTAGGACTAAAGTGCTTGATAGATAGAATCAAAATCATAAAGGAAGAATCATAAATAAATGTAAAACATAAAATATACTTACTTATCTTAAAAAAGTCTCTTAATGTTAATTTTTGCAATAAATTTAAAAACAATAACATTTTTAAATAGGGGTCAATGTAGGGATGATTTTTTTTTGTTTCAGGATGACATTTCGTAATCTAAAACTGACTTTTTTTCGGGATTTTTTATAAATATGCACAATAATTAGAATAATGCATTTATTCCATCGGTCTGTTCCACACTGTATAAATTATAAACATACAAGAAAAATTTAAGCAGATTTCATATACATGGGAACAGAGATCATCAAAGGATATCCATAATTAGATATAAAAGTGCAATTATTTAAAGTTACCCCTATTTCATGCTGCTTTGAAGATATCGTATGGTACAAAAAATGTTGAATATATAACAAGAGCCGACACTGCAATAAAAGAAATTTTTGATTAGCAAATGCGACCAAAAACTATACATCAATAAAAGGAAGTGCTATCGTTCTGTCGTCGGAAATTGCTCTTTATCTTCATTTTAACTGAAGAATATCCTTGTTGATGCATGTAATTCGCACAGTTTATGATTGCTATGTGTTTTTGACATGTGTTGTTATGAAAACTAAACAGGATGTCCGCGAAAATACTACATATTTTTAAATGGTATGTAGAACGTGTAACTTTCAACAAAATATTCTAATACATTTTTTTTCTAATATTCGTTTTGACCGAAAATTCACTTTAAACATTTACTCGAAAGTCTATATGTGGCAACACCTCATACTTTTAATAAAAATATGTGTCACGTAACTAACGAATATGTACCTGATGAATCATAAAATTGTGTTAGTTTACAGAAGATTCAGATCATTTAATCGTTTTAAGTTTATCATTTGGTAAAGAAGTTTCAATAAATCAGTAAAATTGGCATTAATCAAACGCGCGATGTTTTGTCTCAGTTTTCCAAATATTGGTAGAAAGTATTATCTAAAAAAAGTAGTAGTAGAAATTTTTCGCATGTGTAATAATTGCCGAGAATACATTTTTTCATTCTTTTACGTCTCCTGTAATCGATCATTCTAAATATCCAGATGTAGTAAAATAAAAACTTATTTTTAATAATAGTTTTCCTTTAATCAGATCTTTTTAAAAAATGGCGACTGCGCGATTGATGTACAGTGCGCTAATAAAATTCCACATATCTTTTAAACCGCTAATTTTATTCAGTTTTCACAAACGATCATTTTTTTTTAAATATTTGAGGAATTTAATAATGCACATTTATTTATAGCGCCAGCAAGTGGACATTTATGGTATCTATTAATGGTTAATTTTTTATTAAATTCAAATAAGTAGTTTAAGTGGTCGCCAACCTTCTATGAGAAGACGGCATGAAAAGAAGAAGAAGTTTAAGAATTATAAATAAAAAAATTTCTAATCTTAGAACCCTATAGTTCGTTAACGAAGGGCCTAAGGAACACATTTTCTATAAAGTTCTACCATTATTTTTAACCCCCTCTATTATCTCCCAACTTTTGGATAGGAACTCCTAGAACATGTTAAAACTAAACTAAAAATTTTCTAGTTTAAGTATAAACGTAAATATTTTAGGATTTGTTAAGTTAAACTAAATTAAAACATGAATGAAACAAGTAATTTGGAGGTAGAATTGCAAAATACAGAAACTGTCCCCAAATCTGCTGCAACAAAAATCGAAGTATGTACAATGTGAAAGGAATTATGCATTTTTTATAGATCAGTAACAAGAAAAGTATTTTCAAAATCAACTTGTCCCTTACGCCCTTCCTTAATGAACTATAGGGGTTTAAAGTTACAAATTAAAAATTGGTTTTTATTTATAATTATTAAACTACTTATTTAAAATAAAAAATTAACCATTTATAGACCCCCATAAGTGTAATTTTATTATTCTCATTCACCATTTTGTTAAAAGATACGAGTAAAGGAAAAAATCTCGTATTCCTATAAAAATATTAATAAATCTGTTTTAAGAATAATGTCATTTTTAATTTTTTTCTGTATTTATTTGTTTTATTGTTTACAATGGTGATGTAAGAAATAATTAATGAAAGCCAATACACCTTAATTCAGCAAATGTAAAAATAGGCAAACAGAAGACCAGAATCGTTAGACCATCTGGAAAGAAGATGTGAAAAGAGTGATCAAGAGGATTGCATGGAAGAAAAAAATAGTACGGTCAAGGAAGAAATGGAGAGAAGCAGTCGAAGAAGACTGGAGGGAGAGGAACATAATCAACAGAAGACAAATACCACGAAGCTGAAGTGATAAATTTTAAGCTTAAATATAAATTATGCGTAAAGTTTGTAGTTATATATTCAGGTGTAAATAAGAGCATTTGCTGGAAATTACAAATTAGTTTATTGAGAAATATTATTTTTATATTTTCTACGATTTATTGTTAGTTGTAGCAAGTTGGGACAACCTGTATATTCGTGCATCTATTTTGTTTTGCATTGTTTAATAACACTACGTAAAGTAGTTCATGCAGTTAAATATGTTTATTTGACATTAAACAGACTTTTGCTACAAAATTAATTAAAATAGATGCAAATATGGACTTTAAAAGTTTTCTTTTCATTAGTCTTTTTGACACTTTACCTCTCTTTATTATAGTAGAGAATAAAAAATAATACACTATATTAACTAATAACGTAAATATAGCTTTTGTAATAAAGAGTAGAAAATTACTTAAAATGTGACTATATTCATAAAAATAAATTAAAAATACATGAATAATAGCGACATTTTGTAGTTTTTCAAATAGAAAAAAGTAGTAAATTGCTTTGACATCTATTTGTTTTTTCTTTCCATTATTTTCATTGCTCTGATGTTTTGTTAGATTCGTTGTCTTCATTTAGACTCTGTTTTTGTTATTTTTATCAGCTAATTTTATCTTATAAAAGAGCTTTAATTGACAAGGTTGAATGTCGAAGTTTTGGTTATTGCGTTTATTGTGTTCATGCGTTAAACAATTTCATTGAATTAAACTTTGCGTTTCGTTATTTGTCAAAGTTAATTATGAAATTAAAATTGATGCAGACATTAAATATGTATTTATGTAGAAATGAAGAGAAATTTTCTGGACAAAAAGGTTAGCAGAAAGTGTCGTTTGTTTATGGGATTTTGTACAGTTAAAATGCTGGTTTAGTCACAATGTTTTCTATATATATTTAATACGAAACCATTGCCAAACTTCTCCGTAAAGTACAATATATCAAGCATGTTTCTCTAGAAATGTATTCAAAGAGATCGGGATGTGTCAACCGGTAATATATTGCTTATCAAAGGCATGTGTAAAACACAAAAATGGCACTATGTGCTTCTAAGAATATTACACATCGCGGCTATATATCATGATTCAGACTGGAAAAGGCGATATCGATAAGTGTATGGTAAGGAAATATAGGACTTTTCGAAAGTAAACGTCTTATTTCAGAAAATTAATAATAGTAAGTAGTCGTAAATTTTTTACACGTACTTCGGATCAAATGGATCGACTGATAGATTTTAAAAATTTTATGCTCTTAGAAGTGCTAGAAGTCTGGCACTTAATAGCTGTTCATATTTAAGTAGCATCAAGTTAAATAGATGATCATTGTTTACATGAAAGATAACGCTGAACATCACAGCCGCACTTGCCTACATCGAGAATAATCGTTATTTTGGTGATTTAGAACACAGATCAACTTTAGTTATTTTTATAGCGAGGCTCTTGACGCATTTTAACCTTCCATCACTTTTTGGGAATTTTTATTGCAACCTTACTTACTTTGCAAGTCAGAGTGGCGTTTTCCACCCAAGCTTTACCTGGATTGGTACTTTTCATCACTTTCTTCTTTCTCAAAGACTAATCTGGGAAAATGGACATTTTATTTCGAATTTTTTTCCATTGAAAACTAGCCCATCAGAACTGAGCAATGGATAATTGTAACAGATGACTAGTCGTATATCAAAACATTTTTGCTGCCTTTAAAATTATTTTTATATTATGCGATGCAAAATATAAGATCCGGAAAAACCCAATACCCGTAAGATCGACGACGATATTGGTTTGTGCCGTCTAAAGAAATGGTAGCACGGGATTTTGGCCTTTATAATACTAATACTTTAGTTTGAATATCGATAAAATTATCTACTCTAGACTGTTCTCTTTTGTTACGCATAGTTCGAATTCTTGTATGGTCGTATGGGGCCCGGCTTATATTATTACCAAAGTTGATATTAAGAAAGATGCAGGGTGTTAAAGTTATGTATTTTTCCTTATTACTTGATGTTTATTTATGTTTTAATATTAAAAATTAATTATTACGGTACTTACGTTCATTATAGCTAAATTTTAAAAGAAGTTGATTATAGAAAAAATGCCATAAGACGACTCTGTGGAGGTTTTTAGTTACAAATGGTTTTAAATTTAAAACAAAAAATAAAAATCAAGCCATAATAGAATCAAGCCGCTTGATTGATAAAATGGAGAAATGATAACATTGGACCAATTTGAAGCAAAATAGTTTTTAGACGAAACCTGATTTGGTTCCCACGATATTGTAAAAAAATGTAAAGATAAGAGGATATATGAATTACATTGTGATGGTGAAATAGTTGGGTGGAAGGTGCTTTTGTGTTATTTGCAAAAGATATTAAAAACTGTAGTGTAGATTATAATCAAGACATTGATAGTAATTTGAACAATGGTTAAATACTTACTACCAAAGTTAGCAAGACACGGTGTAATTGTAATAGATAAGGCTTCTTATTGTTCAGGATTATTACTAAAAGTTGCACCTAAATATTCAACTACAGCTGAAATTCAACAATTTTTCATAGATAATTACTTTTATTTTTGAAGACGCTATATGAAAGCGCAGTGAATGGAAGTATTATTAAACGTAAGACATTCTAAAAGAAATTGACACGGTGTTTTAGGTTTGCTCCCATATCATTGCATATTGAATCCAACAGAATTATTATGGGCACCACTAAAGAGAAATATTCACGATAACATTCTATCAACCAAAATCAAGTAATAGTGTAATAACCTTAATTCGAGTTTGTTGTAACAGAATTAATAGGGAGAATTTGAAAACATATAATAAAACATGTAAGACTATCGAAGATAAATATTTCAATCCATTTCCAACAATAGATTTGGTTATAAATTTAGCAAAAAGTGATAGTGATAGTGAGACTGAGAGTATAGAAACAGATTATTGTATTCCCTCATAATAAAATGTTGAAATGTAAAAACATTAAACTTTTCAAACACTTTGTAGTTAGTTTCTCAGATTTCTAATTCCGATCCTGGCTACACCTGGCTCACACCAGATTCTAGAAAGTCCAGATCTTATATCTTGCAACGCATAATAACAGGCTCATAGTTTAAATCATATCGCATTTCTTTAGTTAAGATAGTTTGAATTTGTGTGTAGTTTTGCAGTCAATTTATCAAAATTAATCAAAAATATTTCAATTGATTTAAAGTTAAAAAATATGCCGACATATATTTTGTTACTTTACTACTGCGCTTTGTTGATAAAAATTAGTGTAAATTGAAAGACGTTTAACTGTTGCCAATTTATGTCTACAATTTTCATTTAATACAGATTTCCATGCATGATAAGTATAGAAGACATTTCTAATTTATGATGGTAATAAATAAGTAAATAATTATTCATTGATTCTTTCTTTCTGCTCTTTTATTTGTGCTATTGCGTTGTTTCTTCAGTGCATCGTTTTTACGTCTTAATCATGTCATTAAAAAATGAAAATCTTCCACATGAACATCTGTAATATTCTATACATTCTCAAAGGCAAAAACGTTTTTATTCTTAATATTTCCTATATTAGAAAATAACAATGATTCTAATATGTAAACTTTCGGATAATTTGCTCGATGGACGATTCTTAATCATTGGAGTTGCAGTTTTCAAAAGAGTATTTTCTTCGTTAACGATTATGTAGATTGAAGAAGCATGCTTACAAAATAACATTCCTACTTTACAGGTGCATTGTGCATCACAAACTATTCCTCCAATTACAGAATTTATCTGAAAAATAACAATAAATTATTAGATACTAATTCATCACTATTTGTCTCAACTGAAAGAATAATTAAAAATGTATTGAATACCTACTATAATAATTGGTGAATAAATATATTTATTTTAATTTGTGCTTGTAATACGAGAAATTTCTTTAAGCACTGATCCATCGTCACCATCAACGATTTTCCATACGTTTCTCACATCATAACTTTTTACTATTACTACTTTCTGTAATACTCATTATTTTGTCGAATTTAGCTTTTCAATTTCAATTATATCGTCCTCTAAATCAATGCTTTTGTGCTTCTGGAGAATTGAACAAATCAACCCTCCAATTAGACGATATATTTGAAAAATTACTATAAATTATTGGATACTCATTCATCACTATTTGACTCAACTGACAGAATAATTAACAATGTATCGAAAACTTACTGTAACAACTGCTGAATAAGGATTTTCATTTCATTTTGTGCTTGTAAGACCAGAAGCACTGATCTATCGTCACCGTCAAATATTTCCCGTACATTACTCACATGATAGCTTTTTAATAGTACCTACTTCCTTTTGTACTACTCATTATTATGGTAGATTGCATTTTAAATTTCAAATATATCGTTCTCTACATCAACGATTTCTTGTCCCTTGAGAATTGAACAAATCAGCCACGAGGTGGCGCTCATATCATCGACTCCACTAACTTGCCTAGCGTATATCTTCAAACAACTTTTATAAGGAATGTAAGCAATTCCTTTCATGTGTTTTCTTTACATTATTTGATCTTTTTCAGATCTGATGAATCTATTAAGCAATTACTCTGTATTCAAATGTAGTCGCACTAATAACATTACAAAATTTGTAACTGTAATATAACTGTAAACCTCCTGTACGGAAACTCTTTGTCAAAACTTTTGATCTTTGTGATTCCCACTGCTTTGCACAGACCACGAAATGAAATTTTACTGAAATGGTTCTGGTTGTGCCGGGCTCTGGATTACTTCAAAATATTATGTTGCTACGAGGTGCAGCCAAAATGAAATTAGTAGACTGATTGAAATTATTATTATTTTCACAAATAAAATATCTCATTCTGTCCTTTGTGATTTTTTTTGAGAATGTAATATTATCTATGTATAGAATTTTGTAGATAATGGCATAAAATATATGTGTTTAATTTCGCATATTTCAATAAATACCTGATACGCTTCTTTATTCTTCAACAACTCCAATGAGACAATTATTTTCAAACATTTAAACTCTAATAATAACAGATGCGAGTTTTTTGAGCAGTGTTCATAATGGTTGGTATGAGTTTTCACTGATCACCACTTTAACTAAAATTCATTTCTGGCCAATCAGAAGTTCAGAATTGCCTAATGCCCATATACGGTTTAAGTGCGTTATAACGATATTATTAAGAGCGAACTCGTAGGTGTTTTCTAAAAAAATGATGGTTTGCTAAAAGGAAGAAATAGATATATATCCATTTGGTTTATATTAAGCTGGACGGTGGAGATTTCTGTTAGTAAAATGCAAACTGATCGTGTCAGCACGAATGAAAAATGATACTCCTGGAGCTGGACGGCAAAGTTCGAGGTGAAACTGATAAAAATAATATTATGAGTTCGTATAACGGTTTTTCTAAATTGGAAATATTCCAATTAAACGTTTAATTTGAAATCTAGTAATATAAAATCTGAGACACTTCAAACAACCAAAAATATCTTTGTATAAAATTTACTATTATTTTATTTATTGTGGTGATTTTGGATATTTACTACATATTTCTGTATCCAGATTTCTCTATTTAAAACATATTTTTTTACAGGTTCTATAGATATATTACAGTTTTTTTCAAATGTGATCTCATCTATTTCTTTACTTTTAGAAAATAACCTGTTAGTTTGTCTTTAGTCTTAATTAAAGTAAATTTTCTTGAAACAAAAATTTTCTAAGTAAGTTAATGAATTATAGGTTTTGCATCTACAATGATCGCAATCTATAAAATAAAAAATATGATAATTTTCGTAATACGCAAACTTATTATTTACTTAAATCAAAAGTGTATTATTTAAGTGAAACAATATGTTTTATGTCTAGAAAATTATATTCGTAAATTAAGTAAAGCTTTTGAACAGCTGGTTAAGGGATCTTTGTTAATATCAAATTATTTTCCAAATCTATGGGATTTATGGCGACTTCAACCGGGATGCATATAGGAAAACGGTTTTCAGTTTTTGTTTATATTTAGACAGTACACGCAAATTCTTGTTTCCGCCTTGATAGTGAGATTAAGTAGTTTAAGTATGCATCGGACAGACAGGCGACTTTCATGGAGAAAAAAGGAATTTAGCTGACTAAAATGTCGCTGAGGTTGAGGAAAAGAAATGTGATTTAAGAACATGAAGTGGGGTTTTTATAATTATTACCAGGGATTGCAAAACTGTATATCTAACAGGGGCTTAACTCAGAAATGTATATATGTTGAAACTTAATTTTTGATCTTTTTATGGGTTTTTGGAATACGGAAATAAATGATAAATTATACAGCGTTATAAATGTAACAAATAAAATATACTTACCTTAAAACTACATGATTTTCTGAAACCAAATACAGACTTGGTTTTATGTTATAGATGTTCTACCCAATAATATTCTTCTTTTCTAAAAACATTTGGTTATTATACAGGATGGCCAAACGAAAACGAAACAGAGCCATTATCAGGAACTGGGTCAACTTTTTAAAAAAACGCAGAGACTCGTGGATTTTTGATCAAACACTTTTTTCCGATATTTTCGACTTCGCTGCTTACACCTCCAAGCGAGGGTAACAATCGCCCCAAAATATTTAAATGGCATTAGGGGTCAAGTAGACAGTTTTAACTATATATTATGTACATTATGACACCCTTGTAACGTGGTTTTGTTCATATTTTTAGGTGTATTGTACCTTTATTATCATTTTAATGTATTTGTTAATAGTCTATTCCTTAAATTACTATTCAATATGGTATTTCAGACCTGAAGAATATATATATATTATGATTTTGAAATTTTTACCGAAAGAACCCTTGAAAACCCTTGTATTTAGAATATTCAGGCCAGCATGTTCTTTATCTATTTACTTTATAAATTTGGAAATAATTTTTACTAAAAAGAATAAACGTTACTAGTTTTCTAGATTTGATTTTGCTTTACAGAGGCGGCTCCGTTACAATAGTTTCAAAGAATTTATCATTAATTTCCATATCTCAAAATCTCTATAGAAGAAAATAATTTTATATTTTAATAAATTTTCTCTTCACGTTTGTTTTAATTTAACACATTTAACACAGCATTTTCAAAATGTATTCTCCGGTGTTCGTAATATGATAGTATTAAGTATTAATTCGGTTAGGAACAGGTTAAGGGAAGCTGGAATTAGAGCCAGAATGCCTGTTACTGCACCATTGTTAACCAGAGCACACCGTGTGGCACGTTTAAGGTTCGCAGGAGAACATGTTAATTGGAATGTAAACGACTGGGCTAACATTCTATTTACTGATGAGTCCAGATTTTCACTTTTCGGATCCGACAGACGTATTCCAGTCTACAGACGCGAAGGTGAGCTATTTACCCTGTGAAACATAAGACCAGCCAGGAATTTTGCCGGTGGCTCCATTGTGATATGGGGAGGCATCTGGTTTGAAGGTCGCACGGACTCTAACAGCTCTAACAGCTGATCGGTATATTAGAGAGGTTCTTGAAGAAAATGTGAATTTTGTTCTTATGCATGATAATGCGGGTCCGCATGTTGCGAGTACAACAACGGAGCATCTTGATGAAGTTGGTATTGAAGTTTTAGCTTAGCCAGCAGTAAGTCCAGACTTAAACCCTATAGAGCATGTTTGGGACTACCTAGAACGACGCATATGAGCTCCTGATATTGATCCAGGCAACCTAGATGACTTAGAACACGCTTTATTAGAAGAATGGGAAAATTTAGATATAGAGTTTATTAGGGATTTAATAAGAAGCCTTCCACAACGTATGAGAGCTTCTCATTAGTGTCAGAGGTAGGAATACAAGATACTAAACAAAATTTTTTTGTGTTATTTAAAATTTTTCTTTTTTTTTTTTGTAATTATAGTTCATTATGCATTTTTTCATAAATTTTTAACTTTAAATAACCAAAATGATTTTAAACTGTACGACGATTTATTAGATATCATTTAAAAAAAATAAAAAACAAAATACTTAGTCAAAATCATGTAAATACAAATTTGTACAAATAGTCACGTTGTATTCAGGCGACTTGAATGTTAAATAAACTATTTTTTCTCTAATTATTAAAATATTTCATTTCAATCCTCCTTTAGTTATTTGTTACAATATACAGTTTTCCTGTTTTATTGTTGACTTTTACTTCGTCTAGTCATTTGCTAGATTTTGTTACAATATTATTTTAGTTTAAAATTTTACTTTAGAAAATAATGCGTCTATTTATTTAAACACTCATGTTTACTGTTACATCGTCATGGCTAAAAAGGTAAAAGAATATTTAAAGTTCTTTTATGTTAATAAAAGATTAAAACTTTATAAAATATTAGAATGGAACGACGTCGTTGATATAAAAGTTGTTTGAAGAGATATATCTAACCGCCGTTCGGTGTTCACCGCTGTTTGAAAAAGGGTGCGACGAAATTAATGGAACGTACCAATCTAAGAAAAGATTGGGTGGAAAATGCCACTCTGAATTGCAGAACAAGTAGGGGCAATAAGAAATTCCAGAAAGCGAAGTGAAGCCGGAGGTGCTTCAAGAGTCACTTTAAAAATAACTAAATTTCACCTATGGTCTAACGATTATTCTCAAAGTCGGCTAATACGCCTGCGCTATTGAGCCGTACATTTCATACGACCGATGATAATCTATTTATTTTACTTGATACTACTTAAATTTGCAGAGCTGTATAGAGTCACAAATGCCTAATCTCTATGTAAAATATTTTTTAATCAAACAAAAAGTTCCATGAGTCCATCTATTACACACGTAAACTAACAAGGGAATAAATCATTGTGACTAAAATTGTAACTGTACATAGTCAAAAATATTTTTATCGTACAAAAATATCTCTAGTACAGAAATGCTATTTTAATATTTTTTAATAATAGAAAGGTAAATACTGAGTGTCCCTTTTTATAAAGAGGGATCTCCTATTTATTAAGACGCCAAAATATTATTGGAAACGATGCACCAATAATTATTTTTCGTAAATACCAGAATATAAACAAAAATATATTATTTATCAAAATTTTGTTAAAATTAGTACTTATTTATATCATTATATCAAAAAAAAAACTTTTCCGCTGCTTACTTTTTGCTAATTTTTAAATGTTCGCCCTGTATAAAGATCTATTACTATATTTCAATTATTTTAAATTATAAATATGGGAGATGCACTATTACGATATCAAAGCGGGTATAGTTGCCTAGCAACACTGCCACCGACTCATTATTAACCAATCACAAACAGAAAAGTGTTATTATAATATTTTTATATATATGACAGATACAAATTAAACTTATATTTTATAAATTATACAAATAAAACATAAATAATTTCAAATACGTTAATTTATATTGAGAATTAGTTACACGTTTTTCTTACTTATCACCGCAGATAAATTTCAAAATGTATTTCCTTAAACCGTAGAATTCGTGTTTTGCAATAGTTTTTTCGTATTCGATAAATTGTTCCTCCTTTTCCTGTCGTTATTGCTCACTTTTTTAACCTATCAGCTATCCTACAATCTGGCGATGTGCCTGAACTAAGTGGTTCTTTGTCCTCTTATTAGTTTAACACTACTTAGTCGTGGATCCAATATTTCAATCATAATGATTGTTTCTACCCTTACTTTGTGCAATCCATCCATTATACCTAATTGTAAAAGATAAAATAGACTTATCTCAAAATTCCTCCAAGTATTTTAAAGTATGTTTTACAGTCTCATATTTCTTATGTTATTTATTCCCATTATTAGATTATGCCTATTTTTCGCAAGCGTAGATTACTGTTGCTTTTAGTATTTTTTAGTTTATTCTTCTTGAAACTATTTTTCATCTTAATAGTTTTGTTCATATCCTAGTAATTCTACATCATTTTGTAATCTTTTCTGTATTTCTTTTTCTTCATCTTCTGGCATACGTTACCGTTACACTATCATGTTTTTACTATTTTTTCAATGCTGTATTATTTATTTTCAACAGAATTGAATAGTAAAGTTGGTGATCCCTTTTCCTCTCATCCCAATGCAGTAAAATGAAAATCGAACACCCCCCATAAAACACATTCCTTCTAAATTTGTAAATGCTTTATATTGTTATCTCTAGGGTAGGAGAAATGCAGCGTCAACTTTTATTTATTTATTTATTTTATTTAACGTCGGTCTATTTCTGCGACCAAGGCTGATCACCGACACCGGAAATCCAACATCCATGGACTCGGGACCGACAGTTTAACGGCTCCTCCGAAAGACGGCATATCTCCACTATACCTCGTGCTCATTGGTATAGTGCCTGCGAGCTATGATATACTACTAGTCGCTGCAGGCTGTACGGGCATAGTACGACGGTGTTCGCTGGTGGTCACCCATCCAACTACTAACCGCGCTGGACGCTGCTTGACTATAGTTCATTACAGGCGTATCCACTATAGAGCTGGGCTCTTGCCCTGAAAAGTGTTTTCGTGTAGCTTTAGAAGTCACTGTCAGGTATACGCTTCAAAAAGATCGTTGGCAAAAACTTCAACATCCTTCATACAGCCCAGATCTTTCCCATTGCGATTTTCACAATTTGGCAACCAGAAGAAAGACTTTCGTGGACGTCGCTTTCATTCGGATAAAAAAGTGAAAGAATGGGTGATGTTGTGGATACATCGGCAATAATTTTTGAATAAAAAATATTCTATAGTCACTTTTGGGCGTGTGTTTCTCATGTTCTCATGCTTTATCGTTTTTTTACGTTAATTATTAGTACTTGTTTTCTTACTTTTTCTTCAAGCCACTTAACAGTATTCTTTAATTCCAGTTTGAACTTTGCCATAAATATAATGTCATCAGCGTATGCCAGACAATGATGCTAGCGTATATAAAACATCGGTTGTTCTTATTTCGCTTTCTCTCAGAATCGCCTTTTGAACGGAATTAAATAGAACTTTAGACAGCGCGTCTCGATGTCGTAGCACCATTTTCTGTCACTCGTTAATCGATCGTTAGTTTATTTTCGATTTTCTATCATTTATATCGTTTGTCTTCGGACCTATATATTTCCACTCTATTATTTAGCAAATCATTAATAAATTAAAAATTTCCTTTCAGGTCACTTACTATAAATGGTATTCTTCGTTTTTCAAGCAAAAAGATCTTTTTCGTCATGAATTTTAGTAATTTTTATCCATTAGTAGAAATTATTTTGTTGTTCTTTCGTATCGTTTTTTCGTATATAATGTCTAAATCATACCTACGTTCCAGGACACACTATTTGTTTGAACTGTATTTCAATAAATATTTTTCGATCTGGAACCATTTCTTTTCTTTTCGTTCTTTTTGTTGTTTATTGTCTAGTTCGGTGTTATAATGTTGAACAAAATGGTGGTTTATAATTTTTGTTAAATAAGGTGTGTAAGTTTTATTTCACAATTAAAAGCTAAAAATTTCCATAAACCAATTACAGTTTTGACGATAAAATCTTGTGGAAATACTGATAGACCAAAACTGTAGTTATAATTAGTTTTCACTATTTACTGTCTCTTTCACTTAAAATTTAGATTTTTCTGCCCTTTTCTTATATGTGAGAGGAATTTGAAAATTGTGATATAGAGAACATCAAAATTTATTAAATTTATTCAAGATCAAAATAATGGTTCATTATTTATTAGTCTAGAAAGAAATGAAGAAAATAGAAAAAAATCACTCGGTTTATTGGTTACTATGGTTCTAATACCCAATTTATACCGTTTCGATGATTATTCACCCAAAGTATTTGTGTTTCTCAAAAAACACCCTATAATAATGTAAATAATAGCTTTTTATTAATATAATATGTATGAGCAAGCATATGGTCGTGGTAATTATTAAAAATCATAAAATAATCATACTGTTTCATCGGAACTAAAATGCGAAAATATATAGGTGAATAATAAAATTTAATATAAATGTTTCACTAATTTTTAGCCATTTTGTTAAACTAATTAGGGGATTATGCTAAGGGGCTTATGCAAAATGTAAAAAAAATCCCTGTATAACAATGATAATCTATACAACGACACTAAATAAACCACTGAATAAGCAACTTATTTTAATATATGTAAATTTAGCCCTTCAAGAATTTACTTCTCAATTTGCACCGCATGTTTTCGAGTTTTGCCGCTCTACGTTTTGCGAAAAATAGCAACCGTCTTCTTCAGGGGGATTAACCACAATAACTCAACGTGCGAAATTGCAGGGGCGAAACTTGTCCGTGAATCGGGCGCGTAACTCAACATCTAAACAGTGAAAGAGGCGAAACTCATATAACTGCAGTCGTAATGTGTGGTTGTTTGGGTGTTCATGAATCTCGATTAATTCTCGGATTTCATGTACTATTAATGTATCTTAATTTTCCACTCTACCAACTGATGAGTTTTCCACGGCTGTAGGAAAATTTTTAGACATCATTGGAGAGATAAAGAACAGAGGAAATATATTGATCAATTTCCTTCTTTGATTGTTTAACCATTTTAAAATAAAGTTGGGGATAATTTAACTAAGTATACTATTTTTTTCTATTTATTATTTTCAATTTAAAATATTTAGTGCATTAATATATTTTTCCACTTTCTCTATCTCTTTTAACATTGTGTCTTACTTTTGGGCTTCTCTACTGGGCTCCATTCTGTTGTCGTTCTTGTTTTTCTGTTTTCTTGAAAATATGTTCATACCAACTTCTTTTCTACACTTTTATTGAACTCTCAATATTTTCCTTGTTTATTATTTTTGTGTGATAAATGTATTAGCGCTTTTTATTTATTATACTTTGGTTTCCTGGTCCTACAGTATTTTTGTAAAATTTCACCAAATTTATAAATATAATCCGTAGACACAAAAAGGGTCCTATATTAGGAGGTTATTTATTTCTCTTATCCATATTACATACTTTTTTTTTATTTAAAATTGAAATATTTTCTACCTCTTTTTGTTTTCAGGAAATCCACAATGTATGTGCAATTATTAAATTTGAAAAATTCAATTTGAAGTCTTCATTATCATTTATGAATTTTACATAAATTTTAACCTAATTAACAAGGATTTTGAAGTATAATTCTTTAAAAGTTCTCCCCAATCGCATACCAATGTTTGTCCAAAAAAATTTGGTAAATATTAATCTTTTTATTCCTTTTTTCACTTATTTCATGTTCAAATTTATTCTGTCATTTTTATTGTTTCTCTCTTCATTCTTTCTAAAAATTCTATTATTATTTTCTGCTTCACTTAGCTTGTTTTCGTTATCTACATCTCGAGTTTAATTAATTCTGTGTTTGCTTTTTACATTTTATTTTCTATAATTTTTGTTATATCATTTACTTCATATCTTTCTACGTCTTCCTGGATTAGTTGTCTTTATTTTTGTGTTTTCTTTGTTTTTCGCAACTTCTATTTTGACATTTTTACATTCATTCTTCATATTGTCTTCAAAATCACTTATTTTGCTATTACATTTTTCTTTATCTTTTGACACTAACTTGCTTATAATATCTTCATTTCTTGTAATCGCGAATTCATATTTTCTTCAATTTTCTTTACTATTTCTGTTTTTAAATCCAATATATTTTTCGTTTTCATATTTAAAAGGGAAGTCTTTTATTTGTCCATTATTTTCTTGTCCAATTGTCTGTTGTTGAATTGTATCCTTCATTCTTTCGTTCATTATGGAAATTATAATAAATTATAAAATACCCCATCGCTCCTACATTGCGTGCGCCAACGAAAATATAATTTATAAAATCTTTTTATTTTACCTCTTCAAATCTGACTACTATTTTTCTTGCACCCCTTTCAAAATTCCGACCGATTTTCTATCTACAATGTCTATGGTTACAAAAACAATTTTCATTATGAATTCTAATTAGTTTCTTGATATATTTGGATCCTAACAATATATATGATATTTTTGTTGTTGTTTCACGAAATATGTTTTTCATTTTCTGTTTTTGGCCTAATTTTCACAAAATTATTTCAACCGTTCCAGAATCCACCCGATAGTACGTGGGTACACTGTGTTACGTTCAATTCCATTTTTCTCTCTAAAAAGCCCGAATATATCTACATTACTCTCGTGAGTACGCATTTTTTATATTTTTGTTAATATCCTCTTCATCAAGAAGAAAACCTTGATAGCTAATTCTTTAATCGAAAAAATTAAATGAAATTTTGATGCGAAAAAGTGGCGGTTTTTAATTAAATATAAAAAATAAGCCAAATGAATCCGACCTCGACCATCGACGATTTCTGAGCGAACCACGATTGGAGTCGGATGATGCATGTGAACGTAATAAGTTTTAGTGGACCGAACGGACTGCGACACTATAAGGGAGGATCGAGCCTTATACTCCAAATTCACCAGGTAACAATCAGGTATTACTAGCCCTAAATAGTTAAACAGACAGCAGACCTACTAAGCCAAAGCCAAAAAACAACAGGATATTACAGGTTAGGAAAATAGATAGAATATGACTGACATGGCAGGCGACAAAACCTGTAGGTGCTGCCAAGTAGAACAAAAATTTAAACTAGTTTTAAAGTACCTACCAATTTCAATGTTAAAGTTCCAAAAAAATTTTTCAAAGCAATTTTTCTACAAATGGGTGTAGTAGTTATATTTTAAACAAATCATTATTTATTTAACAAAAATAAAGAAAACAAGAAAATAGTAATTTTGGCAACTAAAAAATAAAACATCAAATGATAATTTTTTTATCTATTTGTGACATATTTTTCAGTCTGTTATATTTCATCGCAAATTAGACAAGATATAGTTGCTTTAAAGTGCAAATGGATATATTTTTAATAAAATGTTAAGTATTAGGTTATTTTTTTAATAAATATGACAGAATCAAATATTATCTTTAAGGGGTTCTAATCCACTACGTAACTTGGTTAATGGAAATTAAAGAGGATCAGTGAAACAATAGCAATTTATTTATCTATTGATAAAAACAAATCTTACAAAATATTAGGGCAACTTACAGCTTTAAATAATTAACGCATTTAATAGCAGGGGTAGGCACTATCAACTTCTCGATCTCCGAGAACTCAAACTTGAATTTTAATCTCTTTTTATTTTCTCAACGAAGAGGGCACTAATGTTTATTAAGTTTTTTGAATGTAATAAAAATGTTTATTTGTTAGGCGATTGCAACCTTCCCCCATAACTTTCGCTCACGTAATATTAAATAAACAGTGAATACTATAATTTAGAAAATATTAAATAAGTTCTGTCTATAGGACGATACTTAACTAAATTCCTGTATATACTATCCTAACAATATTTCACTGAAACGAAAAACAAACAAGTACATCAAAAATAGTACACGCTTATGGCAAATCATTTTAACAACGTCAAATCAGTCAAAAAGATGGAATTTTAGCAAACTTTCCTCATATTTACAATCAATTCCATTTAGATAGCACACCTAATCAATAGGTATATGATCGAAGTAAAAATTAATGAACTTGTAACAAAGACCTGACACTTTCCTAATCAATAGCCGTTAAACCAACACTTTTACTCATTCATTTTAAATATGCTGGGATTATTACCTCTTTAAACCCGTCATTATAGTAAATGCTTTTAAATTTAGTGTGGTTTTTGTAGGCAATAAAATATTCAAAGAGAATTGGAAAATAATGATTTATTCTGTCTATCGTTTTCGAGATAAAAATAAATTGTTCATAATGTTTTTAATACACTTTAATTCGTAAAGTGTGGAATAAATTTATTATTTCCTGAACCAGAAATATTATTAAGAAATCCTGAAAAATGTAGATTTTTATTTTTATTTTCCTACATTATGTACAATTTTTTTATTATATAGAGACATCCACATGTAAGTTATGACCTCATAGACCATTTTTTTAAATATAATACCCTGTACGTTATGACATTTTTAAATTGTCTTTAAAGAGCTGATTCCAGCAAAGTATCAAACTTGGGGTATAACATTAAGGGGATCCCGACAATATGCATTTTAGAATAATAATCATGCATCTTCATGTAACTATTTCTTTGAACCCATTCGTCCGAATGTTTTGCGTTTTTATAGGATTATTTATGTAACTAATCTTAAGTGCTGGTAACACTATTTATTTAAACTGATTTTGTAGGAATTTAAAAAATCGAGTTTATCTTGACGTGCTTGAAATAATCAAACTTCATTTAGTTAAAACTTAATGACATAACATTCTATCTATTATGTCATTAAGTTTTTTTAGTCCTAGTTCGTAAGTAGTTATAACTAGTATATTAAGGGGAAAAACCATAGGGTTTTCACCCCACAAGTCACTTACAATTCGACATAACATTTACTTATTGTTCTAGTTTTTGAACAGATTGTAAATTAATTAAGATAATAAATTAAAAAAAAAAAAAAAAAAAAAAAAAAATCGGATAAATGGTTTAAACGAAATAAGTACATGAAAATGTATAACTATTATTCTAAAATGCCCCCTGTCGTGACCCCCCTTAATGATATTCCCCCTAATGTGATATCAGCTTTTTAAAAATGGTCGAATACCTCATAACTTACATTAGGATGATCCTTTACAATAAAAAAATTGTATATAATGTAGAAAAATTAAAATTAAAATCGACCTTATTTTTGGTGTAGGAAATAATAAATTTATTTGGGATACTTTTTATATTAAACTCATAACCTTTGAATATACAAGATTTCCGACCAAAGATAATATTAACTACAAATATATGAAGAAAAATTGAGGAATATTAAAATACACCAAAACAACTATGTCAAAAAAACTAATGAATCTATTTTACATAAACGAAAACCATTCCACATTTGAGCGAAGTGTTTTAAACTAAATGTTAGCATAAAATATATTAAGTTTTCTGGTAATACCATTGCCAATAATGAACAGTGGAAACGGACCGACCAAGAATTCAACAAGAATCATGATAATGAAGCGGAAATGAAACTGGCTCGGTCACACATTAAGAAAAGACAAGGAGGACGTTACAAATCAGGTAATAAAACGGGTCGCGATCGGGTAGAGAAATGAAGGAAGACCTCAGATAACATCCAAAAAGAGAACAGAAGAAGGACGGAAGTAAGTGAAAATTGAGAGAGTTGACAACGCTGCCTGGAGCCAAGAATCAATGGAGACGCTTCGTGGAAGTTCTATGCTCTACAAAGTGAAAGAACTTTAAACTTATATAATATGTACCAGTATTTCTAGTTACATAAAATGTGTAGTGTTTCAGCAAAAATAAATTCATACTTTAAATTCGTTTCACGAAATGTATCTTATCACAAATACCATTAAAATGTTATTTATTATTAGTTTTTAATTGAATTAAAGTTTCGGTTGATATTTCAAAATAAATATTAAGGATAAAATATATTTACCTTAAAATTTTTTAAAATTTCTTATGAGAATTGTTTCACCCTATGGCATCGTCAGATAAGACTATAAGACATTGACAAGCATTTTACATACACACTTGATTTTATATTATGAATGATCTAAGCAATAATATTCTCCATTTTCTAAAACATTTGGTAAATATTATGTATTTAGTACAGAAGGTACTCTGAAAAAGCTAAACTTTCCAGATTTATTTTTTTGTTTCTATTGTTTTGTTAAGTGTAGGTTTGTATTGAGTGTCAATGAGGTATTTTACGTAATACAATTTATCTGGTTGTTTTAGTTTATAAGCTCGTGAGTGTTCACTATATATGATTTAAAAATTTCTAAAAGTCTCGCCAATATAGATAGCATTACAATCCGGACAATTTATAACTACCTGATTTTTTTAATTTACGAGTACTGAAGATGTTGCTTGAGACATATTTTTTGATATTTTATTTGAAATATTTTCAAAAAAATGTAAGAACTTTGTATGATTCGATTTTTTTAAGTTGTCTTAGAAATATAAGGTAAATAGCAACCTTTTGATCTTATTTATTGATCAAACTGTTATTAGATGTGATAGATAGTTATTAGACGTAGTGATTTGTTTTATTATATTGTGAGTGATTTGAGTTATAAAGGATATTCATATCAGTATGATTTGGTTTTCAATAAATTGAACATTGAAGATTACAATTTACTCTTTGGATAGTTATATTAAAAAAAAATATGAAGTGTTTTCTTTAATTTCATCAGTAAATGTGATTTTTGGATGTTATTATTAGTAAAATTATAGTAAATATCTAATTGTCTGTTAGAAATCTGCTAGAACATCATCAACATATCTATACCGAAACAATACATTTTTGAAAATATTTGTTGCAAATTATTCATAAATTAGTGATGTTGGACCTGCCGATTCGTAATCCTTCATTTTGAATATAAAATTTATCATCAAAAACAAAGTAATTTAGTTATCAATGGTATATAGTCAGATGAAGAGATTTTTAAAAATATCGAATCGAACTAATTTTGTGTTTTCTTTTAGAATAATAATAATTTTTTATAAATATTTTGATATATAACTAGAATTGGCATTATTGAGCATTTCTGCTTATTTATTATTCGGTGTATTGACATAGGAAATCACAGGTCTAAGGAGTTTTGTATTTGTATGTAATTTAATTGTATCATATAATTTTGCATTTTTTGAATAATATTTTTGTCATAGTTGTTAAAAAGGAGATTTTATTTATTAACTGGTTCCCCAATATTATGTGAAAACTATTTAGTTGGATCTTATTAAAGTTTTCATGTCGCCTGATTGAATAAATTCGTTTATTTTAATTTGTAATCATTTGTGTTTAAAATGACTGTCTCACCACCTTCTTCTGATTTCTTTAGGTTAGGTTATGTAATTTTCTGCTATATTATTAATCATTTAAAAACTAAAATGTCCCTCTTAATTTCCTTGTCAAATTTTACAGGTTTCATATTTTTAATTAAGTTAAAAATTTGAATTTTTTTCGTAAAAAAATTATTTGACTGTAATTTCAGGCTATTTCAGACTCAGTTGGTAAAATTTGTTGAATTTTGTTTGTGAATTTGGGGATATATTGTATTTAAGTCCCTTATTAAGAAATTCTATTTTAGTATTAATGAATTCAATGTTAGATAAGTTTCAGAAATTTGTGTGTATTTGTGTTGGTGTAATATGTTTTGTGATTCTTGTGTTGAGTAACCTCTAAATGCTTTTATTTATTTGATTGTTTTTGAAATTTTTGATATTTCTACAAATATCTCCTCAGCTCTGGTTACACATAATATCAAATTCAACTTGATGTAAGTTAATTCTGAATGTAAATTTTTTCAAATATTTCCAAAAATGTTTTGTTTTGGTATAGATATGTTACTCAAAGATGAAAAGGTAGCCATTAACCTTCCATTTCCAAAACAACTTGAAGAAATCAAACCACATAAAGAACTATTACATATTTTTAAAAATATTCAAATAAAACATAAAAAATTATAACTCGAGCAACAACTGCCGCAATTTCTTTAAAACTAAAGAAAAATGTTGGTTCATTTTTAACAAATGTAAAAGCCACAATTCTTAAATTAAAAAAATCAAATATATATAATTTAAATTGGCCGAATTGTAATGGTATCTATATCGGCCAGAGCCTTAGAAATTTTAAAATTGGATATAGTGAACTCTTATGAACTTATAAATGAAAACCAGTTAATTCACATTACGCAAAACACCTCTTGACACTCAACTCAAACCTATACTTAATAGAATAATTGAAACAACAATAGAAATCCTTCCTATAGGCGATAAGAAGCAGGAACTTGATTTTGTGGAAGAATTTGAAATAAGGAGATATTTACGATATCCTCAATATACAGTACTAAACGAACAAATAATTCACCTTTTTTAGATTAACTTCTGTGCTAAATATTAACCAAATGTTTTAGAATGCAGAATATTATTGTTTAAAACATTTATAATACAAAATCAAGTCTATACGTGAAATATCTGTCAATGTCTTATCTGGCGATGTCAAATGTTGAAACGATTGTGAGAATATTTAAAAAGTTTTGGAAAACCGTGGAATTTTAAGATAACTATATTTTATTTTTTATATTTATAATGGATAGATTTCACAAAGTATGGATAAAAACAATGATTATGATATTACAAAATATTTGTAACAATTTTCTATTGACATTGATAGTAAGGTTTATTTCAAAAATTTTTATTTATCTTATGATTTTGGAGATGCATGTATTGTCAGGCAGCTATTTACAATCGGCAAACTCAACTTCTGAATAAATAAGTTGGTGGAAGGAAACAAAGAAACCTATCTGAAATAAAACAATCTCATTTTATTTTCAGCCATGACTGATGAACCGCGATTTGCAGAGCCAATTCCCAATGTAACAGTGGCTTTAGGCAGAGACGCCAGTTTGCCTTGCATCGTTGAAAATCTAGGAACATACAAGGTAAGTTATAGCAAAATACAGTAAAATACATAATCTCAATTTTTGTTAAACATATTTTAATATATTTAAATTTTTGCAACGTCGATTAAAGTAAGTATTTTAATAATAAACGTAGACGAAAATATAAAATTTGGGGTTACTTTTAGTACCAAAGAGAAGTGTATTAGTTAAAAGAATTATAAGCTAACAACTAAAATTAAAAAACGTTCGGTTTCCTCAATTAAGCACCTATCCGGTCCATTAATATTTAATACGTATTGAAAAAAATAATCGGAACAACTTGTTTTATCACTCATTCTATTACTATTAATTATTACTAGGCTTAATTATTAAATTTAAAGTTCACTTTATATAGAATTTTAATAGAATTTAATAGAATTGAGTAAACAATACCCAACAAATGAAAATTATTGCCAACACCAAAAAACGACTAACAACCTCAATGAAAAACAACGCGATTAAGAGTAAAGTTAGGATGCAAAACAACAAATAACAATTACAAAATCAAGAACGAAACAAAAAAGCGCAAATAGCAAAGAATGACCTAACAAAAAAGTAATAAAGACTAAGTCAGGCAACTTCAAAAATGTGGATATTACTAATTAATTACAATAAATTATAAATTTTATAAAGGCAGGTCGGAAGGAGGGGTACTAGATTTTTTTTGCAGATTCAGAAAGAATTTAAAATTCTTTAAGTAGAATTCTTAAGGAATAAGATAATAGGAATAATAACATATGACCAAATAACTGAGAGACAGCACAATAATGTACCTACTTCTTTAACCCCACTCTCTCGAACTTTGCTGCGCTAGAGGTACCATCATAAGTGCCGGTACGTTACTATTAAAATAACTGGAACGGTGTTCCCTCTCCGATATGCTTACTTCAAGATATTGGAGGAGAAATTGTAATGTATTCAGGAATAAGAGAATTAAATAACAGGAGGACGACAAATTCATTTTTTTGCTGAGAAATGATTTGCCAAGAGCCTCTATATATGTATTCGATTATTTTTTTGAATAAATATATAAAAGAATCTATATATTATTTTTTAACCCCCTACGTAACTTGGTTAATGTACATTAAAGAAGCTGAGTGAAACAATAACAATTTATTTATCCCTCAAAAATAACTGTAACAAACTATTAGGGCAACTTACATCTTTACATAAAAAATACGTTTAATCGCAGGGGTAGGCACTATCAACACTCTCGATCATCTGGTTAAACCGGAAGTATATTATTAGCAAAAAAATGTACATCAGATGTATTTTGCCCCATTGCACTTACCTACAAAATTTCATAAATATCGTTCGTTTCGTTTTAAAGATATTTACTTGGTTCCATACTTTATCCCAACCCTGGATGTAGCAGCCAAACCGTTAAAAATCAATAAAAACGGCTTACATGTTCCTCTCCTAACTTTTCAAGTTCTATGGAATAGCATAAAAAAATATTAGATACAGACTGATCAAAAATCAGCTGTGGTAAGTCTCTCTATCAAAAACCGGGGAAAAATTGGGTAATGCCAAAAACAATTAACTATGACGCCACCCCGCAAAAACTAAAGACGCTGCAACTTAAATTTTGCTGTCTGTCATTTAAAAAAATAAAATTGACCTATCCGAGGAATTTTCTTAAACATAATTGAGTTAATAAAAGCTTGGTTCCAAACTTTATCATCACACCGTATATATATATATATATATATATATATCTCCAAAGGATTAGTAATGGTCCCTACAAAATAATTCTGCATCTACTTCTATGGCAGGCAATTCGTAATTCAGACTAATCGCAAATGCCTGCAATGAAGGTAAAATTTAAGGAACCTGATGGATTGAAAGGCTGCTGTAGAATGGCCATAGGAAACTACGATGAAAGCGGTACAAAGTATATATTTTTAGATAAAAACATACGATTCTTCTAGTCAAATTTAAGACGTTCATCTGTCTTCCTCACCACACTTTGACGAAATTCTATTACGATAACGTCGATATGTCGGGCGCAGTATGGTCCTGCTTTAAATTCATAATGTACATTCTTGATGTTCATCGACACATTCGAAATAATTTAATTAGTGGGCGTTACGTGTTTAGCAATCCCAAACGTCAGCGGGATATACTCGTAATAGATAATTTAATGTGTGTCCAACTTGCTTGTGTTTTGATTTAAATTAATCGACTGTTTTATTACAGCAATTGTATAACCTCAGGTTTGGTTATTGTCATTCAGAACAAAAAAAAATATATAGTTTAATAATAGTTGCCATTTATTTAAAATCGCATTGTTTTAATATCCCTATATTTTCTAGATATGTATTTCTTTTTGTCTCCATATGAACCCTATAAGTTAAGCAATCTGTCCCTTGCATATAAAAAAGACAACATTTTTGCCAATATCGCTCCGAACCACTTTTACGATTCCTTCAACACACTACAAAAATGTTGGGTGAAGTAAAAATAAAATTAAAATTATCCATCATTAAAAATCCACCCTTTGTAAGTCATTATTTGTACTCAAAAATAGGGTGATATTTTTTATTCCAAGTTATAAAAGTACTAAGCTAGTATATACTCTATCTGTAAAGTATGGAATACATTTATTATTTCCTAAACCAAAAATATAGTTAAGAAATCCTGAAAAAGGTCGATTTTTATTTTTATTTTTCTACAATATGTATAATTTTATAGGGTCATCCCCATGTAAGTTACGACGTCATCGATCATTTTTTTAAATACAATACCCTGTATGTTATGACATTTTTAGATTATCTTTAAAGATATGTTTTTGTCAAAGTATCACATTAGGTGGAATATCATTAAGGGGGGTCACGGCAGGGGGCGTTTTAGAATAATATTCATGCATTTTCGTTACCTTTTTTAGCTAAAAAGATTTATCCAATTATTTTGCACTTTTCGAGGATTATTTAAATAACCTATCTTAAGCACTGGAACACTATTATTAACAAGTATTTATTTAAACTGATTTTATAGGAGTTTAAAAAATCGAGTTTATTTTGACGTGCTTGAAACAATCAAACTTTATATAGTTATAATGAATATTTTTTAATAAAATTTCGACCAGTTTTTTAGATTAGCTATCTGAATAATGCTACAAAATTGCAAAACATTCGGATAAATGGTTCCAAAGAAATGGATACATGAAAATGCACGACTATTTTTCTAAAACACCCCCTGTCATGATACCCTTAATGTTATACCCCAAGTGTGATACTTTGCCGGAATCAGCTCTTTAAAAATAATCTAAAAATGTCATAATATACAGGGTAGTGCATTTAAAAAATGACGTCATAACTTACATGTGGATGACTCTATGTAATAGAAAAAATTGTACATAATGTAGAAAAATAAAAGTCGACCTTTTTCAAGATTTCTTAACTATATGTTTGGTTTAGGAAATAATGAATTTATTTCATACTTTACGGACACAGTGTATAAAACATTAAACGCTTTGCGAACTTATTGATAAGTTTAATACGTGATAGATGAGTTAGATGACCTGCTGCATGCAGTCGGCCGAGATGTCAGCGCTTTTATTGTGGAGAATGATTGTTGGAATCCGAAGGGGTTACTTTTGTTAGAAACCTAGTTTTATTAATAAGCCTTGTTTTCATTAGTTGAATAAGTAGTAGAATAATATTGTAGTATTTCTAATCTAAATTGTAAATCCCCAAAAAAGCTTATAAAAATCCAAGAAATAAAGAAGATCCATGGGCGTAGGTGTTTAAGTATCTACATAAATTTGATATTTATGAAAATAATAAAAGACTATACATAGTGTATAATTAATTAATTATAATCCACTTTTAATTTTTGTTAATGAATGGAATGTTTTATTTTTGAGTTGAAAAAGAACTTATTTTATGATTATGTTGTCAGACAAATTAATACTCAATGAAAGTAGCTCAGTCTAGTTTGTAGAAGAAAATTAAATTATTTTAAATATACTTTTTCGTGATAAAATACATATAAAAAATAAAATTAATCATTATCCAAGAAAATAATGTGCATCAAGTGCTGCTGTTAGTAACAATGAATTATCATTTTTTGATCGTCTTGTTAAACCCTCATTCTTTCTTCGGTCTTGGAACTGGCACAGGTATTTTGCTAAATTACCAAAAACCATTAACTTTAATCGAAAAATAAAAAAAGTAGTCGTAAAACCACATTAAAGAAAACTGCTTCCATTGCAACATTAAAAATAAATAAAAAAATCTGTAAATAATATTCGTCAGGTAAAGGTAACATACTGAAAAACTAGTTCTTTGGTTATTTAAATAAAAATATACTTTATAGATCTTCGTAATCAAATTCTGAAGAATAATCTTCATTTAGTCCAATAATGGTGGGTTGCAAACGAGGGTAACACAATATACTCATCTTCTTTTTATAATATGCTTATTTATTTTTGTTAGTTCTGAACTTCTTTTGGTTATTTCATTACCCGATTTTACACAATCTCTTTTTTTTAAGCACTCGAACATATTTAAAACAACTTGTTGCATTTGTACGTGTAAATCTTTATTTTTAAGTATATAATTGTCATTATTTGTTTGTGTCTTGTGATGTTTCACTATTTAATTGCAGTCTCCAAAACGCAATAGTTTTAAAGAAAAGAAAACTAAAATTTTAAGAAAACAATCACTCACTCGCGCTACTGCCCGAGAACTTAGAAGAGGAATGACTTTAGGAACTTCACTATCTGAGATATCAAGTGATATACGTGGTGTATATAATATTTTAAATGCCCATTTATTGTAAAGTTCTTAACATTTACAAGTACTTATATTGAATGAACCTGGTCAATAGAGTTAAAATTTAAGTTTCGCAATTTCAAATAAAATTCCTATACTAACTTTTTTGTAAAGTTATTTCCACTGAATTCATTTATGTTTGTCTAATGAAAACTTTTACTTTAGTTTGTTTAGTTTATACATGTTGTTTCACTCCAGCTTAGCTTTGTTATTAATTGGCAATATTAACTTATGTCATTGTTGACTTTTTGGCTTCTACTATCAAAATTTATTAATTGTAATTATCCGCATATCATCAAATTATTATTGATAAATGATATGTTGTTAAGAAAAACAAATATAGAATTGGACGATATTTTGGAAACAAAACAAAAATAACATATATAATAAGGCTACAAAGAATGAAGTCATTGGGACACGTATTGAAATTAAAAATTAAAAGATCAACAAAACAAGACTTGACAGGAGGAATAAGTGAAAAAAAAGGAAGACCTTGAGTGAAGAGATTGTAAATAATAAAGAAGGACTTGAAAGAAGAAGTGACAAAATGGTGAAGAAAAAAAGCGGAAACAAGTAATAATGGAGGAAAATGTATCGACTATTTTGTAGAAATTGTAGAAATCTTGGGGATGCAGCTACTACATTTTTTTATGGGTGAAAATTGAGAAACTCTTTTCACTTAATTTTAGAGCTTTCGGAAATTCTTTATTCCTTCATCAGTCATTCTACAAGATATTAAAAATATTACATAAATATATGTGTTAGTAATACTTTTACTTACAGTGATCGATATTATTGTTATTAAAACTATTCATCATTATAGAACATCTTCAAAACTATTAATTACCGAACACAAGTATGATATATTTTCGGAATCATCTTGAAATTTGCAATCTGAAAAAATAAAATATACAGGGTATGCCATTTAAAAAAAATTGTCTATGACATCGTTACTCACAAATGGTTTATATTTCATTGTTATGTAAAAATACATTAAATTAAACTCAAAAACCGACCTGTTTCAGGATTTTTCCTCAAAATTGTTTGTTAGGCTTAAAATTAATTTATTCCATACTTTATGTATATTAAACATAATATGAGTCATACATTTTTTTATACTTCAGAATTGTTAATTATGATTATCTTTATTTAATAATATTAATATATAAATTTAAAATTTATATATCTGCATTTTAAATATGTAATACTTAAGTAATTCAAATTTACCGCCTAATACACAAAACATAATATTTAAACATAGAATTTAAAGATGATGTATATTTAACGTCAAATTTCAAAAAAAATTTGAATTTGACATTATTATATCGTTTTTTCAAATTAAATTTAGTTTCTTTCAAAAGTTTGAATGGTAAAGATTAATAGTTATCTTTAAATACGATTTTATAAAAAAATGTTTTCCTGTGTTCTATAATGAAGTATAGTTTTAGTAACAACAATCTCGATCACTGTAAGTAAAAGTAGTACAAACCCATATATTTATGTAATATTTTTAATATCTTGTAGAATGACTGATGAAGGAATCAAGAATATCCGAAAGCTCTCAAATTAAGTGAAAAGAGTTTCTCAATTTTCAACCAGAAAAAAATTTAGCTGCATTCCCAAGATTTCTACAATTTTGTTGTTTAACTAGTCAGCCGAGACTTCTTTGGTTTTTTCTTTCCTTTCTATATATGTAATTATATTTACATTGTGTCATCTGTATTTCAGATATAGAAAAAAAAAACTTTTAAAGCTTTTTATGTGAATTAGTAGATAGCACAATTCGCATTCAGGAGTACGATGGTATCCATTACAACCACCACAACTGAGTTAATGAAACACTTTTTTTTGTTGAAAGCTTTGATGCGATTACTTTTTTAAGTACTGTAAATGGCTACTCTACTTTTCTGTATCAGATTTAGAATCTATGAACTTTTATGTTATTAAATTATTTTTTTGTGATTTCTCAAAATTTTAAGAGGATGGATTTTATACTAGAGTTAAAATACACTAACTGCAACTGAATGTATTTTGTATAATAATAATAATAATAATAATAATAAACGTCTTGATTGTTTACAAAACTATAAAATAATTATCATTGACTTAGTAATGTATACTTTTAATGGTTTTTTAATGGTTTTGAAGAGCACATCCCAGTTTAGATCCCTGTAGGATACCGGAAGATAATCGAAAATAATCAAAAACAACTCTCTGGAATCTATTACGAAGATGGTTATCAAACAATTTAACAGAATTTTCCTATATATTGAATTAAAATAACCTGCTTTACCATCGAAAAAATCAAGTAAGTAACATTACTTTTAAAAATAATATCAAAATAAAAAAATTATATGGGATATATGAAAAAAAATGACATTTCCCTAAAATTGATAATTTTGTATTAGGAGACTTTCTTTCTCAGGATGCGATATCTCAGAATTAAGAGAAGTAACTTATGGTTAAGAGTACCAAAGCCGGTAAAAATCTAAGAAGATCAGAAAGGTGTATTGCCCTTGGTAAGTAACTCTTGTAACCCTTTCTATGATATGAAGCAGAATTGAGAGAAAGAAACTATTTCATGCATTGAAAGTTACTGTTAAGTTGTTGGTCCATAGTTTTTTTAATATTTTTGATGAAATCGCAAGTATACTTATTGGTCTTACATCCTTAAACTCAGTGTTAAATTTTTTAGTAAAAAAATCATATCTGACTCACTACGTACCCAGGAAAGATACCCTCAGTTAAGCAAAAAATATCCTGAAGGGTTGTCATTTCTGTGAAACAGAATTTTTTAATTTCGGTTAGGTTACATCCCTTAATTTTTGAGAAATTTCTTTTAATTTAACCGGGATATATTTTTGGTTCTAAATTTGTGCCCTACATTTTTTTGAAGGAATTAAATATCATTATTAATTGATTCAGTAGTTTATCATAGGATTGTAAGATTTTCATTCAAGTCGTAGTGATTACATTGTCTGTTTTAGTGTTTTATTTATTTTTAATTTAGTTGTGTCTTGTTCCTAAGAATTATGTTTTTTCAAGTGTTCATCAACCACTGTGTTATTAAAAGTATTGTTTAGATTTTTAACCAAATGTAAATATTCTGGTTAATGCCCTTTTTATCGCAAATTCTGAAGATTCATTGAAAACTTAATATTTCAGTATCCCTATATTTTAACTTCTCAAGCCAAGCCTTGAAATCAAATTTTACAAGAAACATGAGAGTCTTTAGACCCTAAATAATTAGTAAATTCTTTATTTAATAACAAATCTTCATTATATAATAAAGGTTTAATATTAGATTAATATGCTTAATTTTGATTGCAATCTAATGTTATTTATTAATTCGCTTTTAAATATATTTTTAATATAGATGTGATTGCGTATTCTTTCTAATTTTTAATTAATTAATATTTATCAAACATTTTTAACCAAAATTAAGTAGCTGCTTTGACTGTGATTATCTGTATATATTTTCTGATTTTCTGATGATTCTTTTAATAAATGTGTTAATAACCTGTCCTTAATTACTAGATTATTTTCTTCGTTGGTTTATTATTACATTTTATCGTGCTTCTCTTAGATTCTTAAAAAAATCCATGTGCAATAAATATATATATATATATAATATATAGTAAAAAAATATCTCGAATAATTCTGTATTTGCATATACCTGTTTGGTTAATAATGAGGATATATCTATTAATTATAAGGGTTAGGTTAATTTGTTTTTGGCCTCGTAAATAATTTTATTTGTTTCTTGTGCAATAAAGCAATTAATAATTAAGCTGTCAATGTGAATTGCGCGGAATTGAAAACTGCATTGGCTGATACATTAATAAAATAAATAAATTTATATTTTGTAATTATGTAAATTTGTCACATATATGGAATATGTATCTATGAGCGCAATATTTATTTTAGGTCTGCTATTAGCATATAAAAATGATTTACAATTAGTACTAGTCATGACAAACGTATAAATTATCTTTAACAATTGTTGCTATAGCTGTGAGTAATGAAAATGTATATAAAAACAAAATTTAATATCGTATAGGTGAATATACAATTTGAAGTTAATTGTACTTTCAAATAAAATCTATATAAAAAAATTAGATTAATAATTAATAACAAAAAAGGAGTGCAAATACCAATTTATGATTCGTAAACATTTTAGTATTATTGTTTTTTACTATTTAACGTTTATCTGTTATAAAATGTGTGTTACGGATAGTTTAATAATTAGGATCACAAAAAAAAACTACAATACCAATTCGTAATTGTAACAATTTCACTATTATTTTTTATTTCTTTTTTATTTATTTATTTCATCCATGTACATATACGAAGAGGGAAAACCTAGAAATATTCCTATTATATTTAAAGATATCAAGAAAAAGCTAACAGTGATAATTTGACTATAAATTAAAAATCTGGGACTTGAAAGAGATATTCCACTTTATCTCATGCAAGTAATTAAAGCATTATGCCAAACGGACCATGATGAAGAGAGAAGAGCGAAAAGTGGTACTTACGAAGGGAATATTAAACACAACTATTGAACGCGTAGGATGAGAGGTACATTAAAAGGAAAAAAATATTAAAACAAAGGTATTTTACCTCAAGTCTAAAGGAGTTTTTTAAACTTTGTTTTGTATTATTTTAATTCCTGTTAAATTGTGTGGTATTTTTTGTTCCTTATTAAGAGCCTATTTTAACAGAAAGAGACGACTGAGGAATGGTATATTCTATTTTTTAGAATATTCCAATTAAAATCTAAACGTTTATTACATTCAATATTCAGTGATTTAGCTGATTTATAGCAGCGAAGTTTAAATAAATGAATTTGCTAATCAATAGGTTCTGTAATATTCGTAGGTTGCTAATTGTAACGTATGCGATTAGATGATTGGTTGTTTATAAATATATGCATGACCCCACAGGTGATAAAACGGGAGCAAAACGTGGTTATTGCATTAGATTTGATAATGGAACAGGTTGCATTAATTAGTCGATAGCAATACAATATTACTGAAGAAAATCGGCACTTACCAGACTCTTATGCCTTCAGACTTGGAGCCCCGATTCTGAGAGACGCCCAGTATTCAGGTGTATTGCTCGAGACGGATGTTAAATTGATTTCCAAATTTGTCTAATCTGAATTTTTAGCGCTAAATTTGTTGTTACTGATCTTTATGACTTTCGGTTTATTAGAGAACTTTGGCTTCTACAAATCTAACAATATCCTCAATTAGGAGAATTATATGAGGGGATAACAATCTGAACAACAGCTTTTTTTTATGAAAGGAAAAACTCCGAAAAAACCTCCCAGCTGTACATTCAAGCTTCTCCAAATTATGCCCATTATTTCTGTACAATTACAATTGTAAGATCCACCTGTGACATTATTTGATTTGTTGATTACAGGCGTGGTGACTATATGGTCGACACCAGGTAGTCGTAAATTTTTTGGAATTAAACAATTTTTCTGGTAACGATTTTGAGCTTCATTGTTTCTCTTAACTAATAACATATTGGAGATTATGGATAATCTTTTTCAACTTATAATATATTTATAATAATTTAAATATGACTTAAATTCTAGTACTCAAATAGAAATTATATTGTTAAAAACTAAACAGTTCTCTGGGGCCCTATCTACATTACAATTTATATATTACTCTTTCTAGGTAGCATCTCTGCCAGTTATTCAATGGAGTATCTGTTCTCGATAATTACAGGGATCTCTGTTTGTGTTACACTGCACCGATTTCCCTTCGAAGATGGAAGCAATTCCTTTTCCTTGTGGTTAGTAACATCAATAAACAAATTAATAGAATGAAAATATTAAAAGCCCCATATTTAGAATAGAAATTTTGAAATGAATCATCCAATAATTACTCTTAGTTTAAAATCTGTAAATATAAAACTTTTATTGGACAAACAATTTATACTATCTTTTAAAAAAATTATGCAAGAATTTAAAACAGTATAAGAAACCGCGACTTAGTCTAGAACATGAACTGGTTTTTGTCAATGGAATAAGAAATCCTACAAAAAAGTTTTCCTAGTATCAAGTATTTCCTCCTCGAGTACAAATAACAGCCCTTAATCTTTCTGATGTACTTTGGTCCGAAGGAGCAAGCTCATTTTTATCCACTTCTTTCCATTCATTTATCGATGTTTCTTGCAACTCATCGACTATTTGGAACTCACCATATTTTGTCTAATTTTTATCTAGCTTCTCCCTTATTGCTCAATTGGATTCAAGTCCAGGCTTAGGGATGGCCATGTTAATACTTGAATATCCACATCATTAAAGCACTTACAAGTTTTTTGGGTTATATGTGGTCGAACATTAACCCGCATTTGAAAGAAAATACCTCCCATAAACGGTACATATTAAACCAGATGCTCTTCTAGACACTTCCTTATATGTCTATTAGTAGTAACAGTGTCACTCTTTAATGGCATCTGATCAGTTCGTGCTTCTAAAGAAATAATTTTCCATGCCTCATATCTCCAACACCGAATTGCATCTTCAAAGAGAAGCAGCATTGAGCATATGGTTCATAAAGTCTTCTCCAAATTCTTAGATAACCATCTTGTGAAACGGGACTCATCTGTGAGTCGCCGATTACCAATGTTTGAGCAAATTCCTGGTACTGTTGCCGATAAGCTTTTTTCTATAGAGAATCTACCGTAGGCACGGGGGGCCCAAATTATGTACATGAAGCCTTCTACATACAACATCAGATGAAACTCGAATTCGAATTTTCTAACCAAAGTAGTATATGGAACTGTATGCTCCCATAGAACTTGCAGACAAAGAAATCGATCTTCAATTGCATTTCTGACTCCTGCTTGTTCAGTTCCTCTAAACCTCTGCATTGCATCAGATATTGATCTTCAAGGAATACCATGGATATTTGCGGTATATATAATTATGTAGAGCAACCTCTCGAACCTTTTCTTCCCCAGTCATTTTCAATTTTTCTCATTAAAAACAACAAGAAAAGATCAAAAATACACTTTGTACCATGTTCATACCTGCCCATAAGTGCGGTTTTTCTTCGCTAACTTAGAGATAAATAAGATAATAAAGGAAACACGCCTGGACAATTTATTATGATGATAAACATCTTTTACTTTTCTTTGGATCCAGTTTTAAGAATTAAAAGAAAAAATCTCAAAAATTTAAGTGTCGAGTGTGTCTAAATGTAATAATTTTTTTGAACTTATTGGAAAACCTGCAGAAAATAAAACTAATTGACTTTTAGCAAGCATTATAATTTATTAGTCTAAAATTGTCATCCTGAAATTGAAAGACTAAATTATATATATAAAAACAAATTAGTGTCAGTGTTTGAAGACTGATAAATCTTGCTCATTTTTAATATGCACGACTTCATATTAAGATGTGATGTATATCCGTCTTCCTCGTGACCACACATTTCTGGGATTAAAAGGTTTTTTCGCTTTCATCATTAATTTATTACTTGATACAACTAGATCTCCCTTGCCAAAGCCCTTCAGATGTTTCCCTGAAATGAAAATTTCTTTTCATGCAGTTTACAAATCCTGTAATGGTCTTTTTTTCCCACTCTATAAGTGTTGTTGATTTTTAGATATGATAATTATGTAGCAAATTAATAACAATTATCAGAAATACAAGTATTTATCAATATTCTGATATCCTGACATATATTATCAGCTAAATGTTGTTTAAATTTAGTATGAATTGATCTTGTCCTTAGCCCAATATACTTCTTATTGCAGTCTGTGCAACTACTTTCGTATATGAGAATGAATCGAATCAAAAGATAAAATAATTTTTGTGTATTTATAAATACAAATATTTCATCTATAAATAAAAACTTAATAAGCTTCGTAATTTAGAAGAGAGACAAGAACATTTTCAAAAACTAACAAACAATTTCAAAAATCATCTTTTCAATCATTTGATAAACATGAAATAGAATTATTGAATACAGATTTAAATTTTGCTTTATCCACGAGTAAATATATTTTTCCAAATATAGTCTCACATATTGAACAGCTACCTTGCACTATCAAAGGGTTTGTTTGTAGAACATACATTTCAAAAAATTTCACGTTTTATAAACAATAGGAATATTAAAAGATTAAAGGACGGAGATGAGTTTTATCTTAAAGAATAACCTTGTTTCCTACAATAACAATGATAGATAAATACCTACAGTTTCAGTAATACAGCTAATATACAATTTTTTAAAATGACTTATACTTACTTGTAAAACAAGATAACTTCAAAGTAATAAATTCTATAGATTTCATAAACAATAAAAAACACTCAGCTTCAAGAAGATGAAATTTTAGTCTTGTTTGATCTAAGTTCTTTATTCCTTAATGTTTCAATTTCACAGACTATTCATTACCTCGAGGAATTACTTGAAAAGAATAATTTCGGTGATCTATTCATAAAAGAGTATTTAACTTGAACAAAATTATACATGGAACAAAATTTCTTTCGGTAATATTGCCATTATGAGCAACGTGAAGGAACAACGATAGGAAATCCTCTATTGCTGTTCATAGCAAACCTTTTTATGAGTAGATTCGAAACCAAAATTAATAAAGAATAACAGGATTTTACTAGGTTATACCACAAATAATTTGAAACATTAGATTATTAGATAAAAGTGGAATATACGAAATTAGTTCCACATATTGCAATAAGAAGTATGTTGGGCAAACGAGAAGTTTAATTCATACCAGATTTAAAAATAATTTATCTTATTTAAGGTATGGTACAACTGAAAACTCCAGTCTTGCTGTGTATATTTTTAACAACGGCTATAGGGTAACTCTAGATAATCTTAAGGTAATTAAATATATTAATAATTGAATATTACGAAGCGAATACCAAAGTATAGTAATAGAGACCTTTTTCTATTGTATTGATTGGTTATGGATACTAATTTTTTCATACCTCGCCACAGGAATGGTATAAAATAGTGAACTTAGCACTTAAGATTAATTTTATTCATTTCCTGATGATGCTAGGCATAGTCAACGAAACGCGCGTTGAGTAAAGTATTTTGATTTAGTGTTAAGCGAATTGGAAGATTGAATTGAATTAAGATTCAAGCAGCTCCAGTCCCCAACGTAATTACCAATGCTTGTTTGTTGTTTTTTGCTACTTTACTATTTGTGCTACGTTTCTGTGGGGCCGTAAAATTTGATTTGGTTGTGGGTTTTGAAATAATTCTTTTGATTATTGTTTTATGTTGGTAGAACTTTATTATTAAAATTAAATTTTTTACCCCTATTGTTTATACTATTTGGAACAGCAATATCCACTGATTCCCAACTTGTTATATTTCTTTGTTACCAAAGGAATTTTCTCAAATTGTAGAGAGATAAAACCAAATTCCGATTCAGATCATTCTTCAATAATCACCATCACAAGTTCAACTGTAATATTCAAAAAATCTCCAGTCCGATTATATAACTCTAAAACCAATTAGAACAAGTAATAATACAGCAAAGCAAAATCTTCAAGAACACCTAAGAACACTAAAAACATGGCTTAGGAAGTGAAAGATAAAAGATAATGCAATGATGTCTTCCTAAACAAATTAATTTAAAAGTGAAGAATTATATTTGACAACATCCACGTGTAACCCAATCTCATACTTCCATTAGACAGAGAACCATAAATAATGCACTATAGTATGTATCAAACTAAATGTTTAACATTCTCTTATTTAAAACTACATACTTAAAATATTGTTCAGCGCACATTAATACACTTTGTACATTCTCGAAAATTCATTTTATACATGCAATTTGTCATGTCCGCAATTTTTACTCTAACCAATCAACATTTCGCTAATATATGAAATTAAATTGACCAATGAAAACTGCCCTATGAGCACACATTTGACTAATCGTGATCACTCCCAACAAAAGGTAACTGAGGTGGTCTCATTGGTAACTCACCACCCCAAGTCAACTGTACGAGTACCCGCAACTTCTGCACAATTGCTAATAAATGAATGATAAAAAATAATTTTGTATTCCAGATCGTTCTTTAAAACCTATTTATGAAATTAAAAATCAGAGGATCAACTCTTGGTGTAATTACTGTACAAGCTGGTTGTATTAATAATGTGTTAACTGTGTTATTAATGATGTACTGTGCATTATGCGTGTATTATCTGCATTTATGCTAAAATTAATTGTGCACTGTGGGTTTTCGTAATTGATAACTAATATTAATATTGAAGAACTATTCTCTATTTCTTTTTAAGAAGTTTGTTTATATACATTTGCAGCAAACAACCATTAAGCAAAAAATCTTTAAAACTGTAGATTTTTTTATTCTTTATTTAAACAAATGCTTATACAGTACACAAAATAACAATAAAATCACGGGGTCGTTTACTTTAATGCCTATTTTACAATAGATAGATATTTTCAAACTAAAAAAGTAAATAACGGATTAGAATAAAAGTACATGCAAAATAAAATGTTAATATAATTAAACTCAATTTGTTAAGTCAGCACACAAGGGTACAAAATGTTAAAAATTAAGAAATAACGATTTTTCTTTAAGGATTTTCTTTAACCTACTTTTAAAAACCTCAGTTGTCTTACTGTTCCCTAGGGAAAGTAGAGGTTTCTTAAAATAACAAACGCCAACAATATAAAAAATTAAGAGGAATTTGGTCTTCTTTGAAAATATTAGTTTATATTTGTTACGAAGCTTGTTAATTTAATTTTCTACATTTTAAAGCTATTTGATATTTTAAAATCAGTGACCCTAGATTTATTATAAATACACGTTCTGAATCTCAACGACTTTTAATTTAATTAATATTTAAAAACTCCAAAATAATATATTATTTCTTAATTCATTATTACTAGCCTGGAGTAATTGGTTTTCATAATATTTGAATGCTTTTTTGAGCTTATAAGTATGTGCTACTCAAAAAAAGCATGATAATTTGCAAGGTAGATTTGATAAAATGTTTGTCCTATAACATAATCTCACCTTTTGTAAAATAAACACTCGATATTAAGGTTATAAACTTTGTTGATACTTATAAATTTTGTGTAGTGAAGTGTTTTCCCTCACTTTGGAGTGATAATAATCAACAATTTTTGCATTTTGCACTTGTTTTGAATTTCTTAGGTAAAAAAATTGCAGCTCCCTTAAACCCAACAAGAATGAAATGTTTTGAAATGGCAGATTTATTAATGAAGGGACTTGATTTCCATTTAAATTGGCAAGTATAGTGATGCTATACTATTGGTATACTCATATTATTTATGTATTAGGTGTATTAGTGTATTTATTATTTTTACCATCGGCTTTCCTGCGTTTTGAGAAAAATAACTAAATCCTGCCTTTTACTATTATCATTATTATTCTCTGATCTCTTTACCTTAATTGCTATTTTTTAATGGTTCGTCTATTCTCTGCGACTATTAAGAAGAAAAATTGTGATTTTTTTCAAGACTCGTTGAAAAAGGCGTTGCAATATATATCACATATAAAAAAGTTTAACCATGTATTTGTAAGGATATCTGTTTTCGGAAATACTTCCTACTGATGATTAATCACTGCTCTAACCCTTTGGCGGATTGTATTCTTTGATTTCACGAGATGTTCTGTGCCAAGATATAGTGCGGTTGATCCTCTTTGCGTTAACGTTCTCATTGCCGAGTATCTCTCTATATTCTTACACCCATATCAATATGATATTATTATGTTCCGTCAGGATACTGAATTCCAGCCTCGATATTACTTTGTTGCTACTTATATTTCCCTCGGATTCCAAGTAAACGAATGTTAAAATATTGTAATCAGATATTTCAAATTGACTAGAAAAAACAATACTGTGTATCTCAGGAAAGCGTTCTGAGGTCTGAAATGTATCACTTATGTACAGGGTATCCGCGAAAATAATGCATATTTTTAAATGGTATGTAGAACGTGTCATTTGCAACAAAATATTCTAATAATTTTTTTTTCTAACATCATTAGTTGACACAAAAATTCACTTTAAACATCATCAACGAATATTTATCTCATGAATCAAAAAAATTGTGAGTCTACAGAAGTTTTCGGATTGTTTAATCGTTTTAAATTTATCGTTTGGTAAAGTAGTTTCAATACTTCAGTGAAAAATGCCATTTTATTCCAATCTAGAATATCACGACATGTTAATTAACCTAATCCGCAATGTTTTGTATCAACGTTCCAAAGATTATTGGAAAGTGAGGTGTATTACTTAAAAAAATAGTGGTAGAAATCGTTCAGATCGTGTAATAATTGCCGAGAATAAATTTTTCACTCTTCTACATCCCCTGTAATCAACCATTCTAAATATCTGGGTGTGCTAAAATAAAAACTTATTTTTAGAACCTTTAAAATCCCACTGTTTATACTTGACTGAGTTATCGGTGTTGTCGGCTTTAGTTGCTTTTCGGTAAAAAATATTTGGATAGTACTAAAATACTACTATTTAACAAAATGAACCCACTTGATACTATTATTTATTTTTTTGACACCGTGTATAAACGGTAGCGTTACCTACACTTTCGAGATTTCAAAATTCTTCACACTAACCTAAATCTACCTCGATCAATAAAAGAATTATATATTCCCAATACTGATAATTTTATCATCGTACCTCATTGAAACAGTGTTAAATCTGTCTAAGCGTAAAGTTGCTTCGGTAGATTTCATTAACAAGAAACGCTACGAACTTACTAAAATATTTAATCTACATATTGTCTTCTTGCAGGAAATTCAAAGCTGTTAAAATATAATAACTTTCTACTTGGTAATATTATTGTTATTAAATATAACTTTGCAATTAGCTAAACGAATTTAAATTAAAAGAAATTTATATTTTTCAAAATAATACGTAATATGAGATGTTCTCAATTGGGGTTTTTTGGATATTTTGGTGTATCTAAATGAAATTAAAAATGATCTTTTCGAAGATCAAAAAACCTATCTGTTTGATGATTTTTTTTATATTCTGTAAATCCCGCAGGAAAATTTTTTCAAATCCTTCGACTATCAGTGAAACAAATCGCTTCTAAGTATACCGGTGTGTTCGATGATGATGATGATGAATTGAATAGGTTAAATATGTTGCTTAACTACCCACTCTGATCTTTCTCTCACGTACACCAACACTCACGAGTGTTCTCCTTCCCGCGTTAGTATTGATTGGACAAGAGAATTATGCAAGTTAGATACCACGAACAGAGTTAGCACATTGTATTCCTTAATCGAAAATATATTTGTAATTTCTTTCTCGGTCTAACCATAAATTTCTTCATTGTGTAATTCAGTACTATGAAAATTGTTAGAGAAGAGAGATATATTAAGCTAAGCTTAAAAATAAACGGGATATCTCATATATATTGGGGAATACATGTGTGTCTTATTGGAAAAAAATGCCTTGAAAAACTTAAAGAAATACAACTAAGCTTGTATTAATTGTTTTATATATAATACTAGCGGTACATTCTAAAATGTCAATTCATACTATTAAAAATTATTCAAATTCCAGGACCGGTAAGAGGTTCACTTTTTAGCTACAGCAATCTCTATACCACTGGTTCTACGAAACCATACCAGATAAAATTGGCGGGTAGTCAAGGAAGAGTGGGACATAACAAATTTTTCTACTGTATCCATCCTGTTTCCTGATTGGTATTATACGTAGACATTATCTATTTATCAGATTCCTTTCATAAAAAATAAACTGATTTCTTGATTAATGAATGTAATCATGCCCGCTTAATATGTAGGTTATGTTAGGTTAGGTTCAACATGACTTGGGCGTCAGCCCATCCTTCCACTCCTGCCAACTGATGCCTATTTTGGTTCAACTCTAAGGGTTACAATTCACCATGCACTCAACATCTTCTTACGAAGTTAATGGTTGATTTTAGTGAAGCGTTCTTAAAATCGTTAGGCTCCAGATGTACGAAATCAAATGGATGGAACCTATTCTTGTAAGAATAGATCCCGCTTAAGTAAAAGTGCTGAGCTAGATCAGAAATATCTTTCCAATGCTGAAGGGTTTTCCTCTTAGCTTAGTGGAAGATAGTGTCTTTGGCCATGTTTTTGGCAATTTCATTGCAAGATTGATATTGACCATTGGACAATGGTTTGTCAAATACCACCGAAACCTTAGGTCAGATTAGAATACATTTTTAAAAGGTATAAAGGTAATAAATATCTTCAATAACATTGTCTGATACAATAACTTACTAATAAATAACAGAATGTGGTTTGAAAAATCCTTATGCCACCACCTCTGTTTTTACTTACAATTTTGCAGATTTTTTCCAAAATCTTACAACCCATTAAAATTTAAGCGATATTTCTCAGTTGATAGGTGAGTGTTTATTTAAGATATTTACAGTGTATGCATAAATTAGATGCCCGGAGCACATTGCTAATGGAGAGATACTACTTATATTTAAGGGGATTTTGTAATTTCCTAGTTCCTACATATCTTATTTTAATAGGACAGTTTAATTCAGCAATTACTTTGAAACTCACTGATACTTTATACACTTGAAATATAGTTTTTTTTAATTTATCACCAAGAGAAATTTTCTGAGGCCCTATATTAGGATGTACTCCAATAAACTTGATTTATATTTTAAAAAGAACGCAGCGTTGTTAAGTGAATTAAGTGCATGTAGAAGGTTGAATAAAAAATACCATATTGTACCATAATTAATTAATAAAATAAGTTATAAATATGATATTCCACACATTTATGAGCGATACTATAAATTATCATTTTGGTATGGCATAGAATCTAAGTAAATATATTTTGTCTGTCGATATATTGACCAGCAAAAAATGACGCAATGTTCTATTTCTCTATATTTTTGATTAATGATATACCAGAAGAAGTAATATTAGTTGCTTGGACTGTTGACATATTGTTGTGTCAGCTGCAAATCAATAAAAATTTCAGTTCCTCCACATAAAAATGTATCTTTGTTTTTAACACAATAAGATAAATAAATAAATATAGTATCAATGGTACAATTGAGTTTTAGACAGTATGAAAATATTATACTGTTTTATTAGGAGTAAAAGCAATACTCCTATGGGTTTGCAATTATAAAGTATAAGTATTTGATTTTACTACGAATAAAATAAACTACTTTTTTGAAGCGTCATTTAAATATAGAAAAATTATTTTCAATTAAAAACCTGGAGTTTCAATTTGACAAGCGTATATTATTGCAAGCAACTTTCTTTAATCGTTACTTTTATAATAATGCAATTTTTTAAAACCACACTTACTCCAAATTAAAATGTAATGTACAATCCCATAAATTGCTTAAATAGCAACAAATATTGTGAACGATTTGGTGTCAACAAAATCCAGAAGTATTTCTGAACATTTCAGATATGCAGAAATAAGAAAAATATAAATATAATTCTAAAAACGCACCCCAGGTATATTTTTTTGATCTAGGGAGTAAACAAAATATGAAGGTTTAACAGTGTGGTCACTTATACTATATGATAAGAGCAATGCTAAGTAACAGAAAAATAGACATAAGCAAGTATTTGCTTGATGCTTATTTAAAGAAGCAAAACGAAGGCTGCACTCCCAAAAAAGCTAAAGTGTTTACTAATGAACAATTTCAAAAATTTCTATCTAAAGCTCCTTATCAGCAGTATTTTGGAAATAAGGTAAATTTAGATATTATGTCAAAGTGAACAAGTTTTTGATGTACAATATTCATTTGGCAGTTATTTTATTTTTAATATCTACCAAGTATTTTGGTTATTGGTATCTATGGACCATGCTGATATGAAGAATTGGTAAAAATAACCGTTGATGATATACAATCTCCTATTCGCACGAAATTTCCTGATAATAGAACTAGAAAATCACTGTCTTTTATTATAATGGGGTAACCATATTCAAATATATATAACAAATACGTATCATTATACCAAGAGTTCTAAAAAATTGGACCAATAAGTGTAGGAGCATAGGTGTCTAAATTGGTGAAATATTTATACTTTATTATTTGCTGACAGTCAAGTGATTCCTGCAGAGGACTTTAATGGCTGCTAAAAAAACTTAAAGAAGAATATAACAGATGGGGACTAGAAATAATTATAGAGAAAACACAACACATGGCGGTACGGTCAGATGAAGAAGGTTTAATATTGGATGGAAAGACGATTAAAACGACTACTTATTAGAAGTATCTTGGAAACATATTAACAAATGACGGCCAGGACGAATAATTCAGAAGTTTAGGTATAGGGTATCTTGAGGACCCTATAACCAATAAGAATGATATTGCAAACAACATTTTCCAATCTAAATTTGCTGAACCGATTCCTAATATTATTAACATTGATATAAATTTGACAGCAGGTGGTTAGACTGAAGGTTCAATAGTAAAAAATTAGGATACTACCATCCCGAGTGGTTTTCAATTTTTTGGAGACATAATAGATAATTGTATTTTTAATTTAATGTTTAAATAGTTAAATCAGGCACATGTTCGTTTTTTATTAAAATAAAAGTTTTTTTATTATAAGTTTCTTGTATTGTTTAACATAAATTTATTCATGAGCATACATCCATAATATTATTTTTGCTCTCAGCACGAAAAAAATAGTTTTACTTGTGCTACCAATAGCAGCTATCTACTGGCAAAAAGTAAAACTTTAGCTTCAAAAAAATTATAAAAAATTATTAGGTTTATTGATGTTTGATAAAAAAAGTCGTACTGCTAAAATGCATACTATTCAATAAACTATAACTACCAATTTATAATCTGTAATCCAACATGGACAAATAAAATTATAACGACGGATTGGGCAAAGTATCTCATATTGTCAACATATAAAAAAGGAAATTATACACGTTACAAGAATTACAGTACGTTAATGTAGTAGAAACTGTGATGAAAAAGAAATGAATTTCCCTTTAAAAATGTAATCCCAACTAAAGTAGATAGCCTTTGGATAATAAAAATAAAACATTTGCAAATGAAAACGAACATGAGCAACATTAAACTAATGCTAATTAATGAAATAAAAGAAAAAGAAAACAATAACATAAAATCCACACAAAAATGTCATGTAAACAAAAATGCCTAGAACAAGTAAAATATTGCAAGTGTTTAGGAAACATAATAAATAATAAGAAAGTAGATACAGAATTAGCTAGAAAAAGGCAAAAGCAATAAATAACTAGCAGGCAAAAAAAAACAAGAAAGTCCCTTTAATAGTATATGCAAGTGAACTAGTGAATCATAGACAAAAAAAGCACATAGATATTTCGTAGCAGTAGCAGAAATAACAAATTTACGACAAGATGAGAAACAATGAGGGTACAAATGGACACCGAGATCAAAGGGAATCGAGAGAGGAAGAGGAATAACAATGTAAAACTGAAAAAGTAACTCCAGGATCGTAAATTAATTACGAAATGGATGAAAATAAGAGAATAAACATCCAATGCGACGCTGTAAAACGCAAAAACATTGTAAGAAGAAGCAGTAATAACCTACAAAAAAAAAAGATTATATTCTTCTGAATTTTGAAACTATTTTTTTCCTATTGTATAAGTTCCATTCAAAATCCAGTGTTATCTTCCAAAGCTGCCATTAAAGTCATATGGGAACAAAGTCGTTATTTGCATTAATAAAATTGGGCTTTTAAGATATTTTTCACATGCAGAAAAAACATGTGCAATTTGGAATAAAAGTATATTTTTCAACCCGCAATTAAAAAGAATTACTCGTCGAAAAAAGTTACACTTTTAATACTAATAACACTGAGCATATACCATTAATATATGCTCAAGGCATTAAATCCTAGTCAAAGACAGTGGCATGACCATATTTTTAAATGAAGCTACTATTGCTGTAAATTAAGATAAAAATGGTGTTCAAACTAGTATAATTTAGTTACAAAATATGTCGCAGCTACCGGATATGTAATTAAAATTTGAACAAATCAGATGTAATGGACAATTAGACAGGATATAAGATATTGCATTACCACAGTACAAAGTATGATTTATGCATAAGTGAATTCTAGGGACAAGAAAATTAATCTGACAAAGTAGATCAGAAGATGTAAAAATAAACATGAATAGTTCGCTGAGGCATTGTTAACGCTTACATGTGAAGGTAGGTACATGCATCTGTGTGTGCAAATTTATTCTAAAGCACAATTTAATTTACTAATGCAAGACAACTGAACTAAAGAAAAGAATAAAATAAAACATAACAAAGATTAAAAAATTATTGATTTACATTATATATACATATTTAGATGAAGCGCCTCGATCGGAATTTACGATTACTCGAGAAATTAATTCAAGTCAAGAATTTTTTAAGAGTAACTAAAATTAGAATAGGGATATAAAAATATGTAAATATATTGGAAATATATAAAAAATATTTGTTTACGGATTAAAAGGTTCGGTTTTTAGTTGTAATTGTTAGATAAATTATTTTTTGAAAATATAATTTACGGCTATTTAGAGTTCATTAAAAGTATTTTTGAAGTTAGGATAATATTTTGAAAGGGCTTTTAATGAGGAATTTATTTTAGGACGTTACGTATCTTTTATGTAAATATTACAAAGTTGTTCAAATTATTGTAGACTGATAAAATATTACTGTGTATTTTTTAAGAACCAGCCTAAAATTAGGTTTTCCGGTTCTTTACTTTCGTAATTCTAGCTTTATTAATACTCACAAGTTCAATTTTCCAATTTTTATACAAATGAAAATCTTAGGTATACTTTCCATTATCAAAATAGGCTTATATTGGTCTTTTTCCAGCTTTGGCAACTGAGCAATAATACCTTCTGTATTCATGCTAAATAAATTTCAAATCTCAAAAATATATTCATAAACATATTTTTAAAAGTAATTCTAGGCCCATAATTCAATTAGGGCATTAAAAATGTATAAATCAGTATCAGGACCGTTGAGAACAAGGAGTGGCAGGGTGCAGTGGATTTTTCTTGACCTCTTTAAAAAGTTACCTCAGTTAATTTGTTTGTTTTTCAATAGAGTTAGTCACCAGATTGTGATGTTTATGTATTAAAGACAACATGAAATATTGTAGTGTTTGTATAGAAGCAAATAAATTGTGGTGTATTAGAAGAGTTTGGTCGATTCTTAATCTTCTTACAAGAAATTTATGTTTGTATGGTATTTGGAGAGTGATTATTGTATGGATCAAAAGTTGAACTTCATGAAGTTTCGAGGCTTTTGGCTCCCTTTGATCTTGCTAGGACTAACGAATGGTATGTTAGAAGAATATTTTAAGGTCAGTGTGTCTTTGGATAATGTTGTGTTCCAAATAAGCTGTTGTTACTGTTTTGGCTGCTTGACCCGGTGTTTTATAACTAACGATACCGATATGTAATTGGACAAAAAAAGTGTTATATGAATTTTGGGTGTAAAGCTTCCTAATTGAACTAATCACATTGACCGAATTTTCTAAATTATGGAGATAAAGATTTGGGTGTCTTTTAGGATTCCGAAAAGTTTATTTAAAAAAAACTAATGATCGTAAAAAATTGATATGTATGTATTTATGCTGGCGAGGTACATACATTGCGACCCAAAATATCTATTGTGGCCCCTGCTTCTGTTATGCTGTGTAAGGATGTTGTGTCCTTGGCTATATCAACTCTTTTAAGCCAATCGCCTAAGAAATTTTAGGGTATGAGATAGCTATGGATTAGGTAAGTCCTCCTCTTTAGTTTGGTTTATATTCAGGTAAGTAGCTCTTGGGGTTCGTAGGGCAGCATATTCTAAAAGAAGCTTTTTGAAAGTTTCGTTCTCTTCTCCACAGAACCTGCAATCTTCTTCGCTTTCTAATCCGAGTTTCACGTTTAAATTGGCAGTAGCCTGTCAGGATTTCCTTTAGTATTCGTATTGATACTTATACTGGCTTTCGATCTTTTTTGGTTGTAGTTTTAGCTTATCTAAATCATTGAAGATTGCTCCAACTCTTTGATTGTTGTCTGTCTTCCTCTTTTATTATTTCTGCCAATATGATGTTGGTACTGATACCACAGAAGGGTTCTGGATCTATGATAATGATTTCTTGTCTACAATACTTTTTCTCTAGGTTAAACAGTCCACATTTTCCAGTGGCTTCAATTTCCGCTTAAAAATACTGAGGTATTTTCCTAGACTTTCCGAGTATTTAGTTCGATGTCCATCTATTCCTATTCCAGTTCTATTAAAGACTAGGATTAATTGGGTTTTGAATATCAGTGACTAAAGATCCCATCACATTTGCTTTTAGAAGCATCTATATACAGGATAATTGTACTAATTATTTTTAAGAATGCTTCCTCGGAACTCAGCCAAATGTTTTGCAGGAATTGTGGAGTAGGTAAGAATTTTAAGCAGTAAACACTTTAATACTATGGTAAATTATTATCTTATTGCATATTAGCGCCGCGCTCCCCTATAATTCTATAGATATGGTAAGAACCAATTAGTAATATAAGAGTAATATAAAATAATCAATTGTTTTTCCATTAAAAAATTACGTCAAATTTTTATGACAAATAAATCTTTTATTATCATTTTTAATTTATAGATCGTACTAAGATGTCTGTCTACAATAATACGTATGTACTACATCCCGCTAAGAAATTTTCGACAACCTTAGGACCTTCAACAACAGTTGTAAAAGGATTACATTGGATTATAATTATTTTCGAAATTACCTAAATCCAAAGCTGCATTGCCCTGCATTGTTTGTTTAGGGCTATAGGAGATTACAAAATGATTTGAACACACTTTCAGGTGAAACCATTTTAGATATTGTCGGGTGTGTAATACTTGATTAATCTTGTTTCAACATTGTCATAGGTATATAGTCCGAGCCAAAAGTGAATGACCAAAGCAAGCGTGCTGTCAAGTATCAATCCCTGTTACAGTAAAATCGGCGTTCTTCCTTTGGAAATAGATTTTTGGTACTGGTTGCTTCATTGATTAAAATTTATTAATAAATAATTCTTATAAAGGTAAAAAATAAAATATATTTATCTTAAAGTTTTAGGATTTTCCAAAATTTTTTAAATAGTTGTTTCCGGTTGGAATCGTCAAATAAGATTATTAGAAATTGATAGGCATTTCACATATGGATCAAAGTGAATCTATAAATCTTTATGCCGCTTAACCCCACTTGAGAAATATGCTATAATCCCTAATAATAACCGAAAAACTCAGTTACACTTTTATAAATAATGTATTTGAATTATTGTAGATTCCCTTTCATAATATTGAAATCGCACATCAAGTCTCTATTGAACGAACTAAAATCCACTATAAGATCTAAAGTGCAAGGACTGTGAGAAGAGGAATAGCAAACAAATCCCACAACAAAATTTCACGAAATCAAACTGCAAGTGAAACCTCGCAATAACTGAACGTTCCGTCCAAATTAAAATATACCGCTTGCGGTTATACTAATATAACACTACCTACTTTCAAAATCTGTACCTCATTAACAGCGCAATATCCGTATTTTATTAAAATGTCGTCCCAAGTACCAATTAGAAACAAGTACCAATAGTATTTAAATGATATCAATATAAACTATAAAATGTCCATTGCGTGTTGCTAATAAACTAATAATCCAAGAGGTTGATGCGAACTTTTTTGTAAACAGAAAAAGAAATTGAATTATATTGGTATCAAATACTTTAGACCTGCTTCAAATAAGGAAGAGATAATTTACAGATCGCCATTCGCTGATTTTGTCCAAATAGGGTATAATTTAGGAAAATGTCGGTAACTATTTCACTTTCAGAAAATAGAAAGATCGTTTATAAAAAGTAAAACTATTGATAGGCCCAAGTTTGACTCTTGTAGAACAACAGATGTAGTGAAGTAAGGTTAAATAAAAAACTGTTGTAGGCATTATACCTAGCTTTATATTGAGATAATATTTTATTCAAACAATGAAATAATTACTGAAACCAAAACGTTCCAATTTGAAGAATTAAATAAATTACACTATTAATTATGCAATAACTTTTTATAGAACAAAAGGTAGACTTGGAAAATAAAACTTTTTGTTGAAATAATCTTTTCAAAATTCCCAATTTTTTGTATCCTAGAAAATTCGTGAAGTATTCGAATGGATGTTTACAATTTTGCTTTTGGAATACGTAGTATTTTTTTATTCAGAAGCAGGAATTAAGAGGAATATTGATGAAGATAATTCTTATATTTTAGAACATATATATGTCATATACAGAGTCATTTTTTTAATAAAAACTTGTCATGCCTCTCTAACATGTACACAATTATTTATAATATTGTCAAATATAAGATTTCCAAATTTATAATCAGTAATAATTTCCAAATATTTATAAATTTAAATATTTAATAGTCGAATGAAAATATATTTTGAAAAGAATTATTTAATGTTAAAATTATTATTGATTATAAATTGGAAATTATTACTGATTATAAATTTGGAAATCTTATATTGGACAATATTCCACCAATTAGGAGAGTAATTGTCTTTTTTACTTTCTCGATATTCATTAAAATTTTAATCGTTATTACCTCAGTTAATCTAATTTGGTCGTAGGAAAATCAGCCTGAAAAAGTATTTTTACTCTGGGTCAAGTTGTCTCCCAAGAAGTCAGTTTTACTGTTGATAGTTATTAAAACGGTTAATCTGTCGTAAAAGTTGATAACCTTAAAAAAATCTGGAATCTCTTAAATTTATGATAATTTCTGGTCTCCTCAATCTTCTCAGGTAAAGGTTTTGTGGCTTCAACTGAGATTAGATGTCCAATATAATTTATGGGTTAGGAGGGAAAACTGCTCTTTCAAGCAGTCAAAAAGTATGGTCAGGCAATGCTTGCACTCATTTTCTTCTTTATAAATCACCATAATATAAATAATACAATACTATCGAAAAGATTGTCCTTTATACATAGGAATAATAAATGCATTTTTTAACACTGATAAAACAAAATAAATCAGAATTACCCTGATTATAGCTGTTAAGTTAAAATTTCGAATGCTTTTCTCTGCTCTTCCTACGGGTTAAATGTCAGTTTCTTTAACTAGAATATTATAGCAGGTAATGAATAGTTTTTCTTAGCCTAATTTATCTATTTCTTTCAGCAGCTGACTGACTGCAACTATGTTTTCGATTTTCTCAATTTATTTTTTAAATACCTCTTCTCGTCCATCATTTATTTTAACCGTTCGAAGTTTCAATTCGCGAGATGTTTTGTCAGATTTTATATAAGATTTATAACCTTTTAGTAGTTTGATTGTCATTCGTATTGTCTGGCTGAAATTCGCATTAAAAATCTATCCTTCTTTAGTCATATGAGAAAGTGAACAATATGAAACACGACTGACGGAATTCGTTAGTTACAATACAATTCCCAATGTTGGTAAGATAAATAACATGCTTTATATAGACAAGCATGAAATTGAAATACACGAAAGTTCGCATGAAATTGTAAATTGCAGGTTACTTAAGGATGAAAATAAGAAAAGTGGAAGACAAGAAAAGCTGTATGTCCACACAAACAAAACAACGGAAGGAGACTTAGGTCAAACTGTAAAAAGTATAAATGTGAGTTAAGAATAAAATAAGTAATTGTTGTTGGCCTCTCCAATAAGGATCTACTAAGTCAACTTATAATTGCATTTAATTGAACTTTTATTCCATTTAACCACATAGTAAAAAAAGATAATAAATTCAAATGCCAAATTATCACTTTACGCAGTATTTGTAGGATTCTAAATAAAAGTTATGTCACAATTTGTTTTTTAAATTAAAATTACGTCTACGAAATTTCAAATTTACATTCCACCATTCGATTTTCATATTAATTTACTTTTAAAAATTTTAATTGCTGCAAATATGAATATAGAATATACTGTATATTCTACTTTCGATCTACGGTCAGTTATAAGTAATAATAATATTAACATTAATACTAAAAATAATAATAATAATAATAGTAATGCTAGTCACTTACCTTTTTTTCTTCAGGGTTCAAGCGAGTTCCATTTTGCTTTCTAACTTAAATAATTGTGGTTTTTAAAATATGCTGCTTTTTTAAATATATATATATATATATATATATATATAAAAAAAAAATCTTCAAAATTTATCACCCTTTTTTCAGCACTTTTTTGGTTTGTTTTGGTTTATTTTCTCTGGATGATGCTGGATTATTTTTTCTTTCATGCAGAGCCTTTGAACTACTTATTCTTGGGTCAAACCGTCACAGTTAAGGAAATATTAGTCTATTCTATTTCTTGTTACAAATTTCACGTTTAAAAATTGTTGGTATGTTTTGATTGGTTTGAGCTCTTGATGTATTCTTTGGTTTTCTTTTGGTTTTTATGCTGTAGGTAATTTCCTTGTGTCCTTGTGTCTCAATAGCTTCTATTATAATTCTTCTTTTTCTGTGTTCAATGTTAGCTATTAGCTTGATATTACTGAAGTTTGTGATGTGAGATGTTGTTTTTACTTGTTTTGCCGGCGATGAAATTTCTTCGTCTCTTGGGATAGCGTGTACATGTTCGTCTCTTCTGGTGTCAGCCCTTCTGTTTGTTTGTCCAATATATGTTTCATCGCAAGGTCCAAAAAATCCCAGTAAAGAGCAGTACTTTTCGTATGTATTAAAATTGTTTAATAGTAATGTAATTATCTATTTAAATACAAAAAAAAATGTATTGTTCCCTTATTAGTAAGGATAATTGGTAAATTACTACTCACCTACGAACAACAAAAAAATTCCCATTTAAGAGGTGTGAATTTACAATTGGCTAGTGCTAATTTCGATTTGAATTTTCTATTACAATATTTAAATCAGGAATTTTTAATAATATAATGCAAACTTTCTCACTCTTGAGAGAGAATATTCATTCCGTAACACTTGCCTTGTATGTGTTTTGCATGTATTTTCATTCCACAGCAAGTGATGTAAATGGCGCCGTGGTAATAATAAATTTTATTTTAAATAAAATAATGAATGAAAAATAGAGTGAATTTTTGGTTGTGGAGGAAACACAGTTTGTGGCTTTGTTAGAATAACAAAAGTTTTTTAATTCTAACCTTGTCACAGAAACTACTATTCTACCTTCTAAATATTCCTGATCATATATTGATGGATAATATTCAGTTGTCAATTTGTCCTTATCCATATGCAAATATAAGGTATCAACATTAAATAATTCCGATGAGATGGGTATACCGATTCAAATACACAATAGTATACTTTATCATCATTCGGTTACTTGTACGTTAAACACGTTCGAAACGCAACATTTCTAATACCGGGTGTACCAACAAAACTTTCATATTAATATGATTACTTTCTAATTTTTCAATTTAAGTAGAGGCATGCATTTCAATTATAGTTAAGTAAATTAAATCATATGAGTGTATTATTATCAGAATTAAGAAATTCACCAAAGTACATAACATTACCAAGATTTTTACGAATAACCCCGTATAAAATCCAAATTTCAAAAATTATGTCAAACAGATTACCTTTATACTTTGTGTGAAACTTTATTGAATCTTTTTCGAATAGAACCAGATGTAAATTTAATTATGTCCGACGAAGTTACTTTCCATCTTAATGGCAGATGCAATAAACACAATTGAAGAATATGGGGCCCTGAAAAGCCAAGAGAATTTAATGAATACGAAAGAGATTTGCCAAAAATTGACATTTAGTGTGTAAGGAAAAGGGACAATTTTTTATCCAAGAAAAAAAACAGTTTGTACTATACTGATAATATTCTAGAAAGTATGCACAATTGTAGCAAGAAGTATCACAACGTCGTTTATTTCTAACAGAATTATGTTCCATCACAGTATTCGGTTTTAAGCAAGAAACTGTAATTAATGATGGATTGGATAAACTCGGAATAATTGGCTATCATATTTACTGGAAGTAATTTTTCTGTGGGACTAAAAAAGAATATTTGTAACAACCCGATACCAGAAAAATGAGAACGATAAAAAAATAATATATATGTGTGTATCATTTCTGGCTATGGATAACTGTAACAGTTTGAACATCTTTTCGTGGAATTATTCTCATTTTTTTGAGTAAAACAACAAGAACGATTTAAAAGTACAGAAAGACCACAAACTCAAAAAAGCTAAAAAAAAACTATAAGTATTTTCAAGATTATAATTTAAACTAGTTATTAAATTAACAAGAGTTTCCACGAATTCAAAAAAAATATCATTATGCTAGTTTTTATAAAGTCAAAAACTTTTGCCTGAAAAATCTAAATCCCTAAATCCAATTAGAGGTGAGTTAGAAGTAAAGGAAGTATAAGTTATGTAAATGAAATACTTAGGCGTAACTCTATCAAGCCATGGCGACTTAGAAAATGAGATTCGGGAAACAAATTATAAAAGCAAATACGGTAGCAGATTACTTAAATAGCACCATATGGAGGAAAGAAGTCATAACCCGAATATATAAGGCGACAGTGAGACCCATATTAACATATACATCAGAGACCAGTCCAGACTCGGCAAAGTCTTCCTAAATACAACAAAACTCTCAGTATTAAGAAAAAAAAGAGAGGAAAAATTCCTAAAGAAAAAATTTGAATAAAAAAAAAGTCGATAAAAACTTTGATATTATATGCACTCTTAAAGTATGTAATCGTATCTCCTTCTGAAGCGTACCGATAATGTTCTATAAACAAATATTTATTTATATATACAGTATGGTCCAAATGAAAGGAATAAATTCATTATTTCGTAAATCGACAATTTTAATTTTATTTGTTTAGAGTTATTATTTAAAAGCAGAAAATAAATATGTATATTGCAGAAATGCAAACGACAAATTTAGAAAACAAACAAATTAAATCTAATCTAAACTATGCCTTAAGAAGATCGATTTATTTTTATTAAATAAATCTACTCTTAAAAAATAAATAGTTCTTACATAACGTAGGAGAAAACTTGAGTAAATTTATATGTGAATTCGACAACTAAAACGGAGAAATAAAACGTGGACTAGGGTTTGGGATATATAAGTCAATCTGTTCCAGTAGGTCCGGCCAATCAATTTTATTAGTGAGAATTTTGCAGAGACAAATGATAGAATGGATAGAAGTGTTTTTATCGTAAATGTTAGAGCGTAACATTTGCTTTTATTTATCACTGAATCACCTTGGCAAAAGAGCAAAGCAAAGCAAGTGTCCAAGTCTATTTTCATCGAACGTGATCTAGTCTAGATCAGAAAGGTTTTCTATACTGAAAAGGATTACTACAGAACGTTTATCTCTAAATCCTTAGGTACGAAACGATTCAAGTTATGATAGAATTGTACAGGCATATTAGTAGGTCTTCTGACTAGTCAATATCGTCTTTTGTTAGATCTGAGTACTATATTTATGGTGCAGAAGACAAAACCGCAGAGGAAATTGAAGATTACATACATTGGAAATAGAAAGATCTTTGTATAAATGATAAGCACCAAGTGTAGCCGCAAACAGCCATTCAAAAACAGTAGATTGCATGTTTTTTTTAGAGCTATCATATTAGAATTGATAGAAATTGTCAATTTATGGACCACTCCTATCTGTTCTTCAGCTCTCATCTAATTATAATATATACTCATGAGCAAATGTTATTGCAAAATGATTTTTAAATATCTTTCTCTGACCAGTTTCGCTAAATTGTGATATCAAAGAGTGCGAAAAAATAGATATTAATTGATCCTTTCAAGCAACAAGCAAACATTAATTTTATGATTGTAATTTATGTAGGAATAATGGCCAACTTCCAAATAGATATGAGAGGTAAAACAGGATTTTTTCCCAATGGAGTAAAAGTCGAAAACATGAAAAGGAGGGTGAAGAGGATCATTGCAAGTAAGCAAACTGATCCAGTAACCAAAACTTCAAAACAAGAATCAAGAAAGTGGTATGGTCAGCGAACATACCGTAAAGTATGGTCAGACATAACCAAAAAGAGATAAAGAGATTGAGGCCAAATACCTCTAAGGAAAACAGAAAAGAATAAAAAATCCTTAACAGTAGTTGAGATAGTAAGTTAAAAGATCTGGTCCTAAAATAAGGCAGAAATTGGCAGAAAAATAGAATTCGAAAAATTTAGGCACCACCCTATTGGCAAAACGACACTGTAGTCTGTTTACGGGCAAAGCAAATTTAGTCCTAAAAGTCCAGATTAAAGCAAAAGACATTTTTTAAATCAGTTGTAGTTTAACCCTCGTTTCGAATGAAACTTTAGTTACCCGCTTATCATTACATTGGCGTGTATTTTTTAAATATTCAATTAATGGTATCCAGTCTGATTATTAACGAACCCCGCGAGGTTTAGTAATCGTTGAATCCATTAATTTAGTTTCATTTATCTTTGTTAATATTACTTGTTTTTTTATTTTATTGCTAATTTTAACATATTCCTCGCCTGAATAAATAGATTGGAAGGGTTAAAAATTTTTATTATGTCATTTGGGTCACCTAATCCGTGATGAATGTATCCTATATTGGCTCACATCTAGAATCAGAGCTGAAGTTCTGAGAGTACATGAATCTGGTAAGAACCAATGATCTTTATTAATCCAGTACGGCTATTGGCTGATAAACCTCTATATTTGATACACGTCAATCAAATCTACCACAAGAACTTACATGCTCCACTCGGCATAAAATAATACTACCTATTCATTTTTCAATTCAATATCATCAATTTGAAGAAAAGCTAAGTACAATTAATTCATAAGTCATGTTATTAAATTTGGTGTCATGCAAGCCACCTATATTAGAATCTGTGTACTAAATTACGCCCATGTCGATGATGCAATTGAATGATGTTTCGCCTTTATTCCATTGCTCGGAAATCCATAGTAAATATTCCTGGGTTTTGATTTTCTCTTCTGTAGTGTAGCAGTAATTCAAGAACTTGTACAGGTCATCTTACTTGAATTTTCTAGACAGAGTAATTTTACTTACCATTCTTTTAAGGTGCTTCTTACATGTGTCTACTAAGCTCAGTTGCTGTTTAAGCACAAATTGATAGAATCATAATCTACAATAAATTGTCTTTTTGTGTAGTTGTGCACCTCCATCGGTCTTGGAAAGATAGTCTAATTAATCTGCCAGTTTTCCATGAAAGAATGAAAAATGACAGATTGGTGCAATCGTTCAAATATTTCAAAATATTTCCATTTATATTACATTTACTTCATAGAATGCAGAGATATGAGCAGCCAGCGGCTCGCCGTAATTATCCCTTAGTTCCATTTCACTAATCAATACAAATACATGTTTATTAATACATTTTGTGTACAACACAGCAATATTCCGACACTATTTCCATAACATCGCAGTAAACAATATTAATGGGAATGAACACTTTCTTTTACAAACTTGGGTTCTGATTGTTCATCTTTCTTAAACCAGATCATGATAATAGTTTTATTATTAACCGGATTGTATTTATACGTTATGTGACTGAAAAAATAAACAGAACTGTCCTTGTGGTAAATATACGAGTACAATACTACACAATAATTTGGCTCTGATTATTATTATTCCATATAAATGTTCAGTTATTGCTCTCCAAAAGATTGATCATATTATTACAACCATAGCAAACCATCACAAACCGAAGGTATGTTAGGAAAAACTGTAAAGCAAATTCCTATCCTATCTATTTTTTTTATTGACATTTATTTAGATATTTCATGAAACTGATCAACTTTTAACTAGGTAGAGTTTAGCAATTTCCTTTCAATAATTAATTAAATAATCCTTTTAAAATGGAAAGAGAACTCTTGCCTACAGGACACTATCATCTTCTTTACGACATGAATAAAGTAGGTTAGATTAGGTTAAGGCATGAAGAAGGTAGGTCTGGACCAAAATGTAGGCTTTCCATTCTGTGGTGCCGTAGATGTGTTTACAGAGCATATTATTTGTGTTTGAGTTTCTGTTGAAAAACAAACGTTGCTTTAGATTGATCCAACTAGAACTCTGACTTTAGACAAGTACCTGCGGATGTGATCGCAGTGGAAGGAGCTTATGTTCTAAAGTACAATAAAATGGTTCTATAATGCTGTAGAAAATTATCCTATTTTTCTAACACATTATTTGCCTCAGTATTGTATGGTTTGGATGTATCCTCAACATGTTTAATTTTGCCTATAATCCATTTGTCAAATTGTTATTTCATTTTTCTTTGTTCGTCTCCAAAGCGAGTCATTTGAAGATAACTTATTTTAATAGTAGAGCAAATTGATGTCTTTTTCATTTGTATTTTGATCAAGCATGGATTTTTGGATCTTTGTCAAATTATTCCAGCTTTTCTTCTTAAGTTTATACTGGTTAATTATTATACCAAGCTTTACCCTATAAAAAATTGCAAATTGATCCTTTGTTTTGAATCAATTTTATTCTCTAGCTGTACTTTGAATCTCTTCCATAAAGCACATTCCTGGCAAAAGTTGGTAACACAGTTAAGGATCAATACTGCCAGCTCTGAGGTAGGAAAATGCATATTGGCAACTCACAGGTACACACAGTTATTTGTTTATTTCTCTGTAGGTGAGCGTACTGAAAAATGTGTTTATCCAGCATTAGAAATAGAGGCAAGCAAAGAAGAGCAGTGAGGTGTGGTTGTTTTTTTGATGGCTGAAGGTTCTGAAACACACAGAATTTATCATTGCATATCAGCTGTTATGACAAACACTGCACGTCACTGACAAGCATGAACAAGTAGCATAAGAGTTTTTGATAAGGACCTACTTCTTCGATTACAGGGGGCTTGTGGTTGTCGATTTCCTCGTGTCTGGAGCCACAATTAATGCAAAGCGGTATGAAGATGAATAATACCATACGACCAATGTGGTGAGGTATACGCTTCAGTTTGACTGGGAAATACTTCAACATTCTCCGTATGGTCCAAATCTTAACCCTTGTGATCTTCACATTTTTGGATACATGTAGAAAGACATTCGCGGACGTTGATTTCTTTCGGTTGAGGAAGTATAAGAGTGGATGAGGTTGTAGATCCGTCAGCGACCTAAATCTTTGGTTGTCTCGTCTTCCACTGGGATACATTTTTTAATATTATTTTTGATTTGTTTTAGTTGATAAAAAACTGTAAAATATCTTATTGAGCTTCAAAATTTAGATATGTAAATTTAATTTCATGTAAATCTATAATAAAAGTAATGGTTTAACGAGATGAATATCACAGAAACAAGTACTTAAGCAACCGCATTTTATATTTTTGGGATAAAACTGATGTTTTATTTGAGGTATTTACATACCTCCGGAATATATTAGTATGAAATAATATTAAATTTTCATCGTCACGTAATTTCAATAACTTTTAGAAATAGCCTTTTCAATTACATCACGAAGTCATTTAAATTCTGTATACACAATATTTTGTCCCGTGAACGGTTCTGAATTTTCCATAAGTTAAATATTATTTTAATATTTTAAACAACATTGAATGGAACAAGGATAACATAATGCAATGGTTTATAAATAAAAGGACAATTTTTTATGATATACTGTGTAAATACCAGAAGGAAAATTGAACCGTACAGGAAACTAAACCGCTCAATATTTCTAATAATTTGAAAAACAGTTCAGCTACAGGATTAAATTATTTAGAAGTTTTCTAGAGCAGAACCAGTTACTTTAATACTTCTTAAAAGGTTTTGTGAAATTGAAAATTGTTTCAATTTTGAAGGGATTTCAAGGACATTGTATAAGTATTAAATTAAAATTAAATTAAAATGTAGATGAGTATTTAAGGATTACTTGCATGTTGTCTTTACATTTTAAAATTAAATTAGAAAATATCTTGATATAATTAAAATATTTTCTCTTGCGTTAGGGTCGTTATACTAAAAAATGAAAATATAAAAATTAGATGCGGATACTTTATTAAGAGAAACTGATAAAGGAAATACTACTGTAATAATTTTATTAGCTCAGTTGACATAAGAGTTTTTTTCCTATTTTTGGTGTTTTCTATTGTTCTCCAAGCACTATAATTTCTCTAAACTTAACATAAAACTGTATCATACGATCTGGATCGTCTTCCTTCAATTCTTGAAGCAGACTTACTTCGTAAGGGTGCCATTTTTCATTTTTGAGGTGTATATCATTTTCTCTGGCAACTATTCTTGCTAGTGTATGAGGATCTTCGAGCTTGTTTCATCTGGAACAGAAAGGCAACACATTTTAAAATGATTCATTTATATGACCAGTTTCGTTACATTTTTCTATTATGTTAAATTTTCTATAGCGGGAAAGATATATTTTAAACAAGTCACATCCATTTTCACGATGCAAATTTGGAAACTTAATCAAATAACACACATCCAATTTTACTTCATCGCATATTGATATTAGTTTCTTACATTTTGGCTATTAGATGCTATGGAATTCCAATTGTTTACAATTTGTTTTCTTAATTATTTTTTGATTGATATAATCACTTGTTATTATTCTTTATCTATTTTGTCTGTCGGCTACTTCTTGTTTCTTAAATTTCCACATCTTCGTATTCCTGATTAATTATATTAATGTTTTATTCACAATTGTAGCTTCATCGTTTTTTTACAAATTATATTCATTATTCCCTTTTTTTGTGTTTATATGCTACTTTCTGTTTTCGTTTATTTCGTTTCGATCTATTTTTTCGCGATCATATATCTTCGATATTATTTATATTTAAAAGGAATAGAGGAAAGAGCGAGCTTGAAATAAACCAGGAAAAAACCAAATTAATGATTATGGAAGAAATTGATCCAAATGAAGAGAGATCCTTAATACAAGAGGAAAACACAGCAATTTTGAAAAAGTTAAAGAATTAATATCATGTGACTATTTTATTGCTTTATTTTTTATTAGAAATTTAATTATTTCACTAAAATGCTGCTCTTTAAGTTTATGTAAATTTTATAATGAAAAGAAAAAATGTAAGACGCCAGAAATATAAATAACAAACAAGTAAAAATTATTACAAGAAAACTATAAACAAACGATATTACTACAAAGAAAATAAAAATCAAAAGTTGTCCGGGTGGGTTCAATTTCGGAGGTAATTTTTTTTTATCCACAGATAAATTAAAATTGTTTATAGAAATGTATAGGGGGTGTTCAAAAATCAGTTTTTAACTAAAAAAAGGCACTTAAAAATTCCATAATCTTCTCAAAATAAAATTTCCTCTTTTTATTATAAGGGATATTTTTCCTTTTTCAAAAAAAAATTGGAAAAATTTCGGTGATGTTTGCTTCTTTATATCATTTTCATGAAATAATTATTAAATTAATGAACCTATATCAATATATTATTTTACAAATGTTTTTCTTTAACAAATTTTAGTATAAATGCATCCAAAATTAAATAAAAATTACTATAAAAGACTTTTACAATTTTAAATTTACAAATATTTTTAAAAAGTAATTTCCTTTACTTTACTTTTATCATAAGGCAACTGTGACATCAGAGGAAATATCTTCTATGATAAACTTTTTAGTTTATTACCTATTGAATTTTAATGCAATACCTGAACTTATACATTTAAATTTATTAATGAGAATGTGCATGGAAAATAAATTAAACTGAAATCTTCGTGTGATGTCATTTGGTCTTATGACTGCAAGCTTAAACAAGATAAATTTCATATTATTTATTGTCCTTCAACATATGCATATTATTTTTAAATCATATGAATTACTCTAAATTTCGATACAATATTTAATATTTAGGAATACTGATATATCAAAAAACCATTTAGAACTTGATCACTAGCATACCAAGACGATGAAAGCATTGGTAAGAACTAAAAGAGTATCTAAACATTATTGAATTCAAATTGCGATTACAATTCAATTACATTTAAATTTTTTGGGAACGATAATTTAAAACTTAGCAATAAGAAAAATTATCCATTATTTTTTTCCAGAAGTGTATGCATATGGTACGCCCATAAAATGTATGCCATAAAAAGAGTATGGAACTGTATCGAAAGGTTTGCATTACGTCATCAAGGAACCTTGTTGGGTCTCCTAGAGATGAGAATGGTATTTTTCATGTATGTACGTAAAAGAGTAAACGCATGATTTGATTTAGTAATTAATATTCCATTTTAAGGTGTTTGCAAATCTAACGTGAAACAAGCAATTCATTCAAGTTGTCTAGAATAAAGGACCCATATATAAATAAGAAATAAAAAGGTTTTACTTCTCCCAAATAGAAACCGCTATATATTGCATTTTCTACGCATATATACACCAACGTGAAAAATGTTTTGAGCCTGATAAATGTATCAGCCAGCGGTTGTTCAAATATAAGAGGTCAGTGATGCAGAAGGAACAGGCAACTTTTCACAGATGAGACAGTTTTATGGTTACTTTCAAAGAAGTTTACATTTTAAACATTATGCACATCTTCCGTATTTTTGCGAATTAACAAAAATGGTTTCAGATTAAGGTACATATTCATCACATAAAAATCTACCGTTGAATGCCATGATAATTATGATAAATTATTAAAAAAGTTAATGTGTTCTAAGTGAATTAAAACTATGTTGCTTTCAGTGAATGTACACTTTATAATTATCCTTTCATTTTTTTTTACAAAAAACTTTATAAATTCATATTGAGATAGTAATATACATATATAAGAAAACAGCGTTGTCGGTCTTTTATGAAAACAAAGAAACACTATAAATATTGATAAATATGAATGACATTTAATTTATTTGATAAATGGAGAATATTTTATTTAAAAATGCAAGCAGCGGTTCTGTAATAGCAGTTATTTATTGATAAGGTAACCAATATTTTGTTACATAGCCTGAATCTGAAAGTCTTGCATCAGATTGTGCAACCAAAGCAATTTTGTTTCTAATTCCATAAAAATCACAACTCAAATACGAACAAGCTTATGGATGTTTTAACAAATGGTGTAAAGGAAAGAAAGTTAAAAATAAAATGAGAAGGTGTTACTAGCTTATTTCGATAATCTATCTAAAAGTTAAAAATCTTGAATCCTTTGAGCATATTATAAACAACAAGTGTTCTTCGTTATAATACCAAACACAAAGACAAAGGTGTAAATGTATTAGCAGTTTGCAGAAATTTACTTTTTCATCCAACAGACTGGAATTTTACCAACAAATCCAAAATAGGTTACACGACTTTAACCTTGGTACCGATATAAGCTATACGTTCGCTTTATTTAATGATACATTCTTAAGCTCTGCTTGCTCTGCTATCAGAAACACTAAACCTTAAAAAAAACAGCCTGTACCATGGTGCAAATATCTATGTCGGCTAGCAAACATGTTTTAAATATGCACATAACCTGTTAGCATTCAAAAACTCACTCTTATTAAAAAAAGCAAGAAAGAGACCTGGTTCAACTACATTTTATCCACAAATCCCTCAAATTCACTATATGGAATCCAACCTACAAACTTAAAGATTATATAAACTACAATAATAGAAGCGTTAGAACGTAAAAAACTTACAATTCTAAGAAAGATAAATGAGCCTATAAATACATTCCAAGAAAATTTTGAACAAAACAAGAAATTGGATATCATAAAAGAACTTTTAGTTCACAAAGGGATTATAAAAATTATTATTTTCTAAAACCTTATATTCTATATAGATACCTATTTTTAAAACATCAAGACCAAAAAATATATACATATTTCTTTTGGTTATATTCCTTACGGTGTATTTAGCTATAATCACAATCTAGTCAGTGCTGATTAATGAAAAATTTAATTCTAACTAGAATTTCAACTTAATCTGAGGTATACTCAATAGTATTCCTCAGGTTGTTTTTATATTTAAATACTAATTTTGGAATATACACTTCACAAGTTCTGCTTTTAACATGTCCATAAACTAACTCAAAAGGCTTCACGTGACGATAAATTCGAACTTCGCGACTTCAAATTATTTGATGGTCTGGTCAACGTTTCGATTTCCAAATTCCGATGGAAGTCTTTGTTTCTGATCTACCAAATGTCATCTATGATGTTCTGGAACCTTTGAATGATGTCTAGGTTGTTTGGTATATCCCCAAAATTGGATGCCGGAGAACCATAGAGCATACGCTTATTATGTAGTGCCTTAGTAGAGGTATATGCTCTATTTTTTTATTCCTAAAGTTCACACGGGCAGATTTTATCTCATTGAGTTTGATCTTCCTTCTTTTGTCCAGTCATTAATACTGTTGACTGCTGTTTGTAGATTATTAGCAACTTTTTCATTGTTGATCCCTACTGCTAAGATAGCAGTATCGTTAGCGAAGGTGGCAATAGTATTACTATCTAATTGAGGAATAACAGATGTGCACTGTAAGTATAGGACTGGTCCTAGGACACTTCCTTGTAGTACTCCAGCTTTAATCTATCTCACATTTGAGAAAGATTCTTCTTACTTGATCTGAAATATATGACTGAGAGGTGTCTGAATATTGTCTAGGGAGAAATAGTGATTTTTCAATTATATTCGAAATAATAATGAAAAAAAATTTATACCAAAGTACAACATTTCTATATTTTTCAACAATTATGAATATTTCCCACAATAATAGTTTCTCATAGGAATCGCACCTGAACATGCTATTAAAGATGTTGACAACGTTGTTAAGTATTCTCCCATATACAAAGTGTTGACATATCTTTCTAACGCCGCCCGCCATCATAATATCAATTTCATTATAGTTACACAAACTGTTACAAAAATATCCTTTTTGTGCGTCTAGTTTACCTCATTATATTTTTTACACTGAGTATTGCAAAAAAATATTTTTCACTCATTCATTTCATAGCAGTATTGCCAGTTGTGTAGAACACTCTATATAATTTATAATTATTACCACAATGTTATCTTATACATATTATAAGTAATATTTATTAATTAGAATTTTCTGAAGTAAGTTTGCTTTTTCTAATTTTCTTTCTCCGAACATTCTCTTCCTTTTAGCGTCTTTTAATTCTTTCGAAATACTTTGATATTTTGTTATTCCGCCTATAAATCGAAAACAAGACGTTCGAATCCTTTAAGTCTAATTTAATCCAATTTCATAATACATGGGTCGTATTAGATATCCCCTTACTTAAAGTCGGAAGGAATAGAATTAGGAATAGGAAATTGTAACAGTCTGGAGGTATAACCTAATATCTATGGAGCTCTATCATATACATTCCTAATATGACTTTTAGAATTCAGAAATAGTGTTCGGTGTTAGTGCACTGCAATTAAATTATTTTTTTATTTTTTGTGTCAAAATATATTGTCTTTACAAAAATAAAAATAATTTTATTTCAAGTGTAAGAAGTACAAGGGAAAATTATTGAGTATTGTTGAACTCGCTTGCATGTTTTACTGAACATATCAGAGAAGAAGAATGAATACATAAAGAAACAATAAACCAATTAGAAGAGTTCACTCAATCAAGTGCTTCGGTACAGCAGTGGACGAAAAGCTTTCATATCAAGAACATATTTCAATCTTTAAGAAGACTTATCAGACAGAATTGGGCAAGAATTGAAGTATATCACGATGTCGTTTCAGAAATCTACTACAACCGGACAAATTTCCCTAAGTGGGAAACCAGAGTACAGCAAATCCCTTAAAGGATTTAAACAAGTCTAGAAAAAATAAAATTTATAGTATTATTATTGTTTGTGATTATTTACAAATGAAGAATTTGAACGATTTAAATTTTTGTAAGAAGTAAACATTTTCTATTACGTTACTCTAGGTTAAGTTTCTGAGGTAGAACTCAAAGTTTTTAGTTTATTTAGATCAATGGCCGAGCATAGGAAGTCAGATAATGAAAGGTTAATTTAATAAAAAGATATTTAAAATATTTCATTCATACCGACACAGCTCCACCGAAACGTAGAAAATACTAAATTTAGGTTATTAGGTCTACAGAAATTATTAACAACTATCTACTTAATTATCAAACCTAGGAGTGAGGCCGGATTTAGCTGATATCCGGGGGTGGTGGCAAGAAACCTCCTTCCCTCTCATAATTTTTTGAGGCCTTAGTGCTGTAGGGTGACTTACCCTTGTATCTATCCATATAAAGAATTATTCTATATTATATATTATTCTAGCAATAATGGAAACACTTTATGTTACAAAAAAAATTACCCAAAGACGACATAAATTAATCACTTTTTTTTATCGCAGTAATATAACGTAATTATAAATATAATACATTGATATACATTAAAATAAGACCTAAAATAACATAGTGAGTTATGTCCACAAGTTGCGATAAGTTTTGTGTAAATTGTAACACAGTAATTTTATGATTATTTTTGAATTCAGTTCGATGTAAAACAAATATATAGTAAACATATATATATAGATAATTTTTACAGAAAATATTCTTTTTACACCATTATTAAAGAACAGTAATAAGGGTTGAATAAATATAGATACGTCACTGAATTCAAATTTCAGGGGATACCATAGGCGCTGCAGCCATTATATTTATTAATAAACTATGTTATATATGCACTGATGAATCAATTTTATTGTATGTATAAAGCATGTAATATTTTATTTATAAAGAAACGTTTCATTATGTCGCTCTTGCCACAGCTCTGTACACTTTGTCATTCTCCCTACATGTACTAAATTTGAGTGAAATGCCGACAACAAATTAATTTAAGCTCCCAATTGTGCACTGAAAAGTGTCAAATGTGTTGGATATATTCTGAAACGGAAATATTTATATTGTATGAAATAGTATCTCGTTACAGATAAGTAAATTCGAAAACATTTATTTTCGCAAATAATAAATAACTAATAATTAATTACTTGTATACACAATATTATCACTTTATTATTAATTAAGTTAGCTGTTTTTATGATGAATTTTGGTAATATGATTTCTTTTTTTGATCATGATGCTAATGATTATCCTTTCGTAAAGAAATAATTTATCGTAATTTTTTTCATCTAACTAACTTCTTATTACATATTTAGTAGTCTTGTTCGAACAAATTGTACTTTTAATTTAATAAACGATCCGGCATTTGCTAACATATGAGGGAACCCGCGTACAACCAGAAATAGATAGAACGTTGGCAAATAAAAAAGATAAAATAAAGAAACTAATATATTATCTTAAAACCACCAACCCCCAGAAGCCCAGTCGACCAATTCCATCTGCCAAGAAAAATAGGGCGCGTAAGAATAACCAACATAAAAAATATACACTACACTAAATTACAAAACCTATGAAAGTACTTCTGGTATACAGTTGATTACTCACAACTAAATTACTCAACAGCCGAAAGTATTTACAATTTTCTCTCTTATATTATACTGCAACTCTTATAGAAAATATTAAAGTTTTAGAAGAAAATTATGATATTGCTTTTGATAACTACTTCATTAGGAAAAAAAATTTAGCTGAAGTAGCATCAGAGCCAAATAATTAACTGATTAACTACAACCTGTCTTTATTTATAATTTGGAGGAACTAAAATTTAAACTTACCTAGAGTAAAAAAAATTGCAATGTTTTTAGTAAGAAGATATATCTTCAGGTATACCCAAAACAGAATTCTACCCTAATTAGGTATCGTAGTTTTATAGAAATTAAATTAAATTAAATATTTCTGGAAATGTTGTAAAACGGTATAATGTCATAACTTGACTTTGATAATAAAACCAAATGAGATAAAAATGATCAGCTTAAATTTGCGAAAAATATAATTTTAATTTTTAAATTCTTTACACAAAATAATGTTTGTTTTATTCAAAATATTTAAAGAAAAAAAGTAATTATTCAAATTATTGAAGAAACTAAAAATAGTCTAATCAAGTTCCTTAATCAAATTAAATTTTCAGTTCACATTTTTGTTTTAAAAACTTTTTATTTTTTTTTGTTCATTACAGTAAAATATAATTGAAAATTAATTAAAACAAAATAAAAATTTAAAGTGATTTAATTTAAGAAATCATTTATGAGATTATAAATGATTTAATTCTATAATTTAATAATAATAATAAGTTAAAGTTATAAGCTTAATAAAAATGTTCATTAGAAATATTCGCCATATTCATATGAAATTGTATAAAAATCCACTACTTAATTTCAGTCGTCTAATGATATTTTATATGATATAGAATAATAAGTAATTAGAAGATATTCAAGTACAGTAGGTATAAAATTTTATAACATTGTCCAAAAAAAATCCTGGACGACCGGCCTGGAATTACATTAATTTTGACTTCCAATGAAAAACTTATGAAAGAATTATTCAAGAATGGGTAATATCTGCTGCGGTTACTAATCTAATATTTGACTCAAGAAATAAAATGATTTGGTTATCAACATTAACAAAATGAAAATAAAACCATTAAAGCTATTGTTAGGAATCAGATAAAAATCAATATATTTAAAATCTGACTTTCAAAATATCATTAGTGAATATTTGTTTCGGTAGCGAATATTCGATTATTTATTTTATCGAAAATACAGCATTAACATTAAAGTAATAATAATTCAAGTAATTTCAATTAATTGACGTTGAAATAAATTAGGATGGGCAAGTTTATTAAAAATAATGTAAATACAATATTTTTAACTAAAAAGTACTAATGACTAAAGGTTTATTAGCGTTGGAATGAAAATAATATAATTATTCCAATAAGAAAGAAGTTCTATCTTCTGGTACAAATTTTTTCTTACTCATATTTCTAATAATGATTAAACTTTATACTTTACTATACTATACGTTTAGGAAGTTCATAATAACTATGTTAATCATTAAAATAACATTGATTAAAGAGGTATATTATGAAATATTTCAAAAAAACAATCGTAAATATTTTTATGAATTTTAACAAAATTAACTAGATATTCGATCATAATAAAATTTAAATATGAGTACATTTTTTTTTGGAAAGACAGCCCTTACTTACACTTTAAGATACTCGTGTATCTGAAATACCACCATGATATTATTAAATTTAAAACCACACTTTAAAAGTTATTAAAGAATATAAACTGTAAATAATACCGATTTATTTATAATGATTATTAATTATACTTATCTTAAATTTCTATGATTTTGCAAAGCTTTTTAAAAATTCTTATGACATGTTTCACCTATTGGTATCATGAGATATGACATAAGAAATTTATTACATATTACAAATATGTATTTACGGCGACTTTACTTTAACGTAGCCATTAATAAAATACAAGCTTGCACTAACTGTTACTAATAAAATAGATAATGCGACCACAAAATTCTGTTAACCTAAATAGCACTACGTTACGGCTTAAAAAATTAAGGTATATTAAAAAGCCAACAAAAAAATCTAAACATTATAAAAGAAAAAACATACAGGCTGATCAATAAAAATCAGATGGGATTTCAAATTTTTGATCACTCTATATCAAATAGTTTTTCATGTCATAGCATAGAACTTGAAAAGTTAGGAGAGGGACATGTAAGCCGTTTTTATTGATTTTCAACGTTTTAGCTGCTACATACATCTAAATTAAAAAAAATGTGATTTTCAGGTGGCTGTAGATTCTTTATTTAACATAATAAACATGAAGTGTGATACATCGTTGAAATTAGCTCGGCAAAAGAGGTTTATAAAAATGTAAAAATCTACGGAGTATTCCATTAAAAAAAAACATATCTTTGATATGCTGTGACTTTATGAGACACCCTGTATATTACGAAATAATTTTAAAAATCTTGACTATCTATAACTTTTATTTAAAACATTCTTTCCTATTTCCCAATGTAACGGAGATATCAAACTTCGGGGTATAAGTTGAACTCCCTGTGTGTAATAAAAATGAAATATTATAAGCTTATCCAATTAGTAAAACGAAAATAATTTTTTGTAAATTTTATGTAATAAGCTCATATGCCATTTTTGACATATAACAAGAATTTAGTGAGTAATGTTGAATTTAATTTAGAATTGACAGATTAAACGGTCACATGAGATTATTGAATTTCACACTGTATTTTAATCTTGGGGTAAATAAGGTTTTTCCAATTCATTAAGAAGAATTTGTATAATATTAAGGTCGCTTCTAATATGATTTATAGTAAAGTTTATTAAATTTCTATAAAGTTATAACAAAAGTTAGAGGACATATCTCTATAGAAATATAAAATATACAAGTAGGTAATTTAAACTATCAATGAAAATTGTTTATTGTAGATTAAAGAATAAAGTTTAAATTTTTAAACTGTAGAACAATGTATTGAGGAAACGTATTCCATAATTAAATAAAGGATATTTAATTTAGTTTTAATTATTGTCTCTACCTCTTCTTTATGGAATGTGTTTATTATAAATGTAAAAGATAAAATATAAATGCCACGAAATTCTTAAATTCTTTATAATATTTTTTGACTATGTTAAACAACATTGGTTTCATCTTTTAAAGTAGTCGATATCTACAGGATGTCCGCACATTTTTATGGAGGAGGTGTAAAAACGTATGCAGAATAAAAATATCTTATACATTTTTTTCTAAAGTCAGCCGTTTTCAAAGAAATAAATATTAGTATTTTACATCTATCCAAATATTATTTACCGAACTCAGTCAAGTATTAATAATGGTTTTTTAAACGTAAACGTTAAATGTATTCTCAGCAATTATTACACGATCCAAACGTTTTCTACTACTACTTTTTTTAATACACTACATGGTTCCAACAATCTTTGGTACACTCATACAAAAAATATCGCGATATTCTTGATTTGAATAAAATGCCATTTTTCACTGAATTATCGAAAATACTGTACCAAACGACAAACTTGAAACGATTAACCGATCCGAATCATCTGCAAACTAACACAATTTTATGATTCATCAGGTACGTTTAAATTTTCGAGTAAATGTTTAAAGTGACTTTTTGTGTAAACTATAATGATGTTAGAAAAAAAATATTAGAATATTTTGTTGCAACTGACAGTTTCTACGTACCATTTAAAGAAATGTTAGCGGGCGTCCTGAATTTAAAGAATTCTAAAAGATCATGAAATTTTAAGACAAGTATATTTTATCTTCTCTATTTTTTATTAAAATTTTATTTTACATGAAAATCAATTTCAGTAATTGTCAAATGATAAAATAATTTCATAAAGTGGTATTTATTTTGAAATATTATAAAAGCGACATCAAAAATATGACATAGCTCTCTTCCAGTTCAAGACGTCATACAGTTCACGACGATAAATGGTAATAACCAAGGCTTCTTTTAATAAAGTGAAAAATTAAATATGCTTTAATCTAAAAAGAAAATTAAGTGATTCTCTCTTTCATTTTAGAATGCATAGAGTCCACATCGTTGAAGAGTTGAAAAGTCGTAGTTTACTTAATAAAAAATCTAGTTTCGTTAGTATTGTCAAACAAAATTTTATAAATAAATTTTTATTCAAGAAAACTTTACGTTAATTTATTATAGTGATGGGTGTTTATGTTCCACCCAATATTAATACAGACAACTCCGTTTTTGACGGTGTCGCCATATTCTCATGGCACAATGTGCGTTAAAATGCTTTTTGCAGACAGAGGGTCATTTATAAAATTCAGTATAACATTTTCTAAACACCTTTGGATTACGAAAAAAAGATATAGATTCGTAAAGTATTAAATTCTGGACTGTGTGATTTTTAATTTTTTACGAAGTGAATACATTTTTTTAAGGTTTAATAACTTACTAAAAAATAGAAGAAAGAAACCAGTGTTAGGTTTTCCTAAACAATTTTGTATGCAAAAAGATATTCTGTAACTTTTTAAATAAAAAGATGAGAATTTATATCCCAAACCCTTAAAATAATAAATCTTAAGGGGATAGCTCTTTAATTAACGCTTTTTACTATTTACCGCTGCAATATTTTGTCCTGATCTAAACGGTTGCTAGGTACTGACTTGAAGCTTGGAACAATAAAAGTAATTATTGCCTATATGTTTAAAAAAACAACAAGCCATTCGAAAGATATTAAAGGTAATAACATTTTAAACCACACTGTATAGTTTGATAATTCGTACAGTAAAAGGGGCGATAGGAAATAATATATATTTAACGACATTTTTATGTTTGTTTCTGACTAGTGGAAATATTCGATTTCCGTCTTTGCGTCACGAAAATGTAGTAAAGTTCATCCATAAAAATCTCCCTTCATGTGGAGTAAGTTTTTTAAAACTCTTCCCTTATAAATATTCCATGTGAGTACGTGCATACATTCAGAATTTCCAACAACGATACTTCGACAATTTTTTATTTACATTCGTTGGTACAACTTTTTATTGACCACAAAATTCAAATTATATTGTTTGCTATACCTTAAAAATAAAATAAAGAAGAGACACATTAGGAACAAAAAATTTATGAAACACTTCTCTTCTTTAGATACTTATTTATAGCAAGGAAGTACGTATTGAAATTGATGAAAATGTCCATGAATTTGATTTAATTATTCGAAATGTAATCAAAAGTCACAGTTAAAAGTATCCCTGGATAGTATTTAATTTCCACAAGAATGTATGGAAGAATGGAATATCGTATAATATTCTCTAAGATTAAAAGAGATGGAAATGAATGTAAAAATTACAAAGAAATTACCCTAATGGTAGATATGCCAGGAATAATAGAAGAGGATAATAGAAAACAAATGGGGTGAAAAACTAGAGCTAACAGGGTGTTCCAAAACTCGTCTGTCTAATGAAAATCTCACATGACATATATTTTTGTCTATTTAATCTAAACTAGCTTGATCCAAAAATGTTTCTATAGGAAGTTGGAGCTCTTTGAAAGTAGTTGAAAAGGAGTTATCAAAAAAGTTCAAACTTGGCACACTGACCGAACTTCTTTGATAGAAATAAAAAAAAGTTTTATTTTTCAATTTGTTGATGGGTATTTGTCATCTTTATGAGAACTGTTACTAACTGGAATGTAGTTTTTAATAAAAATATAAAAACTTAAAACTACGATACAATGTGTCTACTTAAGTTGAAATCCAATGGAATAGCCTTTATTATTAAATTTTAGAAAAAAGAATATTCTTCATAAACATTTTGTATGGTCTAAAACGTAAAATGAAATCAGATATAAAAATTTCTGGAAAATCTCGTATAAAAATGAAAAAATTTGATATGTGATATAGTATATTTTTTTTTCTTTTAAGTATTTCATATGGTTCCAACTTATGTAAATATGCTTTATAAAAAAAAAAAAATATATATATATATATGTATATATATATTTATATGTTGTATTTACTGGCACCCTTTAAGATCAATGTGTATGCAGCACCCAGTGTATATTGTGTGTGTGTGTATATTGAAGTTCTGGCACCCAAAAAAATCATTTCTTTGTGGCACCCTATATATATATTTTATTTTTAATACTGCGAAAAGTAGCACCCCGCGAGGTTGTCAGATTTATGGTGCCACTTTAAAAGTAAATATCTAATATTATATACATATACATTGTTTTTGTCAATAGAAACCGTTTAGTAATCTCATGACTCATGACTCAATGAACCGCATATATTAGCGCGCGTAATGAACGTTAAAAAAATGGGTTTTCTTTTTTGTTTTTTTGTATTATTTGTACGTTTTAAAGAAAGTACGGGAATTGATGTGTTACCATGCACAGAAGGTGTGAATGCAGCGGGTGTGGCCTTAGCGCAACGAATATTAGAGAATTCAACACCGCCTGGCTACCGGTTAATAGAAGCTGAGCCGATAAGTCAGACAGGTATGTATAAAAAACAGATATTGTCACAGTTGTAAAAATTATTCTTAACTTTTATTGAAACTACACCGCTCAACTTAGCTTGGCAACCACATCCAAATTATACCTGAATATTTCCTTTAATTTTTTTTACAATAATTTATCTTTGTTTTTTTTTAAATACAGTTCTTTAAACTAGAATGAAGATATATAAAGCTTGGCATTCTATATTATACTCTTCACAGTTTAACATACCCTTCCTTAACGCCCATTTCTAATCAGATATTTTTCAGAATCAATAGGCTTCATTCACATAAAGCTTGATTTTTCCTGAAGATATCAAGTTGATATCGTTTTTTGTTTCTGAATTAGGATTTTTTTAAATATTTCAACCCCCCCCCCTTAACCCCCATTTTATTCAGATTTTTTTTTCAGAATCTATAGGCTTTATCCCCTTATAGTGCTTGATTTTTACTAAAAGTTTCATGTTGATATCGCTTTTCGTTTCTGATTTTTTTTTAATTTCAAACCCTTCTTAACCCCCCATTTTTATTCATGTTTTTTTCTAAATCAGGCTTCATCCCCTTATAGAGCTTGATTTTCCTGAAGATTTCAAGTTGATATCGTTTTTCGTTTTTGATTTTTTTAATATTTCAACCCCCCCCCATTTTGAATTTGATTTTGTTTAATCAATAGGCTTCGTCTACTTTCAGAGCTTGATTTTTCCTGAAAATTTCAAGTTGATATCGTTTTTTATTATGATTTTTTTTATTTCAAACCCCCCCCTTTACCACTCCATTTTTAATCAGATTTTTTTTAATCATGAAAAAAATTTTTTACAGGCAGAAACCCACATCGGTGGATTTGGCGTTTTGAACGCATAGATAACGTCTATAATCATAATTGTGACTACCTCACTTCTGTGCGAACGGACTTCTTACGAATTTGTCCTGCAGGGTCAGTAATAAGCCAAGTAGGTGTGGTGGATAACCCCAACAGATCATGTATTATGGTTCAATTTTTAGTAAACTGTGGATGCAGAAAAGTTCCGAGGAGAAGAAGAAAAAGATATGTAACAGAGTCGTCTTATTGTTCTGGATTGCCGAATCAAATTCAAATCAACCTTGTATAATATCAAAGTTTCTAAAAAATATGTTATGAAATTTATAATTATATTATATTGTATGATAATAAAACAACAAAGTTACTTTCTGCATTTCATTTTATATTTTTGTGAAGTTCGTCTTATGATCTAACAAATAATAATTTCTTGAGTTAAAAATTATTTAATACATTATAGTGTTAACAAGTAAGATAATTTTTTTCAAATTGATTAAAACATCCATTAAATACAAAGGTAAATTTGACCTTTTATTAGCTAAATAAATGTTTTAATTCTCCACTTGAGTTCACTTAGGTCGGATGTCACAAAATACAAAACTTTCAGGAAAATGAGAGTGCACTTAAGTCACAGGTGACAACAGACTTTAGTGAATTGTAATATTCTTTTTTATTTCTATGGACTTCATCTGTTGGTGCAACACATAGAGCATTGCGCAAACCCAGGAAAACATTTTTTTTTATATAACTTTTAATATAACTCGAACTATTTAACTCGTGGCCTTCGTGATATATCTATATTTAAAACAAAATCTTAGCACTATAATTACAAGTAAAAAATTCAACAGGCAATTCGATAGCGAGGGTGGTCCTGATGATGGACCTGGAGGAGGTCCATTCTCCCCGTCAAGTCGTTTGTTGAAATCTTTACCCGTAAAGGTAGAGATAAAGTTGTCTATGGCTGAGTTGCTATAGTTGCTTCAGTGTAGAACCGCTTTAAAGGCCAGTGACTAAAATTGTAACTTCAAGACCAAAAATTCAAAATAAAAAACTTACTTTTAAACTATTGTCATACTCAAATATCTGCTCCTCAAAACATATATCCGATTCTAAGTTTAATAAGTTTGAATTACCACGTGTAATATTTGACTGCGCCAGCTACATAAAAAAGTAAAATTATTTTAATGAACTTAAATAACATCTATATCCACAGTGTGTCCCAAAAAATTCAAAAAAATTAAAATTAACGTCCTTTTTTTTAAAAAAAATGTAGACAATTTGAGGCTGAATTCGAAAATCCACTTTAAAAATTTTTTTTTTCAAAAATGTAGATTTGCCGTCTATACGCAACTTCAGATGTCACGAAAATTCAAAAAATTTAAATTTAACGTCCTCTTTTTAAAAATGTAGACAATTTAATGTTGAATCCGAAAATCGACTTAAAATTTTTTTTTTCAAAAATGTAATTTGCCCTCTATACGCAACTTTGGATGTCACGAAAAACCTTCTTCGACTTTGAGATATTTTCCAAGTCGAAATAATAACGGGTTTCGAAAAACCCAAAAAAAAAATGCAAACATTGATTAACTAGTCTACCTAACATAATAACTTTTGATAAACAAAGAAGCAAAGGTCGTATTAGGTAGAAGGCATAATTGTTCAAATGAAATGAATAAATTCGTTTCGTAAATCATTAAATGTGGAGGAAAATACTGAGACCCTTCGATTTTTATATTTAAACGCGCTTTCCGTGAGATATTTTTTTATACGTGACGTCATCTGTGTGTGTGGGTGATGACGTCATCGATGATTTTGTAAATAGATATGTAGGTCATGCAATACCTCTTTTGAAAGGTCTTTTAATTTTCTATCCAACCATATGAAAATATCAACACATAGGTATCAATCAATAAGTTGAAGTAATTGAGTCCTGTTTATTGTCAAAAAATTTATAAAATTTCATAAAATTAATAGAAATATTATGTTTTGTTCTCACGCATTTATTTTCGGTTATTTTCAGGTATCTAAAAGTACATTTATCGCAAAACCCACATTTCTATTAAAAAAATCATCTATGTCGTCATCACGCTCATACAGACGACGTCACGTTTAAAAAAATATCTCACGGAACGGGCGTATAAATGTAAAAATCGACGGGTTTCAGGAATTTACTTACCGGTTAACGAAATAATGAATTTATTTCTTTCATTTGCACCATACGTATAAGCTTTTTAGAATTTCATAGTATGTGTATCAAAAATATTTTATAACAAAAAATAACAAAATTCCCTTGTTTAAATAATATCTAGACGCTAAATTTAATAAAAATGACGAACCTTTGCTGGAATTATTATTTCCTGGATCACATTAATCTTTGGTGTATGGTTTTTTCCTCTTTTCCTATCAGATTCTCCTTTTTCTCGTAACTCGTCTATCTGAGTTGATGAAGCAATATTATGTTTATAGCAGAAACAAGATTTAAACAAAAATTAAATATGACTTACCGAATGGTTACTGGAATCAGTCGTTACAGAATTTGAAGGTTTATATGAGTCAGTATCGTCCGTGGTATAAGGATCTGGTTCTGAACCTTCATTAAATTCGTAAACGTCATCTAAACAATACGAAATTAAATTGCATTTTCCAGATACGGGGTGGCAAAAAACCGTACTTGGTGTTCGTAATATAAATTAAGTTTTTGTATTTCATTAAAAATTGATTTTCATATTAAGTGGTTGTCCACCCTGTACATGTGTTTTAAAAGATTACAAAAAAAATATGTTCTAGCAATAAAATTGTCATTGTTTAAAGAATTACCCCAATAATAAGGTATTTATTTATTTATTATATATAAATATGTATGTATAGTTACCATTTTCTTGTTTTGCGCGAAGATTTGCAAATATTCGTTTTGTTCTTCGGCTCATTATGTAGCAAAATAATTATGCACTGGGAGCCACTTATTGCACTTTTTACTATGGGAGCCACACACACTAAATTGCACATATACGTATATTAGGATCAACACAAAATTAATATAAATTCGATTATAGAAACCAGCATCTAATCTCTATTAAGAAATGCAAATTTTGCAAAGATAATATTTTATTAGCGCTCGGTCATTTTCGAAGAAGCGATAAAGGCTTTCACACTGTTGCCATGTATAGGGTGCCAGAAAAACATTCAACGTTGAGTTCCATGATGACGCTTTCTTCACCAATTTTATACATCTGTATATACTGGTACGCCCTCTATATAAAAATCGTCGAACAAAAATGCATAAAGTGAGAAAAACCATCAGCAATGTGGCAACCTCCTATTTTTTTGTGTACCGCTTTTAGACTTTCTAGCGCATGCCAGGAAGAAAATATACAGGCGATACCGTGTAGCACCCAAACCCGGGTGCCACTTTGTAAAATTGGGTGCTGCATATACAATGTTTATATGAATTTTGTGTCACATTGACAACAACTATATATATGTATATATATATATATATATATATATATTAACTAGAGTTTTAAATAAAAAAATATAACATTATCTGATCCTATGTATGTAAATGTGTTCAACCAATAAACAAATTGAAGAAAGGCTTTATTTTATGATTATATTTAATGTATTGACAATAAAATTGTAATAAAATATCATCATCCAGTATCCTCATAATAAAACTCAAAGTCAACAATTTTATTTTAGAATGCCTTTTATTACTGTCCTTTCTCGGTGGTTTCCAATTTACTAAAAAATAAATAGCACCAAATTGTTCAGTAACACATGGCAATTTTTCGAATATAAACTTAACAAAATGTATAATAAAAGTAAAAAATAAAATAATTTTTATCTTAAATTTCCACGATTTTCCAAAAACTCTTAAATATTCTTATGACAATTATTTCACCTTTTAGCATTGTCATATAAGATTATAATAAATTGACAGACAAATGTTTACTTCCCAGATTTATTTGTTCATTTAGTATTGTATATTGAGGATATCGTAGATATCTTTTTATATAAAATTTTTCCAAAAAGTCAAGTGAAGGATATCCAATATTGTTTCAATTGTGTTGTTAATTGTAGGTTTATGTTTAGTGCCAATAAGTTGTTTTGCGTAGTGTGACTTATATGTTTCTTTTAATCTATAAGAACGTAAGTGTTCACTATGTATGATTTCAAAATATCTGAGAGTCTGGCAAATATAGATAGGATTACAATCCGGACAGTTTTATTCGCGGCCTACCACAGTAGGCCATGGTTTTTCTATTCAATTTTTATGTTTGCATTTAGTAACATCGTGTGACAGTTTGACATAAAAATTTTATCCGAGTCTGTCAAGTAGTTTTCACTTAGTGTCCTGTAAAAATTTGCAAGTTACCTGTGTTTGAAAAAATCGAGAAAACTGAGATGCCACAAGTCGGTTAACGCGATGACTAAAATTAATGAGCTGGTCTTGGAACTGGTACCTCACGCATCCTACTCCCCTGATTTCGTCCCGTTGGACTTCAGCCTATTCCCCAACTTGGAGAAATTTCATGCGGGAAAGAAATATGCTTCAAACTTGGAAGTGATTGAAGCAGTTATTTTGAAGAGTTGAAAGAATCTACTTACAAGGATGGGATAAAAAGTTTGGACCAAGTGCATTCAACAAGAAGAAGATTATGTTGAAAAATAAAAACAAATTTATTCTTTTAAATTATTGTTTTCTTTGTTAGGCCGCGAATGAACCAACCCATCCTCGTAAATCCCTGATTTTTTAAATTTAGAAACTTAGATTTCTACGTTTGATAAAAATGAACATACATTATTCTTTACTTTAAAAGATATTACTAAAGATGTTGATCGAGGTACAATTTTTGATATTTTGTTTGAAATATTTCCGAAAATGTAATAGTCCTGTATAATTTAATTTCTTTAGGTTTTTGTGGAATATAAGGTTAATGGTAACTTTCCCACTTTTTTTATTGATTTATTTATTAAATGTAATGGATAATCATTAGAGGTAGCGATTGGTTTTATTATATTAATTTCCTTTTTAATCATCTACATTCATTGGTTATTGAAATGTATCATAAATTATAAGCTGCCAGTTTATGTGATACGGGGTGAATTGATTTATAAGGGATATTCATATCTGTATGCATTGGTTTTCGATTAATTGAATATTGAAGGTTGCAGTATACTCTTATGATATATTAATCTTAAGAATTTTATGACGCTGTTTTCTTCAATTTCAACGGTAAATTTTATTTATGGATGTAACTTATTAATAAAATTAAAGAAAAGATATACTTGTCTATCACTGTAAAACCATTCAAAACATCATCAACATATCTATATTAAAATATTTCATTTTTTGAAATATTTGAACCAAACATTTTTTGTTCCAAATTATTCATAAATTTTTTGTGAATATAAAATCGATCTTCGAAAACAAAGTAATTTTGACTTTTACATAAATTAAACAAGTTTATAATTTCTGTAATTAGATCTTGGTTAATGTATTTTTCTTCTAACAATTTAGTTACCAAAATTATATGGTACAATCAGATAAGTCACATTACTCAAAACACCTTATTGACATTCAACGTAACGTACACTTAAGAAAGCATTAAAAACAACAATGAAAATTTTCATATATGCGATAAGAAGCAAGTTATTTGGAAGGATTTGAAATAATGAGACGAGCAGATAAATCTAAGAAGTTCTCCTGTTTTAGATTGCCTTCTCTATTAAATAAATACAAAATATTAACCAAATATGTTAAAAAATGAAAAATATTATTGGTTAGAACATTTATAATACAAAATTAAGTCTGTATATGAAATGCATGCCAATTTCTTATAATCTTTTATGACAGGGTGAAATAATTGTCAAAGGAATTTAAAAAGTTTTTTTTTTACATTTTTAATAGTTAGATTCCACAAAGTAAGATTATAAACAGTCATTAATATTGTAATCTTATCCAGAAGATCCCTTTTTACTGAATAAACAAGCAACTTTTTAATAAATGATCACTTATTTCAATATATCCCGAAAAGTATATTTTGGGAATTAAGAAATACCCAATTATTGACTGCAACATATAGTTGGTAATTATTTAATAGCTGAGATTTTCTTGCAGGTGGCTTGGATACACATAGACCGACAAATGATATTGACAATCCACCGGCATGTCATCTCCAGAGTGCCACGATTTAGTGTGTCATACGATAATGCAAGAACGTGGTTATTGCACGTCAGTAGCGTACAAAAAGAAGATCGTGGTTACTATATGTGTCAAGTCAACACCAATCCCATGATAAGCCAGGTCGGATATCTACAAGTAGTTGGTAAGTAAAAAGTAAAAAATACATATACATCCTATTCTTTCTTTATATAAACAGTGTGTCCCAGGAGTTCGTATTCAAAACATGGAGATGATAGAGGGGCTAAAAATAACGAAAGCATTTCATATAAAAATTATCCGTTACGCCTTTCGTTAACGAACTATAGGGTTCTAAAGTTTGAGATTAAAAATGGTTTTTTATTTAGAACCCTATAGTTCGTTGAAAGGCGTAAGGGACAATTTGTATATGAAGTGCTTTCATTATTTTTCGCCCCTCTATCATCTCCCATGTTTTGGATGCGAACATCTGGGACACACTATATTTATTTTTCAATTCTTCTTGTATCAGCATCTTTGAATCTCCTAATATTTTCATTATTTTTGAAAAACCTCACGATTCGCCCAATTTCAAATTTGTTGTTCATGACCTCAAAATAATTATTTAATGCAAAAAGTATCTAAGTGAGTCTTTTGACAACCTAATGAGTGAAAAAATTCGGTTTATACACGAATTGCATTAAATAATTTTTTAACTGCCGTGAAAGTAATCCTAAAATTTTAGTGTTAATTAAGAATAAATAATTTACCTGCGCACTAAAGTGAGGTAATAAAACATAAGGGTTGTGTTTTATTGTTAAAGAAACGTATTCTGGGCTTTCCTTTGGATCTCGTTGATATTCATTAATAATCATTTCCAGATTGCGAGAAATTTTTTCAAAAAGCTAGAATTTTTCTTAAAATTGAATTTAAAAATCGAAAATTATATGTTATAATAAGTGCCTAGAATACATTTTTCACTCTTCTACATCCCCTGTATCCAGGTGTACTAAAATAAAAACCATTGTTTATACTTGACTGAGTTATCGGTGTTGCCGGCTTTAGTTGCTTTTCGGTAAATAATATTTTAATAGATCTAAGATACTAATATTTATTTCTTTAAAAACGACCGAGTTTAGAAAAAGAATTTATAAGACATTTTTGTTCTGTAGACATTTTTATACATCATCCATAAATATGCGCATTATTTTCGCGGATACCCTGTATAACAATATTTTTGAATTTGTTTAATTCTCATAAAGCTTATATTAATAAACGTTTTTCATGAGAGAGAGAGAGTAATTGATAGACTATTAGAAATATTAATGTTGCAACCTAATCTGGTTCATTTAGCTACCTAAATGAAAATTGAAGGTTATAATATGTCATAAACAATTTTTGATTCCAAAATGAAAAAAAGAAATAAAAAATCCTAAAAATTAGAATTATTGTTTCCGGAAAAACGTCTCATCTTTGGAATATTTCTCAATGTTTCGCCTTGAAGAGGTGAGATGTGCACGGTAGTAACTCAACTACTAAATATAACTAAAAGCGAAACATATCTGAAAAGGAACGTCCACATTACAAAAAAATAAGGTAAAAATATTTTATCAACAACTATTTAATAAAACAACCCTCATCCTCTAAAGCCTCCCTAAGAAGATCGGGTAAGTAGTGAAAAACGGGGCCTTATCTTTTAACTTAAATTAAACTAATTTGGTTTACCAAAACTAGTTTAGCCTTAATTAATTAAAAAATATTAAAATTCAAATTAATTAAAAAGGAAATTTATAGTTTGATTTGATATTAAATTTTTCTGTTTAAAAAAAAATTATTTAAATTTTTCTTTTTGAAAAAAAAATTATTTAGTATGAGAATAATAATTAATTATAAGATATTTTAAAACAATATTTCCAGGGCTGATAGAACAAAAAATAACTAAACTTTGCTAAATGATGTCTGAAAATGTTTCAGCTCTTTAGAAGAGTTTAATGAAATTCAGTTTTTTTTAAAATAACTTTGGCACGAGTTTAGATGTAAAATTCAAATTTTACACATCGATATGGAATGGAAGATTAGTATTTAGATTTTAGTTCGAACATTTTCCAGTGAAAAATTATTTGCCTAACTTTAAAATCAAATTTATAAAAACATTTTAAATTTGCATAAGACTAACTTTTTATGCAGAAGGATACAGAAAATATTTTCTCCACGACCATTAGTGGAATGTGCTAATTCCAAAATCATTCCTAATAATATAATGTAAACATTCTCACTCTTGAGAGAGAATATATATTCCGAAACACTGTTTTGCATGTATTTTTATTCCATAACAAGTGATGGAATGATATTCCGTAATTGTTCTGAACATGGATTTCAAAATTTCGAGTAAATTTGTGGTCGTGGAGAAAATATAGTCTGGTACTCGGTTAGAATAACAAAGTTCGATACGAGTGGAACGTACCGAACGCGAGCGTGAGGGACCACGAATTTTTTTCATTCTAACTTTGTTACAGTATATACTATTTCTTATTTGTTTACAAAAATAAATCGACAACAAAAATCTACAACTATCTTTTCAAGCGTTAAATTGTTAGTTTATTTATAAGTTTTTAATTTTTCTGCTTTGTTAAATAATAATTATAGTTGTTTTTGGAAATTTTGTTTTTGAAAAGAAATAAGCTTTAAGTTTGTATAAATACTTTAGCACAGACTTAAATTTAATAATACTAAACGCATTGCAAATAATAAAAAATAAATTAATATGGAAAATATGAAAGATGCATTCCAGAAATAAAGTGATCTGTATTTTTTAATTTGTAGAAAGGTATGTTTTTCTCATGTGTTTATACGGTAAATGATTTTTTATAGAGTATAATAAAATGATTAATGATACAATAACAGGAGAAACTTAAGTATTTCTTTTATGTTTATTTTTAATAATAAAATAAAATTTTAACACCGTTATAAATTTTTATGGATTATAATACTCAATAAACCGAATTGCTTGTATATTATTTTATTACTAAAAACATAAAGAGCAATATAGCTAATTGAGAAAAAATAACTTTTGCTCCGCTATGCGGGAACTAACGTAAATAAAACCAAAGTGATAGAAGAAAATAAAAGTTTTCATTCTAGTCTAGAAGAAAGAAGGCGTATTATGGAATTATAAGAACCCCGAAATAATTTAAATGTTTCAAATGTGTAGTTTTGTTATTGGAAAATTTACGAAAAAAAAAATGTTTGGATCTTAATATGCTTCTATGGGTAAGATTTGAATATTGTTCCTGTCCGAGATAAGTTATGACAGGCAAAGTACATGTCGGAGATAAACAATCAAAACTTGTGGATGTAAATTCCAAATCTGTGCTTTGGAACTTCTATTAATATAGTCTCATTCAATACTGATGACAGGTGACAGGTACTGATTTTAAAAAATACCTTAAATTATTATTTTTATTAAAATTAGAGTTTATTACATTTATATTCAATCCATTATCAAGTAAAGTTATGATTCGAGTTATGACGAAAATTCGTTTTTTCGCCAACTAGGTACTAATATTTAATTAAAACTGTTTTTTTTAAGTTATAGTTACCGGACCACCATTTACCATGAAAAGAAAGTGTTGAAATTTCTAAAATAAATTGTAATTATTAATTAATTAATTAATAAATTTATCTTGAATGTACAGATCTATTTTTTTTTAATAATGGAAAATAGATCGGCGAACATGAAGTTTTACATGTATTAAATGGAAGGTGGGTCTGAAAATTGCTAACTTTGTTATTAATTATCTTGGATTCTAAATGGTTTAAAATCCTGAAACTTTTTAAAAAAAAATTATTCTGAGCCTATAAACAATAATTTTCAAAAAATCTCTAGAAATGTACTTTTGAGGCTGGAACTACTTCATTTACGAATCATAAAATTGTGTTAGTTTGCAGAAAATTCGGATCGTTTAATCGTTTCAAGTTTGTCGTTTGGTATAGTAGTTTCAACAATTCAGTTAAAAATGACATTTTATTCAAATCAAGAATATCACGACATGTTAATTAATCTAATTCGCGATGTTTTGTATCAGTGTCCCAAAGATTGTTGGAAAGTGTAGATATGTCGAAAAACCAGTAATGTTACTTAGAATAAAGTATTCGCATCTAGAAATCAAGAGCGAGACATCTATGAAGCAAATCCCTTTTTTTTTCTTTTTTTTTCTTACAACTTACCAAATTGTAAAGGAGCAGGGACACGTGTCAAGTAGCTAAAGCAAGTTACTAAATCAAGTAGCTAAATTTAGTTACTTGTATGGTATAAACAACTCAATTTAGTTACTGGATTTAGTAACTTGCTTTAGCTACTTGACACGTGTCCCTGTGACTTAAGTACATCCACTAAATTAGCCACACTCGAACCAATTTTCTTCTTTTCTATGTCTGAAACTTTTACACTAATTGGTGTTGGTCTTAAATTCTTGTTAATAACCTCTTTAATTAATTTTAATTTTTTTTTTAAATTTTGTTCTAGATTTCGCTATCGAGTTCCCCAATTTCTCTATTTTCTAATGATTTTTTCTCCTTCATCCCCAATTTCCTCTTTTAAAGGCTTATCCCTTCCTAACATAGAATATACTTTTTTTGGTTTCATATTTAAATCTTTGATAGGTCTTTTTCTGTGGCTGACATTTATTCTTGATTCTTTTATTGGTTTCTCACTTATGTTCTTTAGATCAATATAATTTATTAGTAGTTTGATTTCTTGTTTATTAATGTTCAGGATACAGTTGCATATGTAACACATCTGGTTTTGCTATTACGTAATAGACTTCTGGCTGTATCTGCATATTCTCTTCTTTATTCTTAATTTGGTTTATTGATTGCATAATAAATCATATTTTCTTCTTTTTATTATATTTAGGTTGCTTGCTTTATTTTTTTAAGAATTATCCTGCTGATTATCATCTTCTATTTTTTTTTGCATGTCTATAGTAGAACATCTACGTACATGTAATAAAACAATATTTATGGGAACAATTATATAATGAATTGACAAATTGACTAATTGTGAACATACTAGAAGTAGGTAATTTCACATAAAACCAGTTATTTATTCGTAATAATTTTATTGCATGTTAACACAAATAAACTCCGGAGCTACAGTTTTTAATTAATCACATTTGGTGTTTTAAAAAAACAATTATTTATGGGAATTTATAACGTGAAAACATAAATAGATTGGAGGGTTTAATTAATCTAACTATATCTGGTCACCCGCCTAAAACCGGTTATTTGTGAAATTGAATATGGTTCACAAAACGAAAAACAATAATTTAATTTATGGACATTTATTCGGGGGACCACTTAGACTATCCTAGCTAGCATCCTGTATTTAAGGAATTTATGGTTCTATTTATGTTACTTATAGTTTCTTTTCTGTTAGGTCCCCTTGTTTGTTCCAGGTACGTTCCTAGAACCGCTATCTGGGACTATGAAGTACCACATCTTGTAAGTCACAATTTAGTTCCACAAACTAGTAACTGCCTCGGAAATTTGCCGTTTCAAAGTAGCAGCGGTTTTAAAAGCTGTTTGAAGAGTAGCCGGGTAGTTGCACTGGATTTAAAAATGTCTTCAAGGTGGCGGGCCTTTGTTGAAGCCAATTTAAGTAGCAAATAGGTAGCTGCTACAGCTTTTCAGTACCAGAAAGTTATTAACCTTTTTAATTTAAAAAATAGGTAACAGGTTTGAACCATTTACTTTTATAAAGTTCCGGTTTCTATACTACCTGTTCCCGAGACTAAATGTGTTCCTTGGGCTTGCCAAAGTGATGCACATATTTATGGATGAGGTATAAAAACGTACGCAGAATATAAATGTGTTATACATTTTTTTTTCTAATGTCAACCGTTTTCAAAGAAATAAATATTAGTATTTTACATATATCCAAATACTATTTATCGAAAAGCAACTAAAGCCGGCAACACCGATAACTCAGTCAAGTATAAACAATGGTTTTTTAAACGTTCTAAAAATAAATTTTTATTTTACTACACTTAGATATTTAAATAAAATGTCATTTTTTACTGAATTAGTATAACTACTTTATCAAACGATAAACTTAAAACGATTAAACGATACGAATCTACAAACTAACACAATTTTATGATTCTTCAGGTAGATATTGCTTAGTTGCATGACACATATTTTTATTAAAAGTGTGCGGTGTTACCACCAAAACAGAAATCTGTATGGAAACACGATATTTTAAAATTCGGTGGATTAACTTTTATGAGAGAATTTTCTCACCACATGATTATTATAATAAATGAACGCATAAGGAGCATTAGAAAGGGCTCGATATATTTTTTATTTTTTTTTTAACTGATCGATAAAGTTGAAAGTCCTGTTAACTAACAAAACTTATGTATTATAAACACAATTCAGAGATTTACTCTTGCTTAGTTCCTATACATTATTGATTATTGCTGTCTAATTATTAAAACGTCGATGTTTTTTACGAATACTCTATGGGAGAAATTTCATATCTTCTTTAACAAGTTCTTCTATAGAAGTAGCAATATTTTTTCCGGATCCAGAGACTCACTTCTAATTCCTTGTACGTTGTTTTAACAATATTGCCAAATATAAGATTTCTAAATTTATAATCAGTAATAATTTCCAATTTATAATCAATAATAATTTTAACATTAAATAATTATTTTCAAAATGTATTTTCATTCAACTATTAGAATATCTATTTAATATTTATAAATCATTTTTCTATACAATTAAAATTAGTTCAGTCCAAATTTTATAGCGTATAGACAAAAATAGTTTTTGGAATGCAGTGTTGTCAGAAATTGTTTGTTAAATTAGATTACCTGTGTCCTATATATAGGCAGTACGGGCATAACAAAACTATCTTTGACAGTACAATAATTGATAACAAAATGTTTCGAGAAATCAGGTAAAGTGAGTTGTTCCTTGACGTTAAAAAAATCAAGACCAACTCTAATGAGATGAAGAAATTGTAATGTAGTTAACTGTAACTGTTGTCGTCAATTTGCCAGCATTATGTTGTATTTCCTCTAGATGTTTAAATTATTTTGGGAAAAAGTCCTACGTAGTTGGGTGTTACATGCACCGGTTACTTAGTTTCTGGAAGAAAAACCAATGCTTGCTGGAAGCTTTTTTATAGGTATTCACTCTTTACCATATTTCAATTTCTATGTTTAAAAGGAATCGGAATTGTTGGTCTGCTTCTAACAGAAGTAAAAAAAAATTTAAAGTAATTTGACACAGTTGCCGAAAGAATGATTGAAAAGTTTAAACTTGTTACATGTAGCTTGAAAAGAACTTTGTTTTATTAGGTATGTGATCATTCAAAACGGTGGATGATGAACCATACAGAAGTAAACAGTGATGAATTCTCGCTATTTACTGTTAACATGCGAACAAATTATACTTTCAACTACAAATTGAAACTTGTGTTTCAAAATAATATCCAGAGATATATAAAAATACCTTTAAAAGATCCATGTACTTTATTAGAAGTAGATTTGAGCTATAAAATTGAGTCACAACAACAGACTTGTACAATGAATATTATAAAAAAAATGATTTATTTTTCATAATATTTATTCCTTTTTAAGGTGTCGGTTTGTTGCAGTACAAAATCTTATTCGTATACATAAAAATTTTCAGCAGATTCCCACTTTTGAATTATTAATTTTACTTTACTTCAATATGCTTCAGTTTTTCTACAATATTACCAATTACTTTGTCCCATGGTTCAATAACCTTTTGATATTCATCCTTTGTGGACAACCCACTATGTAACTGTCTTTTTGGCATTAAAATAAAAATGGACTACATTTCAAATTGTTCCCTTATCGGTATATTTCCGATTCGGGTGTTTCCTGTTACTCTTATATTCTTCTCAGGTACATCATCTCATTGACTTTATTTTGCTTTTTTGCTGGTTCGAGAATATAAATATGTCACAACAGTATTGCGATACAGACTATTATAATGATTTGTTGGTAAGATGTTGATGGAATTAAAACTACCTGAACTCCTAAAAATAATCTATAGAGGTACAAAAACTTTAGAGGTAAGTTAAAATGAAACTTTCATTTGAAAAGTAAGTAAAAGAATAGGTCAAACCTACTGGCTTATGTCTTAAAATTACTAACTACTCTGATAGCGAATTAGCTGAGAAATGGATAACAATTCTAGGGAAACATTGTTTTGCCGCATGACGATTTTTATTGAGTTGGTTTTCAGTGTTCACTACCCAAGTATTATCAAGTTTAGTCCCTTGGGCGGCCTACAAAATGCTTCCAAGCTCTCTCATAAGCATTTTCGATTTTCGGTCTCAAATTTAAATTTAGACCAGCGGGTGTCAAAATTGGTTTACAGTATCTCATTTTAAATTTTTCTAAGAGGAAAGTGATCTAATGTTGTCTGGTTTTTTCATCTCTTGACTGTTCTATCTGTCCTTATATTTTAACTTTTCATTTGAAGTTATTATTTGCATATTATCCATTTTCAGTGTTGAACATAACATATTTTCATATAAAAGTGGTTTCATCTTATAAAGTAATCAATATATACAGGGTGTGAGCGAAAATAAGGTGCATATTTATATTTATATTACATTTTTTTTCTAAAATCAGCCGGTTTCAAAGAAATAGATATTAGTGTTTTACATGTATCCAAATGTTATTTAGCGATAAATAACTAGAGCTGACAACACCGATAACTCAGTCAAGTATAAACAATGGTTTTTTAAACGTTCTAAAAATAAGTTTCTATTTTAATACACCTGGATATTTTGAATTGTTGATTACATGGGATGTAGAAGAGTGAAAAATGTATTCTCGCCAATTATTACACGATTCGAACGATTTCTACATTATTTTTTTTAGGTAATACACCATACTTTCCAATAATCTTTGGGACACTGATATAAAATATAGTGGATTAGATTAATTAACATATACTGGTATTCCTGATTTGAATAAAATGCCAGTTTTCACTGAATTATAGAATAGTATATTGTGTAAGATGGTTAGAATGAATCAAAAATCGAGAGGAACCACGAGTATCGAATTGTTATTTTAACCAAGTAACTATATTTTCTCCACGACCACAAATTTACTCGATGTTATTTTATTTCAATTAAAATTTGTTATTACAACGCCTCCATTTACATCTGACATTGACAGTTTTGACATCCATGGTTGATATTGTTTAGAACTATTACGGAATATAATTCCATCACTCGTTATTGAATGAAAATACTTAAACTTAAACCGATTAAACAATCTTAATCTTCTGAAAATTAACAGAATTTAATGTTTCTTCAGATAGATATATATTCCTCGCTTACATGGCACATAGCGTAACTACACTCTGTCAAAAGCCTGTGTTATATCCAGCAAAACTAAAGTATGTAATTAATTTTCTTTCAGACTCTCCTTTATTTTATTTACTATTATGTAACACTGCTGTATCGTAACGTGTTGTTTCCTAAATCCGAACTGATAATTAGGAATTAGAAATAAGGTTATAGAATCGATGTTTAAATTTTATAATGAAATATTTTATGGATGGCATAATTGCTTTATATATAAAAATTAGGTACAATTAAAAAAATAATGGGTTAGAATTGTTTATACATATACATTTCTTTCTACTTATCTTCCAAAAAAATAATTTTAATCTAATAAGAACTTGACAATGGTATTACCAGATACCGAAACCTAGGTAGATTTAAAGATATTAAAACGCTTTGGAAGACTGGAAATTCTAGATAAGTATTATTTATCTTTCCATATTTATTATGAATAATTTCCATAAAGTAAAAGTTGAAACAATTAATTTAATTTAACAGAGATTTTATCTGAATTAAACTTGTAGAGACAATCTATAATTTAGCGTGTGTGATGAGCTATAACTTGAGAGCGGAGTCTGTGTATTTTTCGGCGATTAGTCAGCAACTCTTCTGACTTTGTTTGTCTATTAAATGTGATCACACCTTATTGGTCAATTATGAGGTCAGTTGGTGCTTTTTAATTTAATTTGCTTGTGGCGTATATGAGCGAATTTTTGATTAGAAGTTAAAATACTGCAGTTTTTGTGTATGTGAAGAAATTATAGTATTAAATATTATAATAGATAGTGTTCTTTTATGTCTAGCATAATTGATTGTTACTCAAAAATGGATTGTATTTTTACGTGGATATTGGCTTAGAATTATCTATACATAAATGATATGTGCTTATCTTCTTAAACAAATCAATTCCATCCAATGAAATAACTGATAAACTGATTTATTTTTTAACAACTTTAATGAATATAACTAACTTCAAAATATAAACTTTAACAATAACTTTGCTGCGAGTTCTTGAGTAGTCAGAGAGGGCAGTTTTCATTGGTCAGTTTTTGTCGTGTATATTAAGGAAATGTTGATTGGTTAGTTGTTTCTGTGTACGTGACTAAAGTTTTGTTAGTATATAGTATAGTGATATCGTTTGGAAAATGTACAGGGTGTACTAAGGTGAGTTGAATATTATTTTAACATTATTTGTTTAAATGAGTGAATTTTAAACAAGTAGTACATCTCCTTTCATGGGAAACTTTTTAGGAATTCATTGACAACAAGTCCTAGTGCCTTGTGAGAAATATTTTTTTACGAATTTCAGTGCAAAAAAATGTTTTTAAATCAGGCGGCAAATGAAATAGAGTTTCAAGAAATGTTTCTATGCTATCATTTGCATTATCAACTGGGTGAAAGGTGGAATATTCTCTATTAAGATAAGCAGCCAATGTTTTTTCTTTCTCAACATCTCATCAATTACTAGCAGAATTTTTTATGGGTGATTCGAAATGGATAAAGTAAGCTGAATTTAAATTTAAAATGAAATCTAGGGTGTTTCATTTAAAAAAATATAAATTTGTGCTGTGACTACTTAATGATATATCTTCTAAATTACAAAATAATTTTAAAATATATCACATTTTAAACTAGGTCTATTCTGCTGAGTACTATAGGGATCTTCTATTCTACAAGACTATTGAAATTAAATTAAATAATTAAAAAACTTTTTTAAAACTGTTTTAGATTATAAATATATTTCAAATAATGCTATGTCCCAATATTTCTGTACATTCTGATATTTTCAGGCTTGTTTAGTACATTTGACAATGTTATTTTTTACAATAATCTATTTTTCCCTATTATATAATATAATAGTGACTCCAGAATTATTGTGAAGAATATCACTTTTCCCTTATTGATGCTATACTTGGATAGTTAATGAATATCGCTTGATATTTTTTATCCTTGGGAATGTGTTTAGATTACTATGTCGTAAACTTTGAGATACACCAGAGATTCTAGGCACTTTACTTCCAGAAACTTCAGCTTTTTGAGATCATATCACGTAGATGCTATCAATGGAATTCAGAAGATATTTATGAAGTATCACCTTATTTCGCTATAATCAACGTCACCAGAATAACAAGGAACTCCTCTCTTTTCTAAGTTAGGTTATTCTATAGTCTGTCTGACGCGTAAATTTTCGTATAGGACTGGTTTATCACATCAATCTGCATAAATATCCTTTAGTATAGAATTGGCCCTCGAACTTTATATCCACCAATGAAAGTAATATCTAATACGTCAAACCAGTAATAATCTTTGTATAAGGAAAAAATGTTTATAATAATTTTCTTTGGTTATGGATAAGTTTTGCATAAAACAATGGTGTGTTATAACAGAATAAGCTTCAGTTTAAGCGAAAATCCTTCATTGGCTTCAATATCTAGTTTTACGTCGACGGTAGACGACTTTATTGACTCTTCTTGTTTAGAGCAATCGATAATAAATAATCCATGATCTTTAAATGCTGTGTAATCCAATAGCGCTTTTTTCTGTGAAATTTAAATAGCTCGGATAAAATTTCGTATAGTTTCTCCGAACAATGATATACCCATTCTTATCAAAATTCAATAGGTTTTTTCATGTTTATCTAATGATTTTTTAAGTTCCTAATTTCTATCCAGAATGAATATAGGGCTATTTTCCTTGATTACCTCCATTAACTTCGTTGTATTTTCAGCATTTGTACATTTGGACAGCCCTTATAAATATCTTCATCATTCATTCTACTGCACTGTTTCATAGGACACAAGAAAAATTAGAATTCATTATTGTATTAATGTAAGAATAAAAATTTGTAAGATTTAAAATTGTTCCGATAATGCTTTAAGAGTTTAAGATTGCTCTTTCTTTAATGAACCGCTGCCTACAAATTATCTGAGTTTCCTTAAAGGCTATTAATACTAGTAGTCGGATTTATACACAGTTTAGTGTCTCCGGCATATACCATGAAATTCATGTGTGGCAAAACTGTAAATTTATATTAAATAATAGGTCCCCGAAGATATCATTGGAGAAATGTGCTTAATATTAGTTTTAATTCACTAAATTTGTCATGAATTTTGACAGAAAACTATCATGTAAAGATATTTCACTAAAAAGCTCGTCTCTAATATATATGGTATCCGAATATATACATTAATTCGTAAGCACTGTATCATAGCGAATGGGTTGTTTTGCTTCCAGAAAGAAGTGAAAGGAGTACTCAGTAATAGATCAACTAAAATTAAGTGTAAGTTATAATTAAGCAAGGATACTAATTTTCCTTAGCAACTAACAGGTCGTGGCCGTATGTGCAGGAATATTAAAAGAGTTTCAGTTTTCAAATACAGTAAAATAGCATACATGACATGGCATACAGGACTTAGGAATGGGAACAAAAAAACCTGAACGTTGATTCACTCTTGAGCTGACATGTAGGTCAGTTTATGTTTAAAGGAGTCAGGTGCTCCAATTTATTAGTTTTTAGGGTAGAAGCGAATATACCGTTGATAACAAAATAAACGAAAGAACGAAAAAAGAAAAAAGTATGGAAAGAAAATTGTATATTTTAGGGTGTTGAGTAGGTATTAATGAACGTTAACTTACCTGAGTTGTTGGATGACCTGAAGTACCTTTGAAAGCCCGTGAACAGACCTTCGAAGTTTAAAATCAGAAAAGTAAGTTTATTTAAAGACGATTAATCCTCTAACGAGATATTAGATGACTTTTACTCAAATCTAATGAATTTTTAAGCAAAACTCATTTTTTCTTGATCTAAAATAATTGAACTTCCCAAATTTAGTTATTCATTCAATACTGTATACTGAGGATATTTTAGGTGTTTCTTTATTTCATATTCCTCCAAAAAATCAAATTCTTCTTTTTTGTCACTTATATGAAATACTTCTATTGTGTTATTAAGTGTAGGTTTGTTTATGTTTGATGTCAATGAGAATTTTTATGTTACTTGATTCAATAAATTCATTTACTTTTAATCATTTGTATTTAAAATGACGGTTGTACTACCTTTATCTGTTAAATTATTGCTTTATTTTATTTTTTATAGTTTTTAAAGTTAAAATATCACTATTAATTTCTTTTTTAATTTTGACAGGTTTTTCATTTTTTATTATTATTATAAAAAATGAAGTCATAAAAATAAGATGCAAAAATTGTCTAAAAAAATTAACAAAATGTATCAGTATTTAAAGAAAAATAAATGCTAATGATATTCAACTACTTTTTGTTGGTTTATTTCACACTCGCTCTTTCACCTTATTCTGTGTATTTAGGGCTCTGTAGCGTCTAAAATATACGCCCTATCGTGATGCGGCTATGGTAATTTTTGTTGATATTGATCTATACAGTGCTACTTACTTAGTCCTCTGCCTTTTTGCCTTCTTCTGATTGCACTTGTCCAAAACTTTCTCGGCCTTCCCCTTTTACTTTGTCCCAACATATAGACTTTTATCAACGTTTAGAGTAATAAGATGAGTTAAATAGGCAAATATTAGCATTAGTATGATACAGTACTAAAAACTAGACGTTTTATCTTAACGGGACTACCATGAACTTCAGTTTTTAAATACGGGTATGCAATTTACGATACAGCCTCAATACAAAAATGTATCATACAGTGTTCTTTAATGAAGTCTTGCTGCTAATCTCAGATATTATTAAAATTATGAGCAATAAAATGTAAGATTGTTGTTAACAACAATTGAAAAGGGGATTGGGTATACAATTAACGCTGAAAAATCTAACAAAGAACATCCAGTCAAGGAAAAAATCACAGAAAAACGATACCAGCAGAAACAATGGCAGCTAGTCCAAACAACAACAAAAAAAGTCAAAAATCTAACAGAATTGATACAGGAAGAACAAAAGTAAGGCAATAAAAAATATCTGGAAATGATCACACCAACAACCTAACAACTTTATTTATTTGAAAAGCCAGTAGAAGGTTAAAAAGGCTCTAATAAAAAAACCCTCCAATCAAGAATGATGACAATACCTGAATAAAAATTGATGAAGAAAATTCTGGAACCTTTTCGAAACATCTATTTACTGAAGAAGAAAATGAGATAATTGGAATGTCCCAGTTTAAATGGAACTGCAAGTCCAAAATTAATAGTACAAACATGTTATAATACTTAGAAACAAACATAAAATGGCTCCAAAATTTGCTCTCATTTCTGATAAAAAAAAATCTACAAGACATAAAAATGTTACAGACCAATAACTTTCATATTTAATGCGATACAAAGAATACTGTACTTTCTTAGCACACGGCTACTCATGATTCTTAAACCAGAGAAAAACCAAAAAAATGTATATTCTAAAAACCCGCTACCAAATGCTTTTTAAAGTGTTCAAGAACTGTGTATCAAGGAACTCAATGACAACTACAAAGACCAAAATAGTCTCACAACAGCAACTATTTAGTAATTATATAGGTATATTATTAATAATATTTGTTGAAGTGGAAAATAAATTGGTCGAAATTCATTTATTTACATATTATTAATTCGATAATTCGTTTAATTGTCATCAACTCTCTTTCGGCAAATTTCAAGACAGAGTTTATAATTTCACGAACTTGAGCACTCAAAACTTTTTTTTTGACTGCACTTTTGTAGTCTATTTTTAATATTAAATGCGTTCTACAAACTGAGAATAAATATGACAACAACGTAAAGTAGACAATTTCCAGTATAACATAAAGTATACAAATTAACTGCACGAAAGACGAAGTGAAAATAATTCTCTCTCTCCTATTTTATATTATTATATCATATAAAAGAAAGGTCTTCAACCTTATTACTTACATAAATACATTCAAATATAAATAATCTAATTTTACTTTGTGAAATGCTTTGGGTAAGTCTATGAACAAATGTATATCTCCTTATTTTTTCTACATTGAGTTGTTTCGATAGTTACCTATAATATCATCTTCCAATTTTTATTACTAATAACCTGGTCATTATTTTTTACAGCAATTTTGATATTATTCGCCTATAACAATCCCAATTATCTATCATGCTTGTTGTATTCATTAGTAGAATTTATTTGTTAATATCTGCTATCTGGTCTTAGTTTATTGTTTTGTTCATCAATGCTAGTTAATATATTTATGCCTTCTTTATCCAAAACTGTATTCTATTCCAGCACATCATTTTCTCACTTTCAATGTCAAGGTGATCAATTCTTTTCTGCTCTATTTTCTTATTTTGTATTGTTTGGTTAGTTCCTCTTTTTTTCTTCTTGTATGTTTTCAAAAAACTGTCCATCTGAATGTATACCACTGGTAACTAAATTCTTAGAAGAAAAACCATTAACCAACTTTTAGTTATAAAAATTGTAAACTTATTTAATTTATGTAGAGTTAAAAATTGCTTTCTTTTTGATGAGTAGTTTTATGTTAAAAATCAAAGATTGCCAATGGGTAGTACAATGTTACCAATTCGTCAAATATTTTTTAAGTAAAATTGCCCGGAATGTAATGCTATCTATATTGACCAGAAACTTAAATTTTTTTAAACCAGATATAGTGAACACTTGCGAGCTTATAGATTAAAACAACCAGTTAAGTCACATTACACAAAATACCACTAAACACAAACCTGCACAAATCAATGGAAATTCTTCATATATACAATAAGAAGCAGTATTTTTTGGAAGAATTTGAAATCTACGATATCTTCAATGTACAGTGCTAAACGAACAAATAGATTTGGGAAGTTCGCCTTTATTATATTATTTTCGGTACTAAATATATGTATATGATTAACCAAATGTTTAAAAACAAAAAAAAAGTTTATTGGATAGAACATCTGTAATACAAAATCAAGTATTTATATGAAATGCCTGCCAATTTCTTTAATTTTATATGGCCAAAAATGAAACTTTCATTACTCTCTGTTTTTGTTCGTTATGTATGTCCTACAATAAGTTATTGCTTTATAATTATCATTAACATATCTCCAAACTCAATCGATTAAAATAGATCATTGCATTGGTGTAATACCATTTAAGAAATAATATTAGATTAAAACGACAAATGTTATAATTGCAAGGTTGGTTTCTGTAATCGGTGGATGATACTGCAAATTGCACGAACTTTAAAGAGCAAAACCACTAATGCTGTCCAAAGCACTGCCAGATCGGGTTGCCTGTCTTTTTGTCACGTTATTACGATATTTTATTCATTGGAAATAAAACGAGTTACACACATCCGTTCGCTTTAATTCGATTAGATTACGACTTCAATAGATTCCTTAATAAAAAAATCTATTTAAACGCAGTACCTTTTCACGATTTTCCAAAGTAGTTTCGATAAGTATGGTCTCAAACAAAATTCGATCCGAACCAATTTTTCAAACACTCATTTTTGTAAAAATAGTTGCACAATTTGTTACTTTGTCTGTTCGATTAATAAAATAGAGTAAGTAGATTATCTTATTCTTCCAGTTTAAATATTTTTAACTTTCATTTTTTTTAAGAAATATCCATTATTACGATGACGTAGGGACCGGATGCACAATGGATCAAATTAATGGTAAAACCAAGTTTACACTTCAAACTTTTTCATACTTGCTACTATTACATACACAAGTAGGAATATATGACGCAAAACTTAGTTTTTTTGGTTCTGGCAAGTTTCATAATAGTTTGGTATGTATTTTCAGGTCCCAATGAATATCAATTAGAATTCTAGGCTGATAGATTAGTTTCCCTGAAATTAATCCTCTAATTTTTTAGGACTATTTAGGGTTCTTGGAATCTAGGTAATTTAAGAAAATGTTCCTTTAGTTTTAAAAAAATCGATGTGTTCATCTCTCTTAATATCATTACAATTTTTTCTAAATACTAGACTGCTTGCAGCTTCTATTGATGCTGCAAATATCCATTATCTTTCTAGTACGATATGTTTCGTGCATAAAGTCCAACAACCATTGTTTGCAAAAATCTATATTTTCCCATTACGAAAATTAGACTTTACTGTTCCTCCGTACTTTTTACAAATAACTTGATAAAAAGGTAATGATATGCACGGTGTCACATTTAAAGTTTTCAACTTCATTTCGCACTTGATCGGAAACAAAATCTCAGAGCGTTCGTAATTGTATCAGTTCCCTAAATTACCCTACCATTCGTTTTCACGATATTACGTTTCCAAATCATCGTGAAACACCCCGAATATGTTAAGATTCCACAAAGTAGAATTTTTTTCCATTCGACTGACCTTCCATATCCTCTCGCTTCTGTAAATCGCTATGCCTTACATTCCCAAGTTCAACAGATTATAACCTTGTTTTTAAAATTAAATATGTTTTTCGGTCGATAATGTTTGGAACTAGTAAAATATAAATATTTTCATAACAGCACAAATAATAATATTATCATAAATGTATTTGATTTCATTTTTATATTCTATGTTTTCGTAAATAAATTTTGAATAAAAAATTTGCTGCACCTTATATTACTTGAATTAAAATATTAGTTTATTGTGATAAAAATTCTTAAATCTACAAGCGTGGCTATACAAGGTTTCTGAGAAAATAATGCTCATATTTGTAGATGAAGTATAAAAACGTATGCAGAATAAATTTTTTTTCTAACGTCAGCCGTTTTCAAAAAAATTAATATTAGTATTATTAGATCTGTCCAAATATTATTTACCGGCAACACCGATAACTCAGTCAAGTATAAACAATAGTTTTTTTTAAACGTTCTAACAATTAAGTGTTTATTATACTAGACCTAGATATTTAGAATGGTCGATTAGAGGGGATCAAAAGTGAAAAATATTTCCTCGGCAATTATTCCACAATCCGAACGATTTCTACCACTACTTTTTTTAGGTAATACACTACACGTTTCCAACAATCTTTGGGATACTGACAGAAAATATCGCGGATTAGGTTAGGTTAGGTTAGGTAACATATTTTTATTAAAAATGTGTGGTGTTGCCACGTATAAATTTTCGAGTAAATGTTAAAAGTGAATTTTTGTGTAAACTAATGATGTTGGAAAAAACATTTATTAGAATATTTCGTTGCAATTGAGATGTTCTACATACGAATTAAAAATATACATTATGTTCGCGGACACCTTATATATTTTACTGTATTGATATTTAAATTTAGTAAATTGATTGCAAACAAAAGTTAGCATTAAACTGAATTAGATTTATGAAATTAAAAGAAAAACGAAATTGGGCACCAAACAATAAAAGTAGATGACATAAAATAAAATTAAACAATAAAATAAAATGAAATATATACACAAGAAGCAATAAACCTATAAATATAGTATAATTAATCTCTTGGTGATTTTTTTATTGAATCAACTTTATGATGTTATTGCTATCCAAAATTTCTTAATTAATCAGTTAGTTCCAAATTATTTATAAAATTGTTAAAAAATACCTAACACTAAAGATACTTTAAATTACCCGTTAAAGTTTGTAAACATAAATGTCATTAAAATCAAAGGATTTATTTGTATTTTATGGAAAGATCTATTGGTGGCAAATCACTTTCAAATAAATAAAAATTTTAAAATACAAATACGTAAAAATATAACCAAATAAATATAATATTAATTGCATTAGGTGGATTTTCAATTTTCCGAAGTATAATTCGCTGCCATTAAATGTCAGGAAATTCTTTGCATTCACTACAATTTATTGTCTATTTAAACAGTAAATTCAAAACAATTGTCTATTCTTGCAATCAAAATATCGAAATAGTTTTAATTTTTTGTAAAATTAAGTTCTATAAATGGCCAATTACCTTTAATATTTAAACGATCACTTATGAAACCGTTCACTATTCTTGGATTTCTATAGTTCAGACAGTCGCAACTTTTCAATCTAAAAATTTCAAAACAAGTGAGTCCATGGTGAAGAAAATGATTATTGTTGTCACTATAAAGTGAGGAAAAACACTTCACTACACAAATTTCATGTATGTAAACTAAGTTTGTATTCAAATCACTATTTTTTGTTTATATTATCAGAACTAAGGTTGTATTTTATTGATAGATACATATACAAATTAATTAAGTAAATAGTGAATTTAATTAACGAAGTGGATCTTAAATTTTGGAGAAAGCGCATTTAAATTTTTTCATGGCTTTTTTAATATTTTTGTTTCTCAAAACCGACTTATGCATAATTTTTATAATTTGTCAGATAATTTTATGAAAATTTTTTATAATACCAAACTTGAATGATCTGAACATGTTTTTAGTTTTTACTTAAAATAAGTGTAAATTATGAAATTTAATATCTTCTTCTCAAATCCCAGTGCACTCATAGTAAATTATGTTGTAAATTTTGTGATTTTAGGACAAGCATATTCCATCATTATGCTATTTTTTTTAAGTTTAGAACATTTTTATACAAATAATAATTAAAAACAATTTAAATATGGAACAAATCACTAAATTCCTCAATTTGAGTATACAATTTAAATTATCATAATCCCATGTGACATATATTAAATCTTTATTCAACAAATTTCAATGATTTGCCTAATCTTAAGATGTCATTTGAGATTTTTATAGAAATGGTTCAGAGAAATCATTTTTGATTTAATAAATACAAGCTGATGAACTCAATGTTCATTCAAGACATTCGGTCTTTCGAATCAAAATGGACGTTTATCAGATTTTATTTATAATTCCTTAACCCTTTATCATATTAGTTGAATTGAATTTTTTCAAAATTTTATCCAATATATAAAAAATCGCTTTACATATAGATACACCCCCCTACATTTTATTTCATTTTCATTTAAATAATAGAACTGGTTTCTTAACATTGCTGACAAATAATCTTAAACACTAAAATAAAAAACAATTGCCTATTGTTTGCAAAACTTGGCTGCAGATAAGGAAAATTTATTGTGGACAGCAACTAGAAAATTAAAAGACCTGTACATAAATTTCGTTGCTAAGAAAAAGATCTTAGTCCATGGACCAGAAAGACCAGTAAAAAACTGTTTTGTTTGCTAGTAATATTATGAATTATTCACGTTTAATTAAATCTTAAACCTTTAACAAACTAATAACCTTTGGTCTTTTACAATAAGAAAGATAGCAGGTAAAATAATAATTAATACGATATTAAACCATATTGTACACCCACTTCACTATTCAATTGCGTCATTTGCAATAAAATATTCTAATTTTTACAAAAATTCAGTTTAAATAATTACTCCAAAATTTAACTGAATCCAATCCGAAACGAGTCCAAGATGTAGAAACAAAATAGGGATACATTATTTACTAATGGTTACTAATACCTATTACATTTTATTTATTTTCTTTATTTTGATCTCTTATTTCAAATAAATATTATTTCAGCAAAAAGACATTAATTCGCAAAATAATGTATCAATTTTATAATTCTTGGAGATACTTCTTAAATGCCTGAAACATTTGATAGAAAGTAATAAGTTGATATGAGTCCATAGAGTACATCATATCATCGACGTAACACATCCTGTAAAAAGAAAAAAGCAGAAAGTTTATTGGACGGTCTTCCTAGACATAACCAACCCATCAAACATTCGATAAAGTCAGATATGAAGGATTCATTCATAAGTTAACTGCTCTAAAGTCATTTGTAAATATCCCGACATCTTAAATCTCGAATAATCTTTCAAATAAGCGAAGTAGACTAAAACAACACCGAACAATCTAATACCAACTTATAGAAAACCACCAGTTAACTGGAATCGAAAGCGAAAAGTCAGACTTAATGACTTCAAATCAATCTATATTAGTTTTAGAAATAAAAAAATACCAAAACCTAGATCTCTTAGTAAATGGAACTGATATGTGCCAAATAGAAACAAAGCTTTTTATTACCCCCAAAGTCAAGCTCTGTATGTGACTAAAAAAGAAGATTGGATGCTCATAGAAAGTATTTTTAGCTTACAATATACAAAGTGTCCGCGACAATAATGCATATTTTTAAATGGTATGTAGAACGTATCATTTGCAACAAAATAGTCTAATAATTTTTTTTTCTAACATCGTTATCACAAAAATTCACTTTAAACATTTACTCGGAAATTTACACGTGGCAACACCTCACACTTTTAATAAAAATATGTGTCATATAACCGAGGAATATCTACCTGATGAATCATAAAATTGTGTTAGTTTGTAGATGATTCATCCTTTAATCATTTTAAATATATCGTTTGGTAAAGTAGTTTCAATAATTCAGTGAAAAATGGCAATTTATTGAAATAAAGAATATTACGACATGTTAATTAACCCAAGTGTATTACCTAAAAAAAGTAGTGGTAGAAATGGTTCGGATCCAGTAATAATTGCCAAGAATACATTCTTCATTCTTCTACATCTCGCGCAATCGACCATTCTAAATATCTATGTTTTTCGACCATTCTAAATATCTATGTTTTTCGACCATTCTAAATATCTAGGTTTTCTAAAATAAAACTTATTTTTAGAATATTTAAAAAAAGCATTGTTTATACTTGACTGAGTTATCAGTGTTGCCGGCTTTAGTTGCTTTTCGGTAACTAATATTTATATAGATGTAAATTACTAACATGTATTTCTTTGAAAATGGCTGAATTTAGAAAAAATGTTTATTTTGCATAAATGTTTATACCTTATCCATAAATATGCGCATTATTTTCGTGGACTCACTGTATAATTACATTTTGATTTATAGAATGATTTCTAAAATCATGCTACATCGAGTTTTAAAGATTTACTAAGGGCAATAAGGCTAAGACGTGGTGAACATATTGCTATATGCAACAGGACCTTGATCCCTTTTAGCCAAAAACAAATTAAAAAATTGTCTTGTAAACACCAAGCCCATCTTCATCACTAAGTTAATATCAAAACCATTCAGCCACTAGTTTAAAAAATATTCCAGTCTCTCAAATTGGTGTACTGTTTGTTGATCAAAATCATTCAAGTTCCATGTTCTCATGTTTATATTTGGCGAAACCTCTTCAGCAGAGCTCAGATATTCTAGAGTCATACAGGCGTTAATTTTGTCAGTAAGTCTTTGGAGCTGTCTAATTGCTTCTTCGTAGTATTTTCCAATTGCAATTATTGCATTGCAATGGGAAAATATTATAAATGTATCGATCTTATGTTTAGGAATCTCATTAAGTTGCTGCTCCTATAATTTGAGTTTATACAAAATTGGAATATATAAGCTCAAAAAACTTTTAACACCGGCAAAATACTCCATTGAAGATATTTTCATCGAATCTATATTATTAATTTTGAAAATTCGCCAACCAAAATCGATATCATCCTATAGCTCAAGAATCGGCTGAAGACGTATGATGGAAGTTTCCATAGTATTAAAGTAAATTAAAACGGTTAATCATTTTCAAGCATCATTCATCAAATTTTATAGCCAATATCAGATCCGCGGTCACATATTATAAGTTCTTAACTACCTTGCATATTGTTGATGTTGTTAACCATATAAATTAAACCAAGTTTGTAGGAAAGCACTTTCCACAGTGCATTAATTAACAACTCTCTAAGGTGGGGGATGAAATGTATAAGCAATTGTGTAGAGAAATTGTGTGGGTTCTAAAGAACATATTTCACCTTCGGAATTTCTCATTTGCATCAATTACACGCAGACCCAAACATAATCTATATATGTTATATCGTTATATCAAGTTTAGTAAGAGACTTAAATATATTTCGGAAAAAAATGGCTAGATGAAAAATCACTGCAGAATATTTTACAATTTTTACAATGGCTGTTTAAAAAAGCGTTTCTTTGTATTTTATCCAAGTAGGGAATAGTGTAATCTTGATATAATACTTATTTTCGCTTGATTTTACTCGTAACAACCCAAGTGAAAAGTTGGGAGACTACCAACTATTTATTTTCAAAAAATGTCGAATACTCCGTTTACACTGAACAAACATAGTCTTATTATTACAAAGCGCTTCCTTTGATCTATCAACTGCGCTATAATTGTGGTGTATACATATACTTAAGAGCAGCCTTTTTTAAATTTGCCATTTATTTGCAATCTGTAATAAATGCTACAGCAAACAAATTATGTATTTACTAGAAAGATTATAACATGAGACAAAATAACTAATTGGTGTGTACCCATGGAATTACAATGAATTTAATAAATGCACTAATTAGTTTTATCTGCGGGAAATACGAAACTAATTCAAAAACCCGTTTGGTGGAAGGGAAATTGACGTTGAAGTCTCCACTGCAGATTGTAACATAAGATTACAAATAAGTCTATTTGTATGAGAAGTTTGTCTATTTTTCATATTATATTTCAATATTTAAACTGTAATTTATCTAAACAAGACGCTTAAAAATATGATTAACTATTATATAACTACTGTTCTTAACAGTCAGAATTTACAAAGGCTTTTATTGTTCTGTCTTGAATTAAAAATTTTTTTATAATATTGGTGATAATTGCAAGAATAAGAATGTTCAAAAATAAAAAATGCGAATGAATTAATATTAGTTTTTGGTATTCAAAAACTTAATGTTTGTGCTTTAATACAGTCCTGGATATGATGACGCTTGTCATAAAAAATGCAATTACAATTTTTATATATATATATTTTATATATATATATAAAAAAATCTACAACAGTAGATTGTTCAGAATTATCATCAATAGAAACTCTTTTATTTCAATTTTCAGTTCTATGGTGCTCCCAAATATCAGCTCGTAAAGAGAATTTTATTATTATTATTATGAAAAAAGCTAAGTAATATACCTGCCGTGCTTTTTGTCGATACTTCTTCGGTTGCCTAAATGAGGTATTGAAATTTGTCTTCTCCATCTTTATCCAATATTTTTGAATGGTCTCGGAAACATATGAATTTGTTAGCATCACCATTAGATTTCTTAAATTCAATCTTCGATAAATTAAAATTCCTCTTTTAGATTCCAAGATTTGCTCTACGGTAATTTCAACTATTTGCTCTGCTGTTTAGTTCTTCGGCCTCAGCTTCTTCTAGTGAAATATGTCTGCTCCCGTAATTGACAAATTCTACTCGATATGTTTCCACAGTACATTTTTTTTATTTTATCACCAAGTAGAAATAATCTGCTCTACTCTTCAAATTTTCGATACGTCTTGTCTGGAATCTTTTGGTTAACCATAGAAGACATCAAGTTCTTTGGTAATCCTTGTGAACAGTTTTCTTAAGACAGTTCTTTTTTGAAATCAATTGAATTTCCATTGTTCTGCTGTCGTGTTTACCAAATCTGGTAAAATGGAAAGTTAGTTTCTTAAGTGTTTTTAAAAATGAAATTCAGTACAATGTTTTATAAACAAAAAACAGCCACGTAACTATTTGTTTAACAGAACATATAGATTTTATTATTAGATCAACAGATACTTTTACAATTACAATCTTTCAATTGCATTTTCGACATTCAGTTTGAATTTTTGAAGTAAAAAAATACGATACTAATAAAATTGATTACAAAATTAAATTTTACTATCCATCTAGAACTAACCATTATATTTGTGAGAGAATTGCTGCAATTGCACATATTAGATCTGATTCTTGATGTGGATCAGACCAACTTTTTCTCTCGTAGTCAATTTACCTACTTACTTACTTTCCCGGAATAAATTTAATTTGTGGAAAATAAACTGGTTCCAATAATTTAAATATTTAAGGCGTGTAACTGTTTTTATTAGCGATTTTCTTTTCAGTTCCGCCGAATATAATTGATATGGAGAGCACGCAATCGACTGTGGCAGTTCGAGAGAACCAGAATATTAGTTTGACGTGTCAAGCAGATGGATTTCCCACGCCGAAAATCATGTGGAGAAGAGAGGATGGACAGGCAATATCGGTTGAAAAACGAAAGAAAAGTAAGTTTTATTAATTATGTTTTTCCGCAATGTGTAAGTAAATAACAGAATAATTTATTGTGTATCAATTAATTAGGTAAACTAATTTTAATACTTCTTAGCTAATCTAATTATATTTTAATATTGTTTTTTGGATTGTTGTTAATATTCAAGCATGTAAAGGTTAAAATTAACCACTAATAAACGAAGGGAAACATTTATCTTCATACAGGCCAACAGAATTATGTGCTAATCATAAATGAACCTGCACTATTAAAATTATTCGGCGAACAAATATAAATAAAACTAATATCTAATATTGTGAGTTCTAATTTCGGATTTCCATTGTCTGCACTATTACGTTACCACAATAATTTAAATCAGCAACGTTTAATGTAATGATCTAACCTAATCTAATCTAACTGTCGGGTCTTTTAATATCCAAACCCGATTCGTTGATTCTTCAGAACCATACTTGCGTTCAGATCTATAGGAAGATGTTTAATCTTTAGTAAGAGAGTTTCTCTTTAAAAAAGTGTGCAATTGGAAAATTTCCAAAAAGGTACACATAAACAGATTATTTAAAATTTAAAACTAATAATTTAGCTGGTCTTAAAGGTAGAGATCTCTAGAGCCTTAAGCTCTTTTATTTTTCGGGGTAAACACATGGTAAAGCTGGGTTTTTAGATTATATTTTCTCCTTACGAGGGCTTTTCTTTTTCCCCTCAGCCTATCTTATAGGCGATGATATTTTAGCAACAAACTAGTTTTTTACAAATTTAGTTAGTGACACTTGTCAAATGTGGCTGATTATTTGTAAGTTACATAAGTTTAAAGTAATCCTTTCGCCAGTAAGTGATAGAAATGCCAAAATGCCAAAAGGAGCATTATAGGGCTTTGATTTTTTACAATTACAAACGCGGCTTAAACCGTAAAGAATGTTTTGAGGAAATCATTGGAGGCTTGGTGACTGTTCCTTTTCTAACGTAAAACGATGGTACAATGAATTTCAACGAGGTCGACTTTCCTTAAATGACAATTTTCGAGCTCCTAAGCCGAAAGCGACAGTTACAGATAAAAATATTGATGTTATTTGGAACATGATCAAAGAGGATCAGCTCATTACTGTCAAAAACATTCAAGCAACTTTAAGGATTGGTGTGAAAGCAATTAATACTGTTTTACACAATCACACTAGATCGCTTTGACCGTGGATCGTCTAATTTGGTGTATAACATCCTCACAGGTGATAAAACATGGATATACTGCTATGATCCCGAAAAAAGAGCAAAAATCGTCAGTTTGTAGCACTGGAGAATAGACGTAGTGTTAATTCAAAATTCTACACTATACAGTTTGTTTGCCTCAGGTCCTTCAAAAGGTTCGCGAAAAACGTTCAAGAGGAATGATCATCTTGCATCAAGATAACGCTCGGGCTTACACTGCTTCATTCGCCGTATAGACCTAACACCTAATGACTTCTTCTTTTTTCCGCGCGTTAAGGATAAATTGCGGGGTTTACGTTTTACATCGGCCGAAGAAGCGGTTGATGCCTTTAAAAATGAAATAAACAAACTACGGCCAAAAGATTGGAGAAAATGTTTTCGAGAATGGTTTTTGCGGATGCAAAAATGCATTGACTGTGGAGGAGAATACTTGAAAAATTATAAATAAATGTTTTTTATCAATGAAGTAGGTTTTATTTTATTGGGCTCGGCTCAAAGAAAACAGCCCTCGTATTTTGTTGTTGTTTTACCAATATTTCGTTGATTTTATCATATAATTGTCTTTTACTATTAATTATTATACCTACATACATTCTATGATTTTATGGTTTCTTATTTTTATAGAAGATTTAATTTTCTAAATATTAACCTTTCGTTATTTTTTACATTGATACGAGTTGTTTTATTTCCCTGTCCTCTAATAAATTCTATTTGTTTTTACTCTGTTAAATGCCTTTTTATTTCTACAAAATAGGTGCCGAAACGAAAATAGACCGTTATCTAGTTGTAGCACTAATAGAAAACCTAGACGTAAATAAACAACCCAATAATTAAAAGCTTAAGAAATCTGATGTACAAAAACTAGATAAAATAGAAATAAGGCAAACAACTTTAATACAAAATTGAAACAAAAAATAGTTGAAGAGAGTTAAAATATAATTATGTTATGAGAAGAAGTACTACAAAAGAAGAAGAATAAGAAATATGAAGAAGCCAGAGCACAAATCTAGCCATGCTCCAATAATTAGTAAATAAAAAAATACAAAACAAAGAAATGGAATGAAAAAAAGAAAAAAATCAATGAATCGACAAGAAACTGATTGAAATAGAACAAAATGTACGTAGTCATAATCTAAAATAATGTTACAAGAAGATGAAAATCAAAGTTATACAAAAAAGAACCACAACAAGAGCAATAAGAAATAAAAACTGGAAATTAGAATGTTATTCAGATATACACAATGAAACTGGAACAACAAATAACGTTGACAAAAAAGAAGAACTAAACTAAACTAAACTATTATAGCACATAAGACTACCAAAGGAATGAAATACAGCATTTTACTCTTATAGATAAAAAAGGAAGTAAAACAAATTACAAAAAGTATAAATCCGTAACTTTACCAAATGTAACATAAAATATTAGCAAATATACTAAACAATAAACTCAAAAAATGCATACTACTATGATATCTAATTTGTTGAAAATGTTGAATTTTTTCGTTTTGTCAACTAATTACATTTGCTAAATATTTAATGTTTTTTTAATGCTAATAAAATCCCATTAAACAATAAATTAATCAAACAAGCTTATATTAATCTCAATGTGAGTTCTATTTTAACTTAACTAACAACCAAACACTATTCCAGTCAATACATTAATCTGCACTAACCTATATATCTTTGTTTTATAATACAATCATCAAATAGTCGAATTTGTTTCTGGTGACTGTTCCATTCCCTTAATTTACCATACTCCATAACCATTTCATATGTCTCTGTTTCATTTATGGATCCTCTTAATGGTAAAAATTTCAATCTCCAATTTTATTGATATTTTCACTAGAATTCTCCTCAGCTTCTGCAAGAAACCTTAATTTGAAATTCGTTCACATCTCTATTTCTCGTCTTTATATTAATTTCATATTTCAATACTTTTATTACTTTTAACCGTTATTTCAATATTTTAAAATTCTAGTTTAAAACTCTTTGCATGTACTAATATTTATTAAATTATTGACATTCGTAAACCTCTTTTTCATCATCAGCCTTTTCCTAGTTACTCCCAAAACAATTTTTATTATGAGTTTTGATCACCCGAATTCTTGATTTCTAAATTATTATAACAATATAAAAGGAAAAATAATGATAAAAAATAAGAGAAATTGGAAGTACAACGAAAGTTAATAATAACTAAAGAAATAGGCCTTGGGAAGGAATAATGAACGAAGACATCAAAGTGAAAGGACGAGTCAATATCGCCAACGTTATTTAACCTAATATTGGAAGGTGGTATAAGAAGAGCGAATATACACACTAAAAGTATAATAACAGGTTAAATACAGCCTAATCCGATGGTGTATTAATAATAGTAAACACAGAAAAAAATTGATAAAACCAATAAATAACTAGAAAGAGAAAGAGACAGACGATTTGCAGATTAAAGAAGAAAATAATAAATATGCGAGCGTAGGAAGAGAAAACCGTAAGAGAAGAAGAATAACTCAAAAGAGTAAAAAGAATTATGTTAATAACGATATTAGAAAACAGAGAATAATGAAAATATGGAAATCGAATAACAACTAGATGGAAAGAATGTTATCAAACAAAGACTTAGAAACTACAATGGCCAGAAAAATATGCAAAAAAACCTACAGAAATAATAAAAAGAGTAACAGAGTAAATTTTACTGTTGTAGTGAAATAGAGGACCATCGAGAAAGAAGTAGAATAAAATATTAAAACAATAAACATTTTAATCGTAAATTAAAATGCAAAGATAGATCATACTAATGTCAGAAAGCACTTAAAGTTGAAGGAAAATGATCGGGAGAAAGAGAAATAGTCCACCTCAGACAACGGATTAACAATCCCAAAAATAATAGCCATAATCCAGTAGTATTTAACGGCTTGATGATGATGATGAATGGTGCTCTGTAATATAATACCGCTGTAATTGCTAGACATACTTCTTCCCTTTTAATGTAGATCAAATAATTCACACCATCCATTTTTTTGATATTATAAAATATACTTTTAGTTCGTCGTACTTTGTCACCTTTTCTAGTTTTATATTTTTGAAAGCATGTCATTTTTTTCTTGCTTAAATTTCATGTTTCCCCTTCCTGCAAGGGGCGCCAATTTTGTTGTTTATATTAATATATTTTGCAAATATTCTGTCAATCGATATTCTCGTTATTAAGAATTTTTCCATTTTAATTTTTTATATTTTGTAACACGTTAATTTTTCGGCTTTCCATTTGTGTCAGGGTATCATAAAAAAGTTTCGTGAAATGTTTCCGTGCAGTTGTGAGCAATATCTAATACTAATTTTCAATTCCAGTGATTTCCTGTTATACCGGCAATAATTACCAACTTAATTTTTTTCAATTGAACACTCATTATTTTGCGGATTTTTGGAGTGTATGTAACATTTTTCAGTGTATTTACTGAAAGTCATTGTCGAAATAAATATTTTTTTTAATTCTATTGGCAGCTCTTTTTTATTAATAGATTTCGTCACGGTACCCTAGAATATGCATGATGAAAATATTATATAGGGTATTTATAATATAAGAAGTCCTATTTTGTAGATATTCAAACTATAAATTTTTTTTTTAATCAAGTAACCAGAAAGTATAGTATAGCATGTTTGAACTCATTAAAAAATTCTGTCATTTGAATTAGTAGCCGCTATACCTAAATTAAAGGATTTTTTTAATATACAATGTTTTTCAGATACAAAAATAATTAAATAGAACAATCATGTTGTCATAAAATAAATATTTACTCCTGGAATTATAAAATTTTTCTTATTAAAAATCTTAATAAAGACGTCTAATTTAAGTTATAATTTTATTAATGTGGTAATGATTCATGGATAATTTAATGGTATTATGATTTATATATATTTATAACAAATTAAGTGGATACTATTTTCATATATTCTACTACATAAACCCGGAAGATCTTCCTAGAAACTCAAAATTTTATGAATGTCGGTTAATGCGTATCAAGGAAAATCTATTTAATTTTTTAAGAACAATATGTAATGATAAATATTTTCAAAAATTTTCCTAGTTTAATTTATTTTGTGACTTATCTTGTATATTCGTGTCTTTTTTTTGCATACTTTTACTATATTGTTATTTTTTAATTAAATATTTTTCCGTTTATATTTTCTTTGTTCCTTATGCAGTTTTTATTTTCTTATATTTTCTGTTATTTATTTATCAACTTTCTATATCCCCATGTTGTAATGTAATCCTATATTCCTATTTCCTATTATTACAGTTTATTTGTTATTTTATTCAGACCGTTTGTGAAGAAACTTGAGGCGTTTCCAAAATTTCTTTGATAATGTATCTAAACTGGTTTATTCAAATTAAAAGTTAAAACGTTTCGTAATTTAAAAATAAAAACAGTTCCTTGAAGCAATAACATACAGTTTGATGTGGCGTTCTTAAATTACAGATAAATGTTGTTTTAAGTTGATTTTTTTGTTCACTTGTACACTTTATACTACAATTAACAATCTTACTAATTTTACTATTAGTATTGACAATAATCCGTCTTTGATACAGAATAATAATGTAGTTCAAATACAAAAAATGTTACTTATACATGTATAAATGTATCTGTTTTCTTCAAAAATGAGATGATGTGATAAACAACATTTTTTTAAATTGCCAAATTTTTAATTTAAGAAAGTAATACACCATACGTATTCAATAAATAAATAAATCCTTATTATCAAGCAATTAATAATACACCAAAAGAGACATTACAATTGCCTATTTCCACCTCATGACCTAAATACGGCTTGACATCTCCTTGGCATACTCAAAATCAAGTTTCTGATAACGTTTTGATCCAATTTGTTCCATATCTCAATGAGCCTTAATGACAGTTCATTTCGGGTAGCAGGAAGAGGGTGTAGAGCTCTAACTTGCTGTCCCATATTATCCCATATCTGCTCTATAGGGTTGAGATCAGGGCTTCTGGCTGGCCAGGCCATTCTTGAAATGCCGACAGCTTGAAGCTAAGTTTGCTCCATTTGTACAGCGTGTGGACGAGCATTGTCTTGCATGAATTCAAAATTATCCTCAATAAATGGGGCATATGTTCTAAAATGTCCGTTATATACCGATGTGCATTCAATCGGCCCCCTTGGACAATTACCAACTATTTACGCGCCTCCAAGCTAATGCCACCTCATTCCATAACAGATCCACCGCCGTAAGCAACTGTTTTCACAATATTGCACTGGGAATATCGCTCTCCAGGGCGTCGATAAACTCTTCTACGGCGATCATCCATAAAGAAGGAAAATCTGGACTCATCTCTGAACAGTACATTGCCCCATTGATGATTATTCCAGGTGCGATGGTCGTGTGCAAACTGAAGACGTTGCCTTCGATGAGCTGCGGTAAGAAGTGGCCCTGTAGCGGCTCTAAATGGAGTAAAATTCTGTTCCATCAACCTTCTTCTTACTGTATCACGACTTATTTAATAATTATAGTGTCGTGAAAATTCTTGTTGTATTAACAGTTTCTCTAAATCATGCTAAAGCTCTAGAAATCGCGGATTGCGAAACGCCAAACCGTAAACCTAATTGTGTTTGGGATAAGCCTTCCTCTACAAGAGCAACAACAACAGCACAAGGAGAAAGCTAAATAAATTATACTGATAAAATTTAATTTATACCACTTTTTAAATTTTTGCAAATTTTTGCAGTTTTGACAGTTCCCAAAAACCAATGACATCTTGAAAAGGTTATAGGATCCAAATAATTAAAATGTGTAAAAAGCCATTAATGTAGCTATAAAATATTTACCAAGGTACATATTTAATTTTAAATGACTATGCGTTAATTTTGTGGCGCAGTGTAAATCTTATTTCTGAACTATCAATCAGCAGATAATGTTTTTCGGTCAAAAGTTGATGAAAGAATGAATGTAATTTTTTAAAATATGATGCAGGTGCGTGGTTCAAAAAAAGGATAATTTAATAGAAAAGTTAGATAGAGATCTGTTTGTTTTAGCTAACATAAGACTTTTGGGCCATATGAGATTAAATAAAATTTTGAGACGTTACCAATACTTTTAAAATATAAGAAGTACAAAGAAATTTTATGGACTGAAAAAATTTTCCTGTTTGAAATTCATTTGAATTTTGAACGAACAGTTTTTTTATTTTATAATAATGTAAATATCTTTTGGTGTACTTCTAGTAAATTCCGACAAGTCTGAACAAGTACGAGCTAGTCTCTAATTATTATTGTTAATAACATAAATGAAATTCGATTTGAATATTCTAAATTGGTTGAGTATTATTTATGGCATTTAGCAATTATAAAGAACTAATTGAGTATCAATGTTTTGTTTAATTTAACAATACAATTTTATTCATGAACTTAGTAACAGTTTATTTATGAAAATTTAAACAATTGTACAATTTTTTATTTTTGAAAGAGTTTCAGTTTTCAAATGTTTTCGTTGTAAATAAGAAATGGCAATTGACCTTGATTTGGCATGAGAGGATGGCTTGTTAATTTAGAAAATGGATTTTAGACATACAATTTGACTTGAGTATTCGGTGTGGGAATTACTCAAGAATTATTAGTTCAATTTATTTTAAACGATGTATGTATCTTCCTGGGCAATCATTTTAAACTGATTTTCCTTTTAACTCGTGCGGGATAAGGGTGATATAAATTTAATATTAATGAAAATGTTTCGGGTATATGAATTATCCAAGCTGCATAAAGTATGTGCAAAAGCTCTATATTTTTTGCCTAAAATGATGCCTCCCTTCGGAGTAATTCACTCTTATAGGTTTTAAGCCTTAAATAGGAGTTTTCGGTAATAACTTTCAAATTGCATTATCAAATTTAATGAACTCCGAATAGTTTATATAATACTGTGAATAGCCCACTACGTTCAAGGGATCAGGTTCGCTATACAATAAGAATATTTGCTTTTGATTTTATTTCAAATATTGGATTATATCCACATAGTTCTCAGCAGGGCGTAGGTAATTAATTAAAGGAAGTTCCTTTCTATGATTTATTACATTAATGATCTATTACTGCTACAATCTAAATAGCCATTATAAATAGAATTCTGATTCAATTTAATAACCCAACAAACATGTGCAGGATGCAACCTTAAAGCCGGTCACACATCGAGGAAACTAGAAACATGAGACGTGAAACAAAATCATAAAATATATTTAATAAAATAACAACACATTATTTTAAATGACAGTGTTCTACAAAACAGACGATAATCCTAACTTTGGAAGTTCGGGAAAAAGAAAAAACAAAGACTTTGATGAAGGCGATGGTGACTTCCAAATGGAGTATAGTGAAACCATTATTGATAAAGAAAAGAATCAATATTCTGTTAATATTTTGCAGAAAAATATTGATGACATATACAATTCCCATGGATGAATTGAATTGAATTCTGCTGTTTCTGTATTATTTTCATGTGGAAAGCTTCCTTTCTTCTAATATATCCCATATCTTGCCTCTTGTCACTCTGTCAAAATCCTTCTCCAAGTCCAGAAAATCCTTCTCCAAGTCCAGAAAATCCAAATACGCTTCTCGGTTTTATTCTATCATTTCAGCTGTCGTTTCTTTAATTGTGAAATATTGGTTCTTGTGTGCTATTTCCCTTCCTAAACCCACTTTACGAATCAATTTTTTTCAATACACTTAATAAAGTAATAGTCCTAAAGTTTTGATATTATCGTTGGTCCCTTCGTAAATTGTTATTATTATTCTCACCTCCCAATTCTTGGTGTTGTTCCTGTTTCTCAAATTTCTCAAATATACGTAATATACGTGTTCATTACCTTCTTCCCTATTAATTTTATCATTTCAAGTTTAATGTGAATTCCGCTGCTTTCCCAGTTTTAATTTTGTGTATTACCTCTAATAGTACTTTCATTTCTATTGTTTCTGTTTCTGGCTTCTCGGTTTCTTCTCTTTCAATATACGATTCTATTCTGTCGGGGACCAACTCTTTGAACTATTTTCTCAATCTGTCTTTGATATTCTGTTCCGTTGTTAGTATTTACCCCTATTTATCCTTTACACTATGTGTTCGGGGTTGATTTTCTGTTTCAGCATACTGTAAAATAGTTTTTGGTTCTCTGTTCCATTTTCCATTTTCCATTTTATTGCCAAATTTTCCCATGATTCCTGTTTAGCTTTTATTGTTAGTTTTCACTTTTTTCCTTTGCGATTCATATGCCGTAGCTGTCTTAATACTAAAAAGAATTGGTATTAGTAACTAATAACATTATTGATTTATCTCCAGTTTACACAAAGATTATTAAATAATATTTAGGTTACGAGTATGTAATCTAGATTTTTAGTTAATAAATCCGGAAGAACCACATGTGGTTTCTTAGACATTTTATTGGTGTAACATTATTACAGAAAACTTTTTAAGATTTTACAAAAATTGTTAAATGCAACTTAGCAATGGAATCCGTTGCAATAATTAACTCTTAAAAATTAATGATAGGACATGATTTTCACTTTTTCACTCTCTTTCCAATATTTCTACGCAGCACCCGTTTAGAATGCAAGGTAAGCAATTTTTTTATTGTTTTCTTTTATACACATGGATTTCTGACAAATCAATGGATATTATGAATCGTTTATTAGGCACTAGAGATGAAATAGTCGTGACTCACCTGATAAAGTATAGAGAGAACATCTGAGAGGGACATTTAACACATTATGAGCGGCTAGCTCAGGATATCGAACAGTGCTGCGTAGCGGGCCAATTTGCCAGCTAAGCAAAATATATGCGTGTGAAAATAAACTTGATAGACGTAAAAGTAATGGTTAGATTTTTGCTAAATTTGGTAATGGGTCTTATGTGGAACTATATTTTATATACATTAATTTATATTTTTATATTTGATAAGCATATTTCAGAAATTCGTGAGATTATGGAGGACTCACTTGTTTTATAAAAATACAATATTACTGTCGAATTTCTTATGAACAAAATTATACAAAAAAACAATATAATAAACATTTCAAAAATATAAAGCCATTAGATTTATAGGCCGTTGTTCCCAATTCAACGGGCGCATAATAAAATAGTCCGATAATATACACTTATGTAAAAAAAAGTATGAAACCAAATATACAGTTTAGTTAAATCCTAAAATAGTTACAAATATATATACAATATATATATATATATATATATATGTATATATATATATATATATATCGTCGTTAACGTTTTATTTTATAGGATATATATATACAGGACAATATACTAGTTTATAAAGTTTGGTGTAGTCAAGGCTAGTTCCTAATATTTTTCTTGAGTGTGATATTTGAAGAAACAATCTCCCCGATGCAGCGAAACTTTACAAAATTCACACATATAACACGTTAAACTTTTTTTTTTATGTGCGGCACATACGCGACACTGTCTTTGAGGTTTCAATTTTGTTCCACCAGTGGTAATTTTAACCAATTTATGCCTTTCGGGATCTTTTGATAACCTCCCTGGAGGATCACTTCTGCTGGACGTAGCCGATGTACCTGGTACAGGATCATCTGTATTGCCAGGAAGAGCTTCGCTAATCCATTCCTTTGCCACATCATGTAAAAACACCTTATACTTTTTTTTTGAATGTGGATTTAATACTTGAAAAACTCTAAATGCATTAAATAACGCACAATTGATAAAAAACATAACAGCTCGTTTCGTCCATTTTTTGGTACGACGCACAATCGAGTAATACGATAAGTATTGGTCAGCGCGATCAACACCTTTCATGTATTTATTATAATCAATCACGCATATTGGCTTCCAAATTCTTTGTTTTGTTGCCCAGTCAATATTATGGCTTTCCGCAATGTCAGCTGAATGTATAGTTGAAATCATTCGGACTGTTCTTTTTGATTGCCAACATTGTAATAAAATATTTTGGCGGCGACGAAATGTAGATTCCCCCCTTGCTAGGTCAGGATTTTTCAAACAACTGGGAAGGCCTCTGTTTACCCGAATAGTGCCGCAAGTCAGAAAACTATTCTGTAAAAGTAATTCACAAGTGGCAACACTATTGTAATAATTGTCCATGTATATGTGATGCCATAAGTTGGAATAGGGTTCAAGCAGATTTAAAATTGTTTCTTGCAAACGACTTCCTTCACCACAGTACATGCGAAAATTACAAATGTATCCCGTTTTAGCTTCACACACCATTCTTATAAGTAAACCATACTTTATAATTTTTGATGCATTATAAACTTTAAATGACATACGGCCCCTCCATGGCATGATGCTCTCATCCAGTGATAACTCTCTCTCTGGCTTATAAACCTCCTGAAATTTAGGTAAGAAGTAAGATATAATCGGTCGGATTTTTTTCAGGCGATCTCTGTCATCTCTGTCATCATTATTGGAGAAATGCCAAGCATACCATATCTGTCTAAATCTATCCCTGCTCATTACTTCCGCGAAAATTGGAGTTTGGATAGTTTTATCTGTAGACCAATATTCGTCTCTTGTATCTTTACGAACTTGTCCCATTAGGAGAAGTAGTCCTAGCATTTTTTTTAAATCTACCACATTCACATCCTTCCACTTCACAGATTTTGCTCTGACTCGAAATGCATCTGGGTTTTGTTCGCGATACCGATTGGTTTCCGTTGCCATATATTCAAATAAGTCATCTCCAATAAATAGCTTAACCACATCTATTACACTTTCTGAATTATCTGGCATTACAAAAACTCCACCTTGTCCTAGGAATTGTTGAATAATTGGTACATTATCAGTTGTTGACCAATCAAGCACTTCGTCATCACTGTCTTCGGAGTCGCTAGATGATGGTATTGGCAAAACTCGATTTCTTCTAGGTTGAAATAATTCCTCGTCACTTTCACCATCTAAATCAGGAAATTCCGCGTCACTTGAAATCTGCGACAAGTCATCTGCATATACATCACTATCACTATTAGAATCCATTGTCTTTGAATAACAAAAGTTAAATAAATTTATACCGCTTTAAAAAGTATTACAAAAATAAGAGTTGTTCTGAGAATGCAAACTCAACGAACTCTTGTGGCTTTATGAATTTAAACTAAATGAAAAGTCGGAAACAAAATATTATAAGACCTGTGTAAATGAAAAATAAACATTCTGACGAGACATTATATACCTATTATCATAAGGCTAATATACAAACCACAATAATTAACTTAAAATTACTTATTTTAAACGAGTTCTAGTACCTGCCCCGCTTATAAGTGGCAATACTCGCAACGGGTACAAATACCTGCCCCGCTTATAAGTGGCAGTCCTCGCAACGGGTACAAATACCTGCCCCGCTCATAATGTGTTAATATACCCGGCGACAACGGGGTATTAATATACGAACTTCTGTTTTTATAGGATTATTTTACATAAAATTTTAATATTTGGAGGTGGTATACTCCGTGTTAAGAGCCTCGTCTTGCAACCAACTTTGCAAAATATCAAAAATTGTTTGTGAAAATTATTATGCAATATTTCAATCGGTGTGAGACTTCAAAATACTATCAACTAGCATATTACACTTTTACAGGAAAACCTGATCGGAAAAGTAATATTTTTTTCTAAAAAATAAAAGCTCACTTAACTTCCGGTTAAAGCGGAAGTACAAAATATTTTTTCGTTAAAAAGCCCATCGATACTTCTTATACCTCCACTGAATATCAAATTTATATGTCAAAATTTCATGATTAGATAAATACAGACGAATTAAAATGTTATTAAGTTGTAAGATAGTTACATTTTTTTAATCTAATCAATTATTGGAAAAATTTTAATATGGATTTTCGCTATACATTTTTCTCATTAAAAGATTCTATTAAGTAAAGGAGATAATGACAAATACCTAGGAAAGTACTTAGACACAAAACTAAATTGGAAACCATACATCATAAAATAGAGAAAATAACTTGACGTAAAAGCAAGGAACTAAATTGGCTAATAGAAATCCAAAGTCTGGTTAGAAAATAAATCTGTGATTAAGCCTATATAGTTAGATAGAATGAAACTTTGGAATTGTGCATCAAAATCTAACATTGCAATTATCCAAAGATACCAAATCGACTACCAGAAGAACTATTAAGACTTAGCAACAATAAAAGATTCAAGAAAATAGAACTAACAGGCCTAGCATGAGGTGCTAGAATTTACTTTGCTGGGGGTACATTTTATTAAGATATTATAGTTGCTAATAATCTACTAGTTGAGACAAATTAACACATAGAATGTACTGTTTGTATTTGATTATTAATTAAAGATGAATAAAGAAAATCAACTGGTTTTATATCAATACATATTCTACTTAGATTTACCCAGGTAGCAAAAGTACGTTCATTAAAGGTTTTTAATATGGGTATAACGTTAAAAAAATTAAAAATAGCTTTTCTTAAAAATCAATTATTTTACGTTGAAATAACGATCAAGAATTAATGTTTTTTTAAAGTTATTTTTCCATACAATTTGATAGAATCCAATTGGTTCATTTTTTCGAATAAAATCCCAATTTGGTAGCAATTTACTCAAGTTTATAAAACGAAAATCTAAAGATAATGTGTTTTTTAAATGAAATTTATAATATAATATAATTTATAAAAAAATAAAACAGGCTGACGAAACATTTATTTTATTTTGTATAAGTAAGAAAACAAAACAATGCTAAGACTCTCCTTATTATCAAAATAACAAAAATTTTAAATTTTGGAAAAAATTGAATTTGTAGTAGTTCATATTTTTGTTTTATATTTTATCCATAGAAATTTCGTCTAGCTTTAGAATATATCAAAAGTTCCATATGAACTAGTAATATAAACTCAACGTTCCCGTGCATTTTGTTTCTTTGGTTCGGAAATACCTTTTTGTTTCATTTAAATGTATAATAAATAACACTAATATGATTTATCCAGAACAGAAACAAACCTATAAAAGTAGTGATGTTCTTAACAGATTTATTGGAAACAATTTTCTAGTTGAACTTCTGTGTTTATTCTGCCACGAATAAAAATATATTTATAATTACATAATAATTTTTTATTTTTGACTCGTTTTACCAATAAATTTAACGCTTACCAAACGTTTAACATTAACGTTTTATTTTTATGAGATTCTCATGCTTGACAAACGTTTATTTAACGTTTCATAAAACGTTACGTAAGCGCCCATCTTAACCTTTTTTAAACGTTTCTAAAGCTACCAAAAATTCCTTATATATGATTTATTATATTTGATCAAACTTCGTGAATATCAATGATAGAGCCTTAATATTAACATTGTCGTACATGTTATCTTATTTCAAATCCATTTTATTATTTCGATAAACGATATTTTAAAATTAAAGATATGCCAGCCACAGACAGTAGTCTTTTCCAATGTTACAGTCCACTTGGACCTTTTACATGATTTTTATGCAATTTTCGATTTATTCTAAAATAACATAAATTTAGTGTTTAGAACAAATGTTATTACGTATTACGTATCACTTTCTTTAAATAAATACAATAGTTTTAGAAAAAAATGTTGCAGTGTTTCGCGTTTTCATTTAGATTTTTTTTCATTGAACTATTTAGGAGCTCGAGAAAAGTAGATAACTTGAAAAGTTTTTTGAGTTGGCGTTTAATATTGCCCATATGTTGGTTTCGCTATTGTTTTACGTTTCTTATTGATCGTCCAAGTATTAATGGGTTTTGAAATTTGCTCGCGTTTGTATCTTTATATATGAAGTTTAAATATTTTAGTGATCACAGTGTTCATTAATCTTTTCAATGTAATTTTATTTTAGCCTCGTCAATTTTCATTTGTTTATCAATTTAGTAAATGTGCTATAGTGAACCTGTTTTACCACGATGTTTTTTTTCTTGAAAACGCTACAGCAAAATGTATAAAGAAAATAAACTGATGTGATTGCTAATGGTTTTTAAAAAATGACTTCTTATCTATATCTATATATCTATATATCAAAATCAAAGAATAACGTTAGATTTTTGGAAGCAGATTATGTTTTCTTTCTAATGATCAGGCATGTTCTGTTCATTTTTAAATTTATCAAAATTTTGAATTAGTGTTTTGTTTAAATCTAAATCATATTTACTACTAACTTGATTACCAGCTTTTAGTAAACTATGTGCACTGTATTTAAGTTTAAAACGATTTAACGCTCTTTCGATTAATCGAATTATTAATTTCGGGTGTGCTATTTTGCTCTAATTAAAAATATGCAATATTTTTGTTTACATTTTATTTCATATAACAAAAAATATTTTCATATTTACTATTAAAAATATTTACTATTCTGTTTTATTCGAGGCTATATTAATTATTTCGGAAAAAAAAACAATTTACTTTTTTATACAAAAATTTTAACAAATAATAGTTTTTACCAACAAAAAAATATTTTTATTATAAAAGTTATTTCCATAAGATTTGCATGCGGAGTACCGAGAGTTACCAATTTTACGAAAATTTCAGAAAGTTTTCATTATTGCGACTAAGCCGTATTCATTTAAATCCTGGAAAACCATTATTTTTCGAATTAACATTTGTTTCCGTTGGACTTGCGTTGGTACACAAGGAAAACAAACTGTTCTGTCCAAATTCAATCTTATTCATTATACCCTTTGTTTCATTTTATATAACTGTGGGAAAACTGTCATATATTGATTTGAGTTTGCTCTTCTGAATCTAAATACTGGATGGTTCAGGTTTCCATGTCAATATTCTTCATAAAATAGTGTCTTGCTTTACTATCTGCAAATTCTGAAATATAATCAGTAAATAAAGTAAATCCATAATGTCAGTTTATTCATTAGTCATAGATTTTTTTCTTGTGAAAAAGTGGAACTTAAATAAAATTTAATTTATAACATAATTTATTACGTGAATGAAATTGTGATAATTATTGTGTACAATTTTGTGATAATTATTGTGTACAATTTTGTGATAATTATTCGAATTGCTATAGTTTATAATATTTGTAAAAGTAGATAATTATTTATTTAATATATTGCAAAATTAACAGAGGGGTTTAAATCAGAGCGTGGCTCTATTTGAGAGCAATTTTTGAGACCTTGAGACAATACAGCAATTCTAATTATAACAGTTATTTATTGATATGGTAAAATGAGAGTTTGTTACAGACAACGTCAAATATTTTCAATTTCTCTTAGTTTCCAGGAAAATGCGTTAATATGAGTTAGTCTAAATCTGAAAGCTTTGCATCAGATATTGAAGATTTTGCAACGAAAGTAATTTCGTTACCAATTTTACAAAAATCTTATGGGCATTTTAGTAAATAGTGCGAGGGAAAGGAAGTCAAAATGAAATGAATGAGATAGTGTTACTTGCTAATTTGGAGAATCTATTTGAAAGTTATAAATCTCTAGGTATATAACATGCACAAGGAGAAGTATGAATATATTCATTAACCAACTGACTTAAATAATGAGTTCAAATATACATAAATCCGAATTATTTATTAAAAAAATTTCTACCACTTAAATATTTCGTTAAAGGAGATAAAAATCCAATTTAGCGAAAAAAATGTGGGCTATTTTATATTTCTGCTTTTAATATGGTGGAACCAACATGACTTGTGTAACACCTAATAAATATTTTTTGAAAACAACAGTTATTTATTCTTTTTCAGATTCTATTTTTTGGTTTTTGTCATCTCTGAATCTCTTTTTTTCTGGCATTAAATTTAAACCTTTTCAAAGATTTTTTATTCAATTTACAACTTTTGTCTAGTATTTTGAATCACTAATAGTTAAAAATTATTTTTTTTAATAAAATAGATGGTTTATTTAAGAAAAGAATAAAAACTAATTGAATAGTATTTAACAAAGTACTTACTAAAACTATCTGTAAGTAAATTAGTTTAGTTCAATTTTTGAAAAAAGCTAAGAATTTTATGAAAATAAGCGATTTTAAACATATCTGCTTACGCTTTTGTTTTTGTTTTTTCCAGTTGGTCTTAAAATTTTAGAAATTTATTGCGACCAATTTTTTTAAAGGCCTTAGAAGATAATACATATATAACTTTAAACCTGCTATTGTTTTTTACTAATTAGAATAAATAGATTACACTCAAGATATATAACGTTTGTTAAACTTGTTAAATATGGCGGATGATGTTTCAAATGACATAGATCAAGACATAGATCTTGATTAGTTAAAGAATCAATACTTTTTTCTTGTTACTGGCTATATCCCAAAAAAGTTTAGACTCTAGTTCAATGGCTACTCAAATAAAATTAAAAATCTCCCCTGTATCATTTAACGACATGAGGTCCAGAAACATACTGTATACATTTATTTTTGCCCCTTAATTACTTTATAAATGCAATTTTTTATTAATATTTATTATATACACCATAAAAATGTATTGTGTAACAATAAATTAGAGATTACAATCATCCAACGATGAAGGTAAATAAAATACTATGTACAATTTATGATGTGGGGCAAGGATATTTCATCCAAATATTATATCAATAACTAATTCTTATTTATAAATACCATTATAATTTTTTCAGTATTCAGTATATTTAAAAAAAATATTATGCACGCTCTAATCTGAAGGAAGTTTAATTTAATTTTTTTTTGACATGTTACAAGATTTTCCAATTTATTCTTAAAATTCGGTTTTGGAAAATCCTCGTCATTCAAATGTCTAATAACGCTGAACAGATATGTAATATTAAAAAACAGAAGGAAAAAGTCCGTTTAAAAGAATACTTTAACCTGAATATATGGCGATGACAATTTATATCATCCAAAGAAATATTTCGAATATCCAAAAGCAAAATAACTTAATTACAACAATATATAAACTAATATAGAGGAGAAACATGAAGAATTTCTATTTAATGTAACTATTTACGAAAATCACTGAAGTTTATTTGAATTAGAACTAACAAAACGCTTGGCAAAGAAAGTAAATACAATTTTCATCAGATATATGATATCGTGCTTTATCAAATTTCCGTCCTATATTAAATTAATCGACATTAAACGGTGGAATTTTTTGTTGTATGGGGCGACACCTAATTGTATCTCCATATTAATTGATCGGGTAGGTACTGTCCACCCCTCTTCCGCATTAGTAATTTTCTTTGTTTCGCTGATAAGCTTTAGATAAACGTTGTTTAATATCAACAAACAATTTATCAAAATCTTGCTGACGCATGGCAATGAACGACCTGTCGAACTGTATATCAATATTGTTCATTTTATCTGGGGTGCCTATAATGGGAATTTCTCCACCAAATACAATAAAGTTCGGTGAGTGACCTGTTTAGAATCTCTTATAGCACACCCTTTTTTTATCCAAATTTTGATCCCAAATATGATGGTCATTTGATACATGCCGTTAGATAACGAATCAATACCGGACGCATGTATTTGAATATTAAAATTTATATTAAATAACAGAAATTTCCGGTCCAGAGCAAGATCAGGCGAATAAGAAAAAAAGAGACAAAGATAATCGAAACCCACAAAATGTGTGAAAAGGATTACGAAGATTCAACGAAATATCAAACAAAATATTTGAGCAGGATAGGAAGCAGGACCAAACGATAAAAGAAAGAACTTATATATATAGGAATAGAGCATAGACTCATTGTGGAGAAAATATAAAGAAGAGTGGAAAAATATTACAGGGCTACATACTTGGTAGAAAGGAGAAAATCTGGAATGTAAAAGCGATAGATTTTGCCTCTATGGACTAGTTTTAAGGAAGGCATTAAAAGATGAAGATAATTCTTATACATTTGTAAAAGAACTTATGGTAGTTCTAACAACACTGATACAAATAACACAAAGTTTGATTGGCAAATTCAACAGACGAGAGAAAGATATTAGTGTTTACAGGTTTTGGACCAAATATCACCATATTTTATTTAAATTTTTTAAATTAAAATATTCATTATTAATTTTATTAATATTAAATGAACAATAAAGCAATATATGTGTGACAACCACCTAATGTTGCTTTCAGCAAAATTGAAGTCTTTTTTGGTTGGCAAAATAAAATTACTTTTGGCTCTATCTAAAAATAGAGGGGATATTTATACCCCCTAATGCCTTAACACGCTTCTTGGGATTTTGCTCCTTAATTCTTTCTAAATTCATTTAATGGGAGTGGATCATTCCCCGTATTCGTGATTACAACATTTCTGTCAATTTCTTTCATAGTTTTCTCTTCATGACTTTTTTATTCCAGTTTCTGATTTTTGCCTTATCTTCCTCTACATATTTGATCTACTTTATCCTAGAGCTACTCTTCTACTTCTTCCTCCAGGTCTCCATTATTTCAGTTTAATTATTATTAATTAATTTTCATATTCTGTCTTTTTACTCCTAATTTATTTATTGCCTATTCTCGTTATTTCCTAATTTTACACTTCCTTATATTATCCTCACTATTTTTTTTTCTATTATTCTTAAGTCATCTTCCAATTTTCTAGTTAGGATTGTTGCTTCCGCGGCATATAACAAAATTGGTCTTATTTAAATGTACATATGCATAGGCCCGTTGCTTTTCTAGTTACATCTCTTCCATTACTTTCACTATCTTTCTTCACAGAGTTTAGTTTACAAAGCATTTCTCTATCCTACCCTACCCTTCCAACGTCCAACCACTTTCTTTTTACACGACCTCTTTTCTTATTTCTTATTTCTCTTTTGTTAAGGCTTATTTTGCATATCTTACTACCAATATCCTTTCTACGTGCATCATCGATCTGACGCTCTGGGCCTTTGTGAATTGTATTATGATTGGGTAGCCGTATATCTCTTGCAGCTTTTTATTATACCTTCTCTTCCATCGACCATTTTCTGCTACTTCACTTTCCCGTAACATATTCTCCAAAACAAAATTAAAAAGCGCTGTTTATAAGGGATCTACTTGTTTAATCCCTTTGGTTACTTAGAATTTTTCAGAGAGTTGGCATTTTAATGTGATTCTCTTTTGAGCATTTTTTAGTGTCAGTCATTTGATTGCCTAAAATCTACAAATAACACATTCAAACCCAGATCATGTTCGTAAGTCTTATAAATGATCGATTTGAGGTGAAATATCTAATCTATTGTACCCGTCCCTACTCTAAACCTTCCCTGATATTCTCCTATGTGGTTCAGATACTTGTTTAGTCTATTCCGAGTACCTTGTATATCACATCAAAATAAAATTCGTGTGTAATTGTCGTCTGTTTTATCTCCTTTTTTTGTGTATTGGACAAATGATCTATCTTTTGGGCATTTTTTTCTCTTGCCAGATGTTCTGAATCATTCTACAAAATCTTTTATTCTGCTCTTTTTACCCATACTTAATTATTTATCTTAATTCCTCTTCTGTAGTTACGTCTACATCTTCGTTTTTCGATTGTATCTCTTCTTTGTTTCATTTCAGTGCTCTATCCCTCTATTTAATTTCCCCTCCATGACATTTATTAAGTTTCTTTCTTTATCTTTATAATATATTACTGCTTCTTTTTTGTCTGCATAATTTTTGTCCCTTTCTGGACTCTCGTATCTATTTTCTTAGCTACTTCCTACATTTTTCCATTATTTTCATTCTGACTTGGTTGCGTTTTTCAATTGATATCCTATATTCTTCATTAAACCGGATTTTTTTACATTCCCACCACGATTTCACTGTCTTCAAGATTGGCCATCCATTCTTCTTCGATTTCATTGACATTTTTCATCCGTTCCTGATAAATGTTTCCACCAATTGCTTTTGTATTTCCTGGTTCTGGATTCTTTGTGAGGAGTTTGCTTTTTAAAAGTTTTGTTGGGTATACCATTGTGATTGGGCATGCGAGTAAAGGAATTCGTAAAGCCGTTAACAGATTAGTTAATAAGAATGAATCGACTTTACCCAGTACATCACTACATCGAGGAATCAACTATCCAGAACCTTCCTAGGGAATCCAGAGGGAATCTAAGGATTTTTGCTTTCGGAGGACTATATTTGATATATGTTCCCTTTAACTCAAGTACCAAGCGTATCCAGAGGAAAAACACATCTGAATAGGATAATAAGTCGGGACCAATTTGTATGATTCTGGATTTCTAAATGTTTTATCAAGGGGCAGATCCATCAGTAAATAAACAACCAGTAAAAAGAATTACCACAATATCTTTGTTGGGAGATTCGGATTCAGAGCTTTCTTTCATTTAATCAGGATATGTATTCTTTTTTATGATGAAAATTTATTTATTAATATAATTTATAATAATAATTTGCTAAAAGGTCATACGAAATGCGATTTATGAGGCTCATGACTAGTATCCAAGCAAATATATACATAACAGAGATCTAAGTTAGATCAAAATAATGTGGCATCTTTTGTTTCAAAGAAAAGTAAAATTGTCATTTGTGTAATTTTATCTGGAAACCAAATATAAATTAAATATGTTCAATGGTTAATCATTTATATTCGTTTTTTCTTAGGATTCTCAAAAATATTGGAACAAAAAAATCCCCTACATTATTATCTCGCTACGAAATCTGTAAAATACATTAAAATTTTAATGTTTTTATTCGATATTAAAGGAAAAAATAAAAGTTTTTTCAACGTGTTTTCTATTTACTTTTACTTTTGACTTTTAGGAAATATCCTCGTTATTTGTGTGGGTTCAAATGTAGGGGAGATGGGAGTACATAAACATCGAACACTTTAAATCTTTAAATGCATGCCTATATCTCCCCTATTGGTAAACGGGGATTAAAAATGTATATACCACGGATAGAAAATTCGAGCACGAGATCTCGCTTCGGTTTTCTTTCCTGTCATTTTTTATTTATCAAATAGCGCCTAGAAATTCGTTACTGTAAGCAGTTTAAAACGTTGATCATCTAGAGTTTATTGCGTACAAACATTTTCAGATTATGAGCATACATAAATGTATCTGAATTGTAACGTAAGTAAGTAAATAGTGGATAATTCATTTCATGAGAGACGTTTTGAATATTTAAAGAAGGAAAGTAAAAAAATATAAATAACAAAAAATACAGGGTGTCCTATGATAAGTTTAATATTATTTATTCGAAACTAAAAAAGTATATTCAAGGTGTTTCAAACTATATGCGTGAAAAGATTAATTTACGTCGGCCTCATAAGCTTTTAGTAGCAAAAGAGTCAAAATCATTAAAGATTAATAGGTAAGTATAACAAACTGTTTTTTACCAGGAATGTATTCTAACTTCTACATAAATAAGAAGGTACAAGAGAAAAAAAGGATCAAGAATCAATAAATTCAATTAAAAATACTTCCAAAACCAAAAATTACCTCTATCGACATAAAAAATATGAATGAATGACTACGGTAAACGGGTAAAGAAAAACTAGACAAAATGGAAAGAAAAATTCTAACAAAGATATATACGAAATAAAACAATTTAATATTGGCACTTCTTATAGGTACATATCATTTTTCAAAAAAATACTGTTACACAAAACATCGACTAAGAAAAACAGATAAAGGAAAATTGGAAAAATTCAAGAAATAGTTCTGAGAAAAGATATTTAAATTATCAAAATAATTGAATAAAAATACGTGTAGGTACATCATAGACATAACAATTTTCAAAAAATAGGATGTACTACGAAACTATTTACTATAAACTCTACGTACTTGAGGCATGAATTAATAAAAATAGAAAAAAAAAATGAAGAAAAGAGTCCTGAGGAAGATATATTTGTAGAAAGTTGATGGTTTTTCAAATTTTCTTTGATTAAGATTAGGGTCACTGGTTGTTAATAGTTTTCTTAGCAAATGAAAATTAGTGTAGAAAATCTATGATTCAAATTCACTAATGTCTTATTACATAAATAAAAGTCCCAAAAGTTTCCGCAGCTCAAAGGTAAAAAAGTTTAGTAAATAGATAATTCAATATTGATAAAATGTGACGCTATGATACAAATTTCACAAAAATAAATTCATTTATAATTTTATTTATCACTAATTTTCACTTTAAGAACTTTTTATTTCTAATTAACAAGTTTTTTGTTGACTTTGTTGCAATTTTAAAAAAGGGAAATTTCCAGACAAATACATACCCGTATTGGTCAGAAGATTTCCCTACCGGGGAATTTTTTGTCGGAAAATTGTTGTCAGGAATAGATGTTAGAGAATTGTTGTTGGGGAATTGTTAACGGGGGATATTTGCGTCGGTTAAATATTAACGCGGAATTTGTTATCTTGAAATTCTAGAATATAAAATGTCAATAAATGGGACGTTCTACATTAAAAAATAAAAAATATATGAAACACCTCAAATTGAGATATTCCGATTATATCCATAGATATTTGAAAATTACTTTAAGTCGATTTTCTTTTCTATTCAAAATAAGAAATTAAGACAGCAAAGTAGCATCAAATGGTTTTTTGATAGTTTTGTGACAACTTCAAAATTCATTGTAATATTTCAAAATGCCTGTTTAAATCGAGTATTAGTGCCTTTATTATAAAAATACCTTTTGTATTATATTATTGATTTTTTCAAATATCTATGACATGATAAAAAGTGTAGCCACCCTGTATATATATATATTTATGAATATATGTGTTGCAGTTCAATTGTGTTTTGTTTCCCCAAGATGGAAATGTCATGACATAAAAAAATTGTCGGTTATTTTGTTTCTAGAATAAAAACTGTTAGCCGGACGAGCAGAACTTTCGCCAAGGAAAAGAATATAATTTAGTTTTGTGTTTGCGTGAAAATATCTGAGTTGTCAACTTCTGGATCGAGTAATTTTTTACGAAACCACTGGTGTCTGTGTTAGAACGAGAATAAAGAGAGAAGTGATATCAGGTGTCTCTGCTTTTGTCGACTCGGGTAGTATGGCTTACAACCCCACTTGGCTGTTAAATATTGCAACAGCTAATCTAGCACTGGGGTTTTGGGACGAGCAAGCGCACATTCCGTGTTCTTTGCGCTCTATCAGTTATGCAGATAAAGTGGGAAAAGATGTTGTTCTTTTATTTTTGCTTGCGAGCTTATAACTGTTCGCTTTAATAACAAAACTTCTTTACGCTAACATACCTTCCTAAAAAGGACAACGTTTCTTCTTATAAATTATATTTACACTCACAAAAGTTTCTTATTACTAAATTAAAATAATTACTGAAAATAACGTAGTATTGATATAAATAGTAAGTTTGCTAAAATAATTAAAAGTTAATATACACTGAAATAAAATTATCACCATTTTCGTTTAGTTTAGGACTTATACAAAGTTCCTAACAACAACATGGAAATACCTAAAATGACATAAACATACGTACTTAATGATATTCTACGGTCAATATTAATACTTCTATAGACTGATAATTTCTCCATATTGAAATAATAATAATAATATCAAACCAGACATAATTGCTAAAGATTAAACTCAACCGAAATGTTCAATCATTGATGTTGTTTTACCATCTGATTACAATAATACAAAAAGAAGCGGATATGAAAAATAAATGTAAAGATATTCAGATTGAGAATCACAGTTGTGAAAAATGGAGGCAAATATAATACTGATAGTAATTGGTACGATAAAAAAAGAATCTAGAAGAAATAACAGAAAATAACAACTTAAAAATCCTGCAAAAGACGATAATCTTAAAGTCTACCTACATTATCAGGAAGGTCCTTTGACAGAGAAAGCAATCATTTACTCTGGGTGTATGTTTTACACTCGGTAAATGAAAATTTAGAAAAACAAAACGGCAGTAACTGTGTTAATAAAAGCATGAATTAATGCTTCAAAGGATAAACCTCCTCCTAGACATAATCAGTTTGATATGCGACAAGAATATATTCTACGACTCGAAATAATACCTCCGCATAATAAAAGTAAGAAGAAAATAAGTTTTCGACATGTTTTATCATAATGGTTTGTTGTTTTTATTAATCTAATCAAGAAATAGATCATTTATTATATAAATGAACGATTTAGCTTCTTACTTTGAACATATCAAATCTGGACTCTCGCAAGATAGTCCAAGTCCAATTGTATACTTCAACGGCTTAGCTATACTGGCAATTCACGAAACTTTTGTTAACCTTCAAGGTAATATCTTTTAATTAGAATAATTAGTTACAAACTGAAATTAAATATAAATGCCAGCGAAAAGTATTTACTATATCTCGTTTCCACCCAGATTGCAGATACACTTTTGCAAATTTAGTTTATGCACCATTTCTCAAATGACAAATAAAAACTTTGAAATGTTAATTACATTCACAGATCCCCTAGCAACATGTTTCTCCATAGTTGAATAGATTTATTGTTTCTACTATATTATATATATAAAGAATTGATTAGTTTTGCAATAAAATCGTGGATTAAATTATCTCTTCTACCTCGACATATATAGACCTGTTGCGATTTTTTTTTACATTAAAGTATCTTGGGTACTTTATAGTCTAGACAAACATCTCTTTATGTACCTAACTGCTAAGGTTTCTCGTACTATACAAAGAGTAAAAACACGCCAGTAACATCCCAAAACCGCTAGTGAAAGAACATCAACATATGTTTCTAAGTAAAAATATTTTTTTAAGGTCGTGAAATAGTAAATAGTTATTTATTTTATTAGTGGAATAAGAGCATTATTAAGATGCAATGTCGTTAGTTGCAAGACGAGAGTGTTATCCTCAGTTGATAACAACATTAAAACCCATTTCACATGAATTAAAATACAACATTTTATCTATGATTGCAGGAATTATCAAGAACTGCAAATATTGAAATATTTGAATGACATTTAGATTTAATTTATTTGACAATTGGCAAATATTTTATTTAAAAACAAAGCAGCGATTCTGTAAATAGCAGTTATTTATTGATATGGGAACCTAACAATTGTTTACAAACAACGTCATATATTTTTAATTTCTCTTAGTTTTGAGAAAACACGTTAATGTAAGTAAGTCTGAATCTGAAAGTATTGCATCAGATATTGAAGATTGTACACTGAAGTCAATTTCGTTATTAAAATTACAAATAAAATACGAACAAACTTATGGTGTTTTAGCAAATGATGTGAGGGAAAGACAGTTAAAAATGAAACGCCTATTTCGAGAATCTATTTAAATCTTCAAGCATTTGGGCATATTACTCCGCAATAATATCAACAAAGAAAAATGTAGATATTGGCAAATATATTCAATTGATTGCGTTTCTCAAGCACTAATCCGATGGGTTTAAAGGCAAAAACTAAAATATTTTAACGAAGGCGGATGTAACTAAGTTTTTACAAGAATCTGTTAATGAAGAGTAGCTATGCGTAAATAAACATTTGCAGGTAGTTTTGATTTTTAGACTTTGTTGAGCCTGCAGGAAGGAGAAATACACTAACTTGCAAGTGGAAGTGGAGAATAATGAAGGACAAGTGTTCTTCGTTATAATATCAAACACAAAGACTAAGCTGTCCCGTGAATTTGTTACCACTTGCGGAGTCATTGATTGAATTAATTTAGTAGAAATAATATGAAAAAAACATAGTTTGCGCCCCTCTAATTCCGATCACAAAAGGTCATTTATTATTAACACAAATAGTAGCAGTCCAAAAATATTGCTTTTTCTTCGAGATTACCAAATGTACAAAAACTATACCGGCTACAAAAATTCTGGGACAGAATCTGCAAATAGTAGTAATTTGGAAATTATTGGCTCTTCAACAAATTAGTCTTCAACTGGAATGAACTTGTTTAAATACAAAAATGTCGTTATGAATATTCATAAATGATTGTTTTAAAATTTATATATAAATAATTAAATTTTGCTTCTGATTTCATTAACCAACTGAGTTAAATACTAGATTCATTATAAAACATTGTTAGATCATAGCGTTCAATACCTAACTCAAATGAATTTGATAATAGATTTTTATTGAGGCAGTTGTAGATGAAAACTTTTAACCTTATTCTTAATACAAAACATTTTACTTTTTGCACTTGTACATATAGTTTGATATTATATTGATCAAGTGAGTTTCGTTTAACGTGTTTTTTAATAATTTAGGTTCTTGTATGAGCCAAGGATTACTCTTCCCTAAATTTTTTTAGTTAATATTTCAAAGGTATAAAAGTGATGAAATTAGTAATAATATGAAGAAAAATATGAAAAAATATCTATAACTACATATAAAAACTATCCCACATAAAATTAAGTGCGTATTATAATAGTAAACCATAAAATGGAACAGACAAACAGAGTTTTACTGCAATATAAATAATAATTTATGCAATATATATTTGGTACAAAATAAAAAATTCTATTAAATAATAATAAATTAATATCCATTAATTACAATGTATTAATGTTCTTTTAATTTTGAATAAATTATGTTCAATTCTCAAGCGACAATAATAACCAAGCATTTTAAATTAGTCCAATTATAATCTATTATATATTTAAAGCATATTTAAAAAATAAAAACTGAGCGATCTATTCCAGATTATCAAATACAAAATATATTCAAGTAAAATGTTATGTTGAAAATATATTCTTCTCACTGAGTTACCCAGAAATTATTTCTTCTTAAGAAAAAATACATATAGATTAATTTATTTGTATCGTCACATTAGGCAATTTTTGTATTTCTCTTCTATATATATTTTCGGACGGAACGCTTTAATACTTCTGACCAGAAAATACGACCCAGGCATCATTTCTACGTAAAAAAGGTAAACTTTATCGAACCAATCGCTTTCCAGAAAACTGCCAAGAAAGATTTCAGATCACGCACAAAAATCTTATTTAAAATTAATTTGCTGGTGCTCGCTATTTTTTTTTTCAATTTTTATCAATTGATTTTCAGGAAAGACATTTTTACAAGCCATAAGTAAGAATAAGAACAAAAATATATCGTAATATCGGCAAACAACTTTAATATATTTCCAATTTTCTAAAGTAGTCAAAGGGTAGGTACTCGGGCTTATCAATAATTTAATCACGTTTTCGCAAAATATCTAGTAGGGTACAGGAATCTCCAATCAATTAAAATGGGATTATGTATCTCTGCAGATGGTACAATATTATAGTAAAGTGTGCACACGAATTCGTTTTTCGAAAGTCATTTCTGGGCATTGAATTGTGGTGCCAAATGTGTCCATAATCTAATTGTTTTATCGTATTCTTTTATTCGTTTTTGTTGCTTGTTTTATCATTTCGAATAAGGTTGCCTCGGTTTTGCTTTTATTTTACCTGGATATTTTATTTCATTACATTGGATTTATGTTTTTCATGATGACGATATTGACGCTGAAGATGATAATGACGACAATGAACCATACATGTATATTGATAATCAACTATTATAGTGTAGTGTAATTGTTCGACAATTGTTCTAGATATTCAGAGCATAGTAATAATAAATAGCAAGTGCCTTTTTGATTAATATTCGCTACTTCAAGTCTATTTTATTATTGTTGGTGAATATATACTAGCGATATTTTCATCTATGCATAGTAATTTCAACGAAAAGATGCCGTACTAAATTTTCTCTTATTTTTTTTATATAAACGTAATAAATTATTTTTCCCGACGCTAGATATTTTGTAACGCCCATGCTTTATCAATTTAAACATCCAGACTACTTTCTATTCCTTCATGTACCATACTTCTCTGGGTCTATTTTATTTTCTCCATGTATTTTCCATAATTTTATATCCTTTATTGATACCACAAATTTCTGTCTGTTGTAAATGTTTAAAATTGAAATTCAACATGTTATTTTATCTGTTTTTCTTCCTAAACCAACCTAGTAAAAGAAGTAATAAACAAAAATAGAATGATACATATATATTTTATAGACCTTAAAAAGGCATTTGATGGGATTAACAGGGAATATTTATGAAGAATACTAGAGAAACGAGAAGCGGGCAAAGCGACAGTAAAAGTATTGAAGGCAATGTGTAAAAATAATACGAACATAGTAAGAATACATAATAAAGAATCAGAAAAATTCATAACGGAGCTTGGAGGAAAACAAGGGCGTGTCCATTGCTATTCGCAGTGACCCTAGACGAAGCAATAAAAACAGCTACCGATATTAGAGGAGATTACAAACAAAAGTAAACAAGAGAAGAGAGAAGAGGAGTACGAAATAAAAAGATACTTATGATATTAAGGAAAACATAGATAAACTCAATCTCAGGCAGTAAGTGAACGAAAGAAACAGAGAGAAGGAATAAAGAAAAGGAAATAATGTAATACAAATGGCGTTATTCTGAAACACGATAATACAAAAACACACTGACTAAGACAAACTGGCTAAAATTAAGGAACTGGGATGAGAAATACTATCTCACCCACCATACTCGACCGACAATTCACCGTCGTATTTCTATTTATTCCTATCGACATAACATTTTCCATGCGATAAAAAGTTTACGAGTCAAAAATGCCATTTCCGGCTAATTTGTTCAAAAATAAATTAATTTTTATCGAAAATTTGTACACAAAATGGCAAAAGTTATTAATAACACTCATTTAAGTTAATATAATATTCAACTCGCATTAGTACATCGTACACATTCTCCAAAATAGCTGTATGTAAACAATTTATCACGTCCTCATTTTTTATTTCAACCAATCGACATTTCGTTAATATACACTACAAAAATTGATTGAGCTCAGTTTTGACCAATAAAACGTCACGTCCACAGCACACAGAACCGAAGAGTCACTAAGAAATCACTGAGCAATGCACACACTCATTCTCCGCTCAAAAATAAATTGACCCAAGTTATTAATAACTGCATAAGCGCAGAAAGAAGATACCAACTCATAATACCTCTAAGGGAAGAGTGGCAAGATTGGGATCCCTACGGGGAGTATGATGTGTTACACAGATGGCTTCCGGACAGGGGAGAAGTCAGGAGCAGGAATACTGATAGAAGACCTGGGAGTGCAACAGAGCTATGCTCTAGGCAAGCACTTCACGGTATTTCAATCCGAAGTATTCACTTTACTAAAGGCGGCAGAGGAACTAGAAGCAAAGACGGACCTGCAGCAACACATATGCATTTTCTGAGACAGCCAAGTAACTCTAACGGCAATCTCTCTTGTCAGAAGCAGAATGGCTCTAGTTCAGGAGTGTGTAGAGGTCGTAAATAAGCTAAGCAATAAAAGGGAGAAATCTTTACTCTGGGTTTCGGGCTATAGAGGATCATTGGAAACGGACGGGCTGATGAGGTAGCAAGGCTCAAGGCCGACAACGAGCCCTGTGGACCGGAACTAATAATAGGAATAAGCAAAGTGCTAACCTCTTCATTACTTGACGAGTGGGCGCGAAAGGAGTTAAGAAGGGCCTGGGAAGGCATTCGAGGATGTAGACAAGCCAAGCAGGCAATTGCCGGACCTGATCCAATAAGGACTAGGTGGCTTTTGGAAAAAACCAAACAGCAACTATGGTTGATCGTTGGAATCCTCACTGATCATTACAGGCTACAAAGACATCTGTCCCTGTTTAGGGCAGTGGAGGACTGCCGGAAATGTGGAGGAGAGAAGGAAACCTCCCTCCATTACTTGTGCAACTGTGAGATCTACCGGCATCGGAGGAAAGAAATCTTTGGTGTCGAACAGATGGAAGCTGAAGACTTACAATCCCTTTCATGGAACTACATCAAGGCGTTTCGAGCAGGCGCAAACGTGAGGAAGTAAGGAGGGGGAAGATTGGGAACGCCAAAAAGGGCCTGAATAGGCCTACTTGCCAGGCATCAGCCTCCTCACCCTACTACTACTACTACAACAAGTACTATTACTACTACTACTACTACTAGTTCTACTACTAGGCTAGTACATACAATAAAATATGTATTAACAGAACTTTGAAAAAATAAATAGGAAGTAGAAGTAGTCCAAATTCTAGTCAAGACTGCACCAAAGAAGCTAATAATTGTTTTTATCCTTAATTAACTATTGACCATATTAGAAAGTGCTATTTTATTTAAATTAAAGCATGGACTGTAAATGTCTGTTCCAATGAAGATTGTTTTGAAATATTTTACCATAAATTGTTTTTGATAGGTCAGAGAGTATGAAACTGGTTGAACTTTGTTATTAGGTGGACAAGATTAAAAAGGTTATAAGCGATTTACTTTCTGCATTTGGGTTGATCTAAAATCTTCAGATGCTTAATAAAATAGTTTATTAAATAATTAGTAAAAATCACTAATTTTGATAATTAAGTATTATGTATAAAATCGGACATCTTCAGAGAAGTGTAGTTAAGGTATTACTAAATTTCGTTACAAGAAAGATTTGAAGCAAAAACATATAAATATTTTACCATAATCTATCCTTTTCCTCTTGTGAACATTCTGCTTCTTGAGTAATGTTTTAAGCCTAATACTGAAGTGTCTCTATTATAATTGAATTACTGAATGAAATTAAGTAAATTGCATACAGATATCAATTTGTTTCAGTGAACGTCTACGAAGGCGATCAACTAAATCTTACCCGTATCAGCCGTACGGAAATGGGTGCTTATCTTTGCATAGCCACAAATGGCGTCCCTCCATCTGTTAGCAAACGTATCATCGTAGATGTTGAATGTAAGTAAATGTTGCATATTTCCTCAATAATTCATGATTTCAATTTAAATTCTTTAGCTATTAACCATTTGATTTTATATACTATATTATACTATTCCAATTCCAACCAATTCTATTGTAGTTTAAGCACGAAATTGAAGTTTCCATGACTAGGATCAATAATGAGGTACATTTAGTCGTTGTCAGTAAAATATTAAAAATAAAAAATAAAATTTTAATTTGATTTTAAAATAAATCTTTATATAATCAAATAAATATTTTATAAACCGTAAAAATACGTATTATTTTAAAAATATTAAAAAACAAATTATACTGGGAATAAATGTAATAGTTTTTCATATGCAGATTAGCTTAATTATTCACTACTTTGTTATTTCTTTGTCGATGTACGTCTTTTTTTATTCATTTTCCACCTAATTATGATTTTTATGCATGTGTTCTTTTTTATCCTTCTTCGCCCAATCAAGAACTTTTTGCCGATCTATATAAGAACATCCTGTACATATAACCTAAAGATTGTACTCTTTGTATTCACTATCTGAAAAAAAATATTAGAATATCTGTTTGCAAAAAACAAGTTCTACATACTATTTAAATTATTATTTTCGCGGACATATTATATAACAAATATTTTTTTTAAATAATTTTTGTTTTACCACTGAAGTCAAAAATTTTTTTTTTAGAGCTTTATCTATTTTCACTCTCTTTATCGAATCATATACTTATTTCTAATCTAAAAAAGCATATCCAAATAAAGAGTTGCTCATAAATCTTCTTCTGTTCTCCAACTTCTATCTTGACAGAGAAAATTAGGAATTGATACTTAGGTAAAACCATTTGTATACTCATCCCAGAACTAACGAAATCCACTAGCAAATAATCTTATCAACTTCAAATTTATCGGGGAATATCTACAAAACCTTATTCTATTGTACCATAACATTAAGGAAAGCCTTAGCTGGGTACCAGGCCATAAAGAGACTTAAGGCGTTGTAGATAGCACAAGGTGCACTAGCCCCAAACACTTTTTCAAAACACAAAGTTAATTATAGGTTTAATATACTATCACTGCAAGTCTTTAATGCCCTTAAATTGTATGTTTCCTCGTTTTTTTTTATCGTTCTTACTAGTCTTGTCCATAGTTTACGAGTTTCTGATATCCTCTTCCAATCTATTTTCACATATTTAATATCTTCTAGTACAGAATCTATCCATTTTCTTAAGTAAGACCTCCTGTTCCATATACTAGGTCTCTAATTTCTGGTTTGTTCTGCTTTTTATCATACTCCTTCGCCTCTCTTTTTTCCCCAAAAATTTTACTTAGTATTTTTCCCTCCCATGTTATTTCCGTTTCTTCCCCATTTTTGTTTGTTGGCATTACCCCCAAGTATTCGAATTCTTTCTTTTTTATATTGTATTTCCGGTTTGATAACCGGTCGCTGCATGTCTTTAAGGCCCGTAACTTGTATGTTTTTTCATTTCATTTTTACTAGTCTCTTCTATATTTTACAATTTTGTGTTATCTTCTTCCAATCTGTTTACACTTGTTTAATATCTTCTAGTACAGAATCTATTCATGTCATTACGTAATCCCTCTTTTTTCCTTCTGTTTTGTATACGAGGTCTCTAATTCTTGGCTCGTTCTTCTTTTCCGTTTTCCTTCATGTGTCTTTTTCCCTCCAAACATTACCTTTTTTATATTGTATTTCCTGTCTTCTCCTGATTTAAATTTCTTGTATTCTTTTCCAGTAACCTTCTGGATAAATACCATATATTTTGTCTTCTCTTGTTTGATTCTCAGCCTATACTACTTTGCTGCTTCTTCCAACTTGCGGAATACATCTTCCATTTCTTTCTTTGCTCTAGTGAATAAAACCAGATTATCTGTATATGCTATAACCTATTGCCTGTATTGATATAGAGTGTGGAAAATAGTATTTTATTTAAATCAAGAATATCACGAAATGTTAATTAGTCTAATCCGCGATGTTTTGTATCAATGTCCCAATGATTCTTGGTAATGTATAGTGTATAAAAAATGTAGCAGTATAAATCGTTCGGATCGTGTAATAATTGTCGAGAATACATTTTTCACTCTTCTACATCCCCTGTAATCAACCATTCTAAATATCTAGATGTACTAAAATTAAAACTTATTTTTAGAGCGTTTAAAAAACTATTGTTTATTATCACCATTGAACTTGATCCAGTTATTTAAGTGTCGCAGTGTTGCCAGCTGTAGTTGCTTTTCGATAAATAATATTTGGATAGATGTGAAATTTCTTTGAAAATGTCTGACTTTAGAACAAAAATTTTATAAGACATTTTTATTCTGCGTAGGTTTTTATACCTCATCCATAAATATGTGCATTATTTTCATGTAAGCCCTTTTGTTTGTATTTCCCTGTCTTGTAAAATTTTTTCCAGTGCCAAATTAAAAAATATTGTCGATTAGTTTTTTTAAACATTAAATTTCTCTGAGAGGAACCCATCAACACTATTAAATGTATTTTTCAATACCAACTTGACTTAATTAGTGATTTTTATTGGAATTTTCAAATTGTTCAGAGCCTGGTACATTCTACTTCTATCAATGGAGTCACAGGGCTCTTCGAAGTATATAATGTGTAGCCGTAGGTTTTGTTCTTTACTCTTATCCATTATCATTTTCAGATTGACAAGTGGTTTTGTTGTCCCTCTTCTTGCTTTAAACCCTTCTTGATACTCCCTTACTATTCGGTTTATTAACCCATTTAGATTTTTTAATCATTTTTGCTACTTTGCACTTTATATGTTATGTCCAAAAGTGAAATCTCTCCATAATTTGGGCTCAAAAAAGTAACAATTTTTTTAAAAATAAGCATAAAAGTTTAATAAACTTTATTACTTGTTCTATTTTGCTATTAAGAGACATTTCATTATTATGGTATAATTATAGCAGCATAATCAATTTTGACAATATAATTTGTAGAGACTGAAGGGTTAATTTTGAAAATTATAAATTCATTAAATATGATTTCATTTTTAAGTTCTCTTTGTTCTATAATTAGATGAATAATAATGTTTAAAGATGTTGTAGTTATAAAATATAAAGTAGTAATGATTATTTTAGATTAAAGAAATGTACAGTTTTATTATTATTTATAATAACAATGTTGGTTTTAAATTATTACATTAAGAGATATTTCGTGGTGGCTTCTCTGTTTTAGCCAAAATATATCGTATATTAAAAATTCAATAAAAATGCGAGAAAAATGTTACAGATATAGTTTTTATTGCCACTTTAAAAATTACTTATTATCTTTTAAAAAAAATACTTACCATTCGATTTTTTCAAACAAACTACTCTATTTCTTTTTATAAAACAGGTCCTGGAATTTATTAATTTTGAGAAGATCAATTGAATGCTAGATGACGTGTACGCTGTATATAATATTGTGAATTTTAGTATTTTTGAAACTGTTATTCATTTTCAAACAAAATGCAAAATATAGTTTTTTATTGCTGAATTTTGTGATATCACTTTTTTATTGTCTTCGGAGGTTTTATATATAGCACAACCATTTTCTTCAACAATTATTTTCATAATACGAGCGGAACAAAACGGTTATGAATTTTTTCCATTATCTTCCTTATTTTCTCCTCAATAGGTTCATTTAATAGCCTTTATGTAGTTTTCAATTAATATATAGGTAAGATGTATATAAAAACCCCACTTACCATCATATCCGTGTAGGATATTAATTTAAATTAATTAATGAATTACATTCAAGTATATCTCTTTAAAAATATTAAAAATAAAAAACGAAATTTGAATCTATAATGTAACTAATAATTAAAATTCCAAATTTATATTCAGCTAGAAAATATCTAAAATTTTAGTCGTATACAAATTTTGTCTATTGTTTTTTAACTCTTGCCCATGTTGTTGCCTCTGCGTATCTTTTTCCTTTTGCAGTATCCTTAATATAACTCTATGTCATGTTTGTCTTTGCCTTCCTCTTTTTTTTTTTTTTCAATTTTTTATTACCATACTCTTTGACTGGTCTTGTGTCATTCATCCTTTGAAGATGTCCTCACCAGCTTAATTGCCTCTTTTTAATGTACTTGAGTGCTGATTTTATATCAAGATTTTGTATATTTGTGTTTTTGAGTTTATCTTTTTTTGTGACACCTTTAATTCGTGTGAGATATTTCATCTCCACTGCTTGTGTTTTACTTTCCCAAGATTCACATCCAAACGATAAGATTGGTCGGTATATTGTTTTAAACACATTTGTCTTTATTTTCTTTTTTATTTATAAACGCGGAATTCATCGCGTAATACAATTTTAGTATTTTTTCTACTCTGTTGGTCTTGGTCTATTCCTACTCCCAAATACTTTTAACTTGCCCGATATTTATTCCATCCTATTTTTATAGTAATCTCTTTCTGTTTCTGTCCTATAACTATAACTTTAGTTTTTTGCTTATTTACATTCCATATTTCCATATTATTCTGTAAATCCTTTTCTGCCATAATTATTACGATATCTGCGAAAGCTCCTTCTGATATATCTACTCTTCTTTAATGTATACTTTAGTCATTTTGAAGGTTTTTTATATATTTCATAAATAAAAAATGTAAATAATAATGGACTAAGTCCTTCTTGTTTTGATCCTTCTTGTATTGAAAAAGCTGCTGATGTTTTATTTCGGTATATTACAAAATGTATGTTGTTACTAATTATTATCTCTTTGTATTCGAAAAATGTATTTTTCAAATAATTAGTTTATTTATTTTCCAGCCTTCATACATATTGCATCATGATCTAATATACTACAAGCAAACTTGATATTGAATATCCTTTTTCTTTTATTTTATTTGAAAATTTATTCTCAAGCCCCTTAAAGCTACATTATCCTTATCAGATCGATCTTGTCCTGCTAATGCTGTTTTAATCATCTGCTTGTCTTTTTATTTTTGCTGGACTTGTTTATAATTCTCTTTTAGTGAGTGTTTCCTCTTGTTAATGGCAAAAGTGAACTTTTTCCACATTTAATCATCTTAATTTATATGTATTTGTAACATATTTATAATTTCTTTCGCATCTGGTTAAATATTAATTGAAGATAAGATATTACATTACATACAGGATCAATGTTCATATACAGGTTTAGCTCAGTATTTAAAAAAAAACAGGCGAAATCTTAAGCAATAACAGAATACTAAATATATGTATATAACCAAATAATCAAGAGAGAGCACAATAATGTATCGAGACTAGAGGTACGACCGCGACTGCCGTACGTTACTATCGAATTGACTAGATGTTCCCACCTCGATGTATCCCAACTTCAACGTATTAATAATGTGTTCTCTCTCCTTCATAACGCCTTCTTTATCACTAGCATGAATTCGTGTATGTCCTTATATATTTAGGCCAAATCTGCATATAAAACACTAGATGTATTGCCAAAGTTGAAAATTATTGAATACATTTTTATTCGAGTTAAACTTTTATATTTCGATAATGCTGTTTCAAGCATCGTACCGAAAAAACTTTAAAAAACACTAGTACTGAGAAAACCGATATTATTCAAAATTTTATTAAATCAATATTCTGAATTACACTTGATAAAATATTTTGATATTTTGACATTTTAATTTCTATTAGAAATGCAGTGACATTAGAGTTCCACAGTTTATTTTATTATAATTTATTCCAGTGTGTATGTTTCAGGTTTAGAATATTCATCAATTACCATATTCAACTAAATTAATTTCAAAATTAACTTATTCAACGTTACAATATAAATTTATAATCGGGTCTTTCTAAAGGCGCGATCGCAAGACCACGTGATTTGTTTGCATAATCTACGATGATTCGTCTATTTTGCTTTATTTCTGTGCACGTACATAAAAAGACGTTTTTGAAGTTATATATACAGGCAACAGTAAGATATAATATTATTACGCTCTCTAACATGGATTAAATAACGCGATTCTTCCGATTAGTAAAGGTTATGAAGCTTTAAAATATTCCTACATCTACTACACCAATTGCAGCCATTAGTTCTGTAGATCTTGATTTGGTAGTTGATAAGTTTTACCAGCGGTTTTACCTGATTTAGTCTTTTTTTTAATAAGAATTGTGATAGTAGTACACTGGTATATGCAATGCTGCTTACTTTGAGACGTTTCATTATCTTCATTGCAAAACCCACATTCTGCTTCCTCTACTACTCCCAATTTCATTCGATAATTTTGTGTCGAAACTTCTGGTAATTGCGAAATTGGATAACTTTCGATTGTAGGTTCAAATCAGTATTTTAATTGTTGCCATTCCTTGTTGATCTTTATATTGTTTGAATTTTTTGCCATCCTATAGCTGATCACGTGGGAGCTCAATGCTTTGTTAGTTGTTTGACAATCAGTTACGTGATAATTAGTTATTTTCCTTGTGGAATTGTGCATATTTTTCAATAGAAGCTGATGATAGACGGGATGCGTTTTCAGTATATAGCTGAATGTATTAGTATTTGTTTAGCGAATGCTAAAAAGTTAGCCAGGATATTACCCTGTCAGACTCCAGTCTGTATAGGCTGAAAGAGTAGGATAAAAAAATCCTATTTCGAATTGGTTTAGTAAGTATGAGAAATTGTATAAGTGGGGTAGCCAGACCTAATGGAATCAATATTTGCACATCGAATGTTGTATTTTCTTGGTCTAGTATTATAGTGAAATAATATCCTAAAGTGGAGTTTCGAAGTATAAGGTTGAGAGTGTTCAAGAAATCCCAAAATCACTGCTTGAGCAGGAATTCAAATATCTTACTCAGGACATCGATAAAGGAGATTGGTCTATACGATTCGAAGTTGATAAGGTATTAATTGAAATTAGAATGCTACATGTAGTTTTTCAAGAGAGGATAAATAAAATTGAAAAAATCCTAGAGTTAGATGGGAAATATACTTTTAATCAGTTGTTTTAGGGAGCGCGTGTTGATGTTGTCAGGGCTTACCCCAGAAACTTCTGCTACATCCTTTAAGGAAAAGACCAAGAGTGTCTTGAATTTTGACATTTCTGAATGTGTAGAATATAGATCTAAAAGAAAATAAAGGAAATTAGTGAGATGTTGATCGTAACTTTAATCTGCGCGGTTGTCAATCAATGTGTAACACTTGAAACTTCTATCATCAATAACAGAATAGGAGTGGGAATCAGTAATTTAGTTAAAAATAATTAATCTTCAAACTGCGGAAGTTTGGAATGGAGGTCGCCAAGGAAGAAGAATCTTTCTAGGGAAGAGAGCTAAGGATACAAAAGGATAAGCTGGATGGGACATATCCAACACTTGGACAACACAGGGAAAACTGGAGGCAAGGACAGGAAAAGGATGCCCAAGGAAAAAGTGGATGGATCTAGTTAAAGCGAACTTACTGGAAGAAGGTGTATACAACTGTAATTAAAAAGTGGAAAATAGGAAGGAATGTTTTGGAAGATAAAAGGATCTTACTCCCCTAGAGTGAAATCTCAAGTAATTAAGGATGCAATTGGTTATCGCATTTAGTGAAATGCATGTCTATGACAGGCTATTGTCCTCAATGGACTGAAAAGTCACAGAAAAAAGAAGAAACTCTATTGTCCCAGAAATGCTATAATATCTGAAATATGAGAGAGAAAGATGTTTCCGAAAATAACTACAAAAAAAGAAGAAAGCGTTTGTGAAAAAAAAAGGACTCATTAAAATGTGATTAACTACCTATACGGTCCCCATAGTAAAGCACATAAAAGCATAAATATTATAATGGTTGGAACAATAGAATGTTAAAACATAAAAGTGCTAGGAAAATACTCGGAGCAGCACATGATGAACATGATTAAAAGACCTGTAGAAATAGAACTTATCAATATTAGTTTTCACTAAAATTCTTTAAATAGAAGAGTTACTCATAATTGTTTTATATCACCAGTTAAAATACTTCTGGTACCTTACTTATTGTTTATGCTAGCAGTTTTAATTGAGTCCGAACAAATAATGATATCAACAATACTAAGAATTTTCTTATCCTCGGCTGGCAGGTATATTTTTTTTTATTAAACGGTTATGATAAGTAATGTTATGATTATATTTTAAATCAAACAATTATGTCTATCTAATTATTTTTATAAATAATCTATAGTAGGGGATCTAGTAGTAGGGTTATCAAACTTAAGAATTTGTAGCCGATTTTATTTTCAGTTGCAGCTTAATTCGTGCCAACATATTGTCTTTTTTTGGTATTAAAATTATAAGTTACATTCCCACTCTTAAGATGGTCGATGAAGAAGCAGGCCCAAGTACCAGCCATTCACCCAGACAGCACTTAGTTCTGGTTAGTTTCAGAAAGAATCCAAAACTGATAGGGTTAGAACTGTATCCAGACCTAGAGATAAATGAAGATTCTGAAGAATATGAGGTTCTAAAAGAAGAAGCTCAAGTAAAAACAATTAAACGCAATGTTCAGAATGACGAAAAAAAATTTTGTGGATTAAGAGGCAGCACTTGGATTATAATTTGTTTTGTTGGTAGCTTAGCGCTATTGGTTCTTTTAATGTATGAAGAAGTTGGAAGATATTTAGCAGAAGGAAAAAAGAAGATGTTAGCATTTCCTAGACTTTTGAAAGTAAATGCCACAAATCTTAATATGTTTACATAATTTAAAGTTGTTAAGAACAAAATAGTGCTGTTTTTCTTTTTTTATATATATTATAATTTACTGTTTCTAATACTTTTATTAATTAAGTAATTAAAAAGTTGCGGTATCTTCAAATAAAATCTGTTTTTTAATATTTGCATTAATATTTTTTTAAGTAGTTCTTGCTTATAAACTTTACATTAATATCACGAATAAAACGAAAAAAAGTTCATTCTGGTTTTTAATATTTACTTATACTTAATATTCTTATTAAAGTTTAATTCCTAAGGTTTACTAAACTTATCCTAAGTAACCCCACAAGAATAATCAAGTGAAATAAGAAACGGTGATCTTAGATGCCGCACTCTAATCCCTTTAACTAAGTCCGGAACAAAAATATACATAATTTCTTACTGATGTTGGTTTTACTACAACCAACCGATTTAAGGGATTATTTCCATTGGGAAATATAAACTAAAATTATGGAAATAAACATGGAAATGTTCAGTGTCTCCAAATCTAAATCATAATTAAAGTATTATTTTATAAAAAAAATTGTATAGTTCCTTAGAAATAAAATTCCACATTATTATTTAGAAACATTCTACATACATTTGAAATTTGGTAGGAGTACTGCCTGTATTCACTGCTCTCATGGAAGTCGCCATATATCATAAATAGCCACAAAATATTAATAGAGACGTTACTAATATGCATACCAAATTTTACTTTAATATTCATAAACAGACCAAACTAATTAATAACTTAAAATTTTAGAGCTTGTACTGACGACAGTTTTTTCAACTAATATTTATAATATTTCTTCATATTTTTGAGCAATAGTTTAAGAATATTTTGTTTAATAAAGACTTATATGTTCTTTTTCTGTTTAAGTAAATTTGAGCAACAGGACGCAATACAGTTTAATTTAGGGATTGGTATGGTAACCTACTATTCAATTTCTGTTCTGATAGTATTATGTAAAATGTTTTCCATCTATTTTAATGCAATAATTTATAAAAAAGGTATAAATGCGAAAGATTCAAATTTTAAATATAATTACTTTCTTTATATTTTCTCAATCATTAGACATTGTGTCCTAATGTATGGAATAAATTCATTATTTCCTAAACCAAAAATATTGTTAAGAATCCTGAAAAACGTCGATTTAATTTTTTTTTTATATTATATACAATTTTTTTCATTATATAGGGTAAGTTATGTCGTAATCGACCATTTTTAATACAATACTCTGTATGTTATGATGTTTTTAGATTATAAGAACTGATTCCAGCAAAGTATTATACATAGGGTATAAATTTAGGGGATCACGATAGGGGGCGTTTTAGAATATTAGTCGTACTTCTTCATGTATTTATTTCTTTGAAACCATTTTCGCGGATGTTTTGCCATTTTGTAGGCTTATTCAGAGAGATAATCTAAAAAAACTGGTAATAATCCTATTAAAAAATATTTATTGTAACTAAATTAAGTTTGAGTCTTTCAACCAAGTCAGGATAAACTCGATTTCTTGGAACTCCTATAAAATCAATTTAAATAATCACTTGTTAATAATAGTGTTACCAGTGTGTAAGATTGATTATTTACATAATCTTAGAAAAGTGCAAAATAATTTGATAAATCGTTTAAGAGAAAAAGGCTCACGAAAATGCATGATTATTATTCTAAAACGCTCCCTGTGACCCCCTTAACGCTGTACCCCCAAGTGTGTTAATTTGCCGGAATCAGCTCTTTAAAGATAATCTAAAAATGTCATAACATACAGAGTATTCCATTTAAAAAAGTGGTCGATGACGTCATGTGGATAACCCTATATAATAAACAAATTGTACATAATGTAGAAAAATAAGAGTAAAAATCGACTTTCTTCAGGATTTCTTAACAATGTTTGGTTTAGGAAATAATGTATTTATTCCATACTTTACGGACACAGTGTAAATGGTGCGAAATAATATCTTTCAAAAATCGTCAGAACTAGGTAAAATAGGATTTATGGATTTGTAGGATCTGAACTTTTTAAACACAATTGAATAGATCCACTTCTTATAATTCATCAGTGATGTGACAATTTAAAACAAATTAAATAACGTAGGAAATAGCGCTTTGATGACGTCTTGCCATTACTTATAATTTATAATACAAAGAATATCTTCATTAAAATGTTATTGATATAACTGGCCTAATAAAGGTATTGCGTATCGAAAATTTGCTGAATAGCATATCCATTTATTAATATCGGTTGTTATGTTGTTATCACTATATTTTGTTTTCGCTAAGCAATTGTATGAACAATATTTAAGATAATTTATAGTTACTATTTATTTATTACAAATATTTATAATTGCACAACGTATAGAATTAATACCGACAACAATGAAACCTATTTAGCAATATAATTATAAAAACTAGTTTCCGAAACTGATTAAACTGTTCAATTTTTAAAATAGCTCCCGGCTCTAATCTCGCTATTCATTCTAAAATTTCTGTATCTCCATATATTCCTGCGTTTAGTTTCGATTCACAACCATCGACACCGAAGCCATACTAACTAGTCCCAACTCATCAAGAACTTATAAACCAATATTCACACAATATTCAGGTAGCTAATGCACATCAATACAATAACTCTTTCCTTTCCCTACCGGACGGTATAACTGTGCCATGCAACAATTTGAAATCAGTGAAAACCGTATGTCTATGATTCCCGGTGACAATGGATCTCAAGATCTGATGAATTTTGAGTAATCCAAATTTAAAAATAGCATATTGATAGCTGCATAAGAAATTATAGAGCAAAGAAAGCACAATCTTCACAAAGAATTGTTGCGAAGTAGAGGCGAACACAATATCAAAAATTTTAATATACGCGATTGGTTACCAATTGGAATATATAGTGGGTGCTACTATGCTACTAATTGTAATATAATGTGTTTGGATAGTTGGATGTTTATAAATGCAAGTATGAAACCACACGTGATATTGTAATGGTTTTGCCGAGCGGAAGCAAAAATGTGGTTCTTACAATAGATTTGTTAGCGAAACAGGTTGGATTAATAAGGAAAATTGGCATCAGATTTATAAGCCTTCAGACCTGGATCATAATAAACTAACTGAACTTTTTCTAACTTATTTTTTGGCTGACAAACATGTTAAAATTACATTAAAAATTAAACGAAGAACAACGAGTAAAATTTACAATACAACGAATTAAATTAATTATATGAATAATTATTAAGCCTTGTTGAGTTCTTTAATAAACCATTGAATTCTATTAATTAATTCAGAAACAGTACCGGCAAATTAAGACAAAATTTCCGAATTTGTATAGCTTTATAAACTGAACCTTTAGCGTTAATTTTGCTCTACAGATTTTTTATGTGTTTTGGTTTATTGTGGAACTCCGCTGTTATAAAACTAGTCAATTCCTCAATTCTGATAATTATATGATGGGATAACAATCTGAACGACACCGTTTTATGGGTGGAAAAATCCCAAATAACGCCAGATGCAGACCAGTTTCCCCAACGGTATCCATTATTTTTATACAATTACAATCGTCATTTGAAGCGTCGACTTGTATTTCAGTGATATACCTTTAAAAAATAAAATTTAACATCTTTTAGTTGATATTGAAAATTGAAGAGATCCAATCTTTAAAGGGGATCGAGGCTCCCGGCCAAAATGGCATAAACTACAAGCTAATCAAACCGGGAGGAGAAAAATTACTCAAGAAATGTTACAAACTAATAGCGAAAATTTGGATCCGAAAAAAAATGCCCACATGTGATGATGTAACAATAAAGAATGTTTATAGTCAAAATATAGAATTTCAAGTATTTTCATAGATTTTTAAACAGTATTCGACAGCATAAAGCGAAGACAAATTCGCAAACCTAACAAAAATTATAATGGAAGGATCACAAGCAGAAGTCTTAAGTTCAGAGTTCAACATTGCACTGAACCAAAGAATTAAGAACACAGATATCAGTACTGGAAGCTCTACATAAATAATTGTAGATATAGATCATCTAGTTTTAATAACGAGCAACACAAAGAGACTAGAAGAAGCATTGTTAGAGCTGGTTTCTAAAGCAAAAAGAAGAAGCTTAGAAATCAATGAATATAAGACAATATAAATGACAAGCGTAAGAGGAACAACAAACACACATGAAATAAAAATAGGATAGCACAGATTCGAAAAATAAGAAAATTTTAAATATCTAGGAGTCATAATTAATGAAAAACGATAGAAGTATAGAAATCAAATAAAGAATATAAGCAGGAAACAGAGCATATTATTTATCTATGTCTTTATCTGTTCTGTTTTGAATATGTTCTTTAAAATTTTCTTTTGCTTTTCATGTATCCTATTCTTTTCTTGCCCATTAGTTCAAATATATTTTTTCATGCTTGTTTCTTCTTTACATCTGCTTTATTTCTTCATTCTTTGTTCTTTTTTATCTTTTACATATTTTTTTTCTTTATCTTTATAGTATTATTGAACTTGTACCATCATTCTTATGGCTTAAAATTTTCTTCAGTTCTTCTAGTTCTTTAAATATATTTATCTTTTTATATTTTTCATATAACTTTTCTATTTTGATTTTATTCACATTAATTTTTTTATATTTTTTCTTTCTACTTTCTTTCATATTATTACATCACTTAAGTTTATTGTGACCTTTCTGTGCCGAGTTACGAATTCTGGTTAAATTCTGTTAATACATTATATTTACCTTGTTGTAGAATTTTTATATACACTATTTAATCTATGTTACTTTTGGATACAAATGTGTACTTATCATACATATTCTGTTGCCAGAATGTATTACTTATTATTAGGTTGTTCATTTGGCAGAACTGTAACATTTTCTGCATTTTTGTATAATATTTTTCATCTTGTCATATTACTTTTTTCCTAAACATGCAACGTTTCCTAGACTTAACCAACTCTCTATTATTTACCTTTTAAGAAATAGCAATACTATCTCTATTAATTATGCAGTTACCCTATATATAGGGAGTTATAAAGAATTAAGATGTAGTTGATACTACATAACATAAAAAACATTTAAGAACAGAAGCATTTACTTTATCAAAAATATTCATAATCTAAAAACTTTTGTAATGAAAATTCTGTTACTTGCCTTGGACACTGGTGTAACGAAAACTAGCCATACTGCAGGACAATACAGGATTATCAGTTTCACGCCTATATACCTTTCATACTAGGGAAGATTAATTATAATGATGAATTTCGCGTCCTAATTTAAGATCTAAATGCATAGACTTTACCGTCAAAGAGGTACTTTCATGATGAAGGAAAATTACTCACACATATCAGCTCAGAACATCTAAGTTAACATTTATTAATAATGGAATAGCATTTTTATTGAGCGCGCTTCGTGTCGATTAAATGGAGCTGTAATAGATTCAGTAAGTTAAGGACTTGTTTCTACTTTTAAAACCTATTTATGTTTAAATGAAAACGAAAACATTCACATGTAGAATACTCGATGACTTTTCAAGAAAGAGTAAAAAGAAATGTATTCATATTGGAATATTGATAAGGAGTTGGTTTAATTTATCAGAACGAGAAAAACAAAGTGTATCTAGTCCTATGGCTCTGTCAAAAATAAGGAAAAAGAAAGTTAGAATTTAAAATTCATAGTAAGGAAATCTAGAATAAAAATTGGATTTTAAAAATCAGAAATCAAAGGCAATCATCAAATATCAAAGCTCGAGGGTTAAATATGTAAGGAGTAAAGTCAATGTTGAGGGGTCAAACGTGATATATTTAAGTATAATAAAGTTTCCTTATGCCCACACAGAACTTTATCAAAATGCCTCATCTGCAATGCAGATGGAACACATGGAAGTCGGTATTTAAGGTAAATATCAACATCAACCAAAAAAGTGCTATTTTAATACAGTAATTCGCCTCGTTGTCAAACGAAGAAATAATGAAATAGAAAACAAATAAACGCAAAAATACAATGTACCACATACATTTGCTAATAAATCAAAACTTTAGCAGCATCAAAACAGAAGTATAAACAAAAAATGGAAAACTATAGAGCAGAACATTATACGGGACCAATACAATATAGTAGAAGAGCGTAAATAAAAAGGACGAGGATTGTTTCGATAAAAAATGTGAAGACAATTAAAATGAGAAATACATCCAGAATGAAGTTGTTAAAAGAACCCACTGAGGAAAACAAAGTTTAGTATAAATAAAGATCAATTATACTTATCTTATATTTTCACAGTATTATAAAGCTACTTTTAAATATCTGTCTCTGACCATGTTTCACTTAAACTGCATTATCAAAGAGTGACATAAAATTGACGGATTTTTTATAAGCGTGCTTGACTTCATATTATAAACATTTCAACCAATCATTATATGATTTCTTGCTATAATATTCATCTTTTCCTAAAAAAATTGGTTAATATTATATAGGTATTTAGTCCAAAAGGTAATCTGAAATAATTGAAATTCCCAGGTTTTATTGTTCATTCAATATTATATAGTGGGGACATTTTAGGTATTTCTTTATTTCAAAATTTTTCCAAAAAATCAAGATCTTTTTTTATATGGCGTAGATCCACTCTTGTTTCAATTGTGTTGTTAAGTTTAGGATTATGTTTATTGTCAATGGGGTGTTTTGCTTAATGTGATTTATCTGGTTCTTTTAATCTACAAGATCGTAAATGTTCAGTACTTTATGTTAAAATTTCTATTACTTTCCGGACAATTTTGTATGTATATACCTGATTTTTTAATTTATTAATTATAGATTTTACATTTAATAAAAATGAACCTACATTATTTCTTACTTTATAAGATATTGTAGAAGATTGTAAGAGATGTAATTTTTGCTATTTTATTTGAAATATCACCATGTAATAATTCTATATGGAATTCTATTTGGAAAAATAAGGTCAATAGCAACTTTTCTTCCTTTTTATTAATCAACCTATTTATTAGATACATTGGATAATTATTAGAGAAAGCGATTTGTTTTATTAATTTTCCTTTTAATATCATCCCTACTCATTGGTACTAAAAGAGCTCATTAATATTATTCCAATCCAAAGAATGCAAATAAATTAACAGAGTATATTTTCCCTCTATTCATCCTACCATGACTAAAGATTACTGCTTTCTTCAATTTCAACGGTAATTTTTATTTTTGGATAAAAATTGTTAATAAAATTAAACAAAACATCCCATTGTCCATCGCTACCTATAAAACCAGCCAAAACGTCATCAACACATCTATACCAAAACAATACATTTATTATCTCAAGAACACTGTTTTACCTTTATCAAACCAACGACTTTAGGTACGATTTTCATATTTTTGTTATAAATGGTAATTTATAAATTTGTATTCGTATTTTATTGAAACGGGAATCCCATTAACTAAAAAAAATGGTTATCTCAATCTTCTAACTCAATAATTGTTAAGTGAGCAACATTTATTCTAAACTATCATTTATGAATTCTATTCGATTCTTAGCGTTTATCTTTAGACGAACTTAGTAAAAATTTCGGATTCAAGTTATTGTAATAAAATTATAAATTATTTCCTACACAACAAATAATTTTATTTATTTATTTATTTGGAAAACTTAAAAAGAAACTTAGTTTCATAAGAAACGGTATAGGATTATTTAAGAACCGATATTTTCCTTTTTTTACGCCGTCGAATCTTTCAACCGAGCTTAAATTCCTTATTATTCTTACTTTGTATTAGTTTAGTCATGTATAAATAAAACAAAAATGTTTCCGCTTGTCCTATGGCGAATTTCAATATATTACTAGAAAACGTTGTTTATAGTATTCGAAAAACAATATAGTCAATGTAAGATTAGCTTGCTCGTGAAACTTCAATAATTTCGGTAAACTGAGACTAAAGCATAATGCGTATCTTGGTCTATCTTCAAGCTTAATCAAATTTCAGAAAGTCAAAACTGATGTGGAACCCTCTAATTTATATACAGCACTTTGCAAAATATTCAATAAAATTTGGACTATGACAAGAATATCGAATTCCGCTACGAGCGAAATTTTCAAATAACGGGCTCTAGGAAAAGAAAAAGAAAAAGAAATCATTTTTAAAACAACCGTTTTCTTCTTATATTGAAATTCATGACCATGAGCTAAATTTATTAATAAATAGGGTAGTTTTAGATCAATAACAAAGCCCTCTATTATAAAACAATTTCCAAACAATTTGTCGTTCCAATCTTATCTTATCCACAAGTCTCGGAAGTAAACCAATAAACTATCAAGCATTAGTGTCCTCATTCACGGAGTCTAATTTTCATTATCTCATTAATTTCGTTTTGTATGACTTCCACGATAATTCGATGGAGTCTTGGGTTTAAAAGACGTAATAAACTTAAACTGAAAAAGAGCTTTAACAATCGTTAATAGACAATTTAGTGTATCCCAACAACTATACAAAATTTACCGTGAAATTTTCAATAAAATACGAGGGCTAGTCAGTTAAATCCCGGAACACCTATGGAGAAAAGTTTATATGCAAATATATAATTTTATTGGTTTTGGAAGTATAGGATTTTTAGTACAAATACCGTTGCACGTCAGGAGTGACGTACCTCTTTCGTCATAGTACTGCCAACTAATTAAAATTTCCCTAACTAAGATAAATCATACGAAACATCACGAAAATTCACGAGGACTCATGAACGTAGTCACAGTACTAAAAAACCGAAAAAGTAATCGTAATTATTTTGATAATTTTAGAATTATTTCAATTATATTGGCTTATATACGTCTTATTCTTTATAATATAAAGTTTATAAATCATTATTATATGTTTAGTACTCAAAAAACCATAATTTACATTAAATAATTTTGAAATTTTCTACGCCCATGAGACTCGTATTTATGATGAAGAAATTACATTGTAGCGATTGGCATGCCTTGATGCGACGTTGTCGAGTATTTAGATTGAAATATTTCAACGATTTCTGACGTCCGGCCGTCAACCAGTTGTGTGTTTTCACCACGTTTTAAACGCTATCTTTTTTATATGTCTCTATTTAATTTATTTAATAAAAATATAGTACAAATAAACAACATAATATAACGATTTTTATAACAGATTATTGAATATTAAAAGTAGATAATACTGCAAGAAGAAGAATATCACAGTTGTAGATTGGTAATGAATCAACTGAGAAAAACATTTTTCAAATGTACTTTAAAACTGGCAGGATGAAGTGTCTTGAGTGTGAGGATCATATATTGTTCATATACGCTTCAATAAATTAATTTTTCATAATAATAAAGCTAAACAAGCTAATTTTGAAATAACATAACCTAACCTTACATTTTTGAAACTTCCTACATTCCTCGACAATTTAGACAAGCCGACAACACTGCAGGGTCGTGATCTCATAAATTGATATATGACGTGCAACGGGATTTGTATTAAAAATCCTATATTCGATATTCTACACACTTTTTCACCAATTATTAAAATATTTATGCTCAAAATACCTTTGAATACATCAACTATCACTCTTAAATACTTAAAACAATCTACCATTTCCAATTTGAAATGTTTCAATTTTCTTTTGTAATTTCTTTTTCTGTCTATTTGTATATACTCGTATTTGGTTTAATTCTGGTTTATCTTTAATCTTATTTTATTGGGTTCTTTTACGATTTTCGATAATGTTCCCTTCAACTTTCTCACGTCTCTTGCTATTATTGCTAAATCGTCGGCCTATGCTACTATTTGTACAGCCTTAAAGATAATTATTATGCAATCTTTCATTACACCCTTTAGTGTGGTTGATAATATATCACCCTGTCTCGCCCCTAAATTTTTTCTTAGATACCCCTTCTTTTGTCCGTATCGAAGGTTTGGAGCCTCTTAGCGTCATTTCTCCATATCTGTCTTAATATTTTGTATGTAGTATTGAGTAATTTAATTCCTCTGCATTTTTCTTATACCATTAGATCTTCTTATTTCAAAAATGCTTTTATTATCTCTTCCTTCCCATATGCGTTAATTCTCTTCCTGCTTTATCTTGCTTCAGTTTATTTATGACTTTCTCAAACTCTTCTGTCGTTAAAACCTTTTCTTCTCCTCTCACTCTGGTGTGATATCAGTTTTCGTCCTACGGTCCTATGATAGTAATAGATTAACAGTTTTTCCCAGCCTTTACTATTGATACTGGCTGTACTATTTTTTCTGGTTTCGGAGATATTAATAGAACTTTCATTTTTTTCTGTAATCATTTTCTAGAAGGTCTATTATTTTTTCAACCTACTTTTTGCTTTAATAGTTGTGTCGTTTCGTTTCATTGTAAATTTCGTAATCCCCTTGCCTTCTTGTTCTTAGCCATGTTAATTGGGATTCATTCGTTTTCTTTGTTACTTTTTCACAATCCGTGCCAAATCATTTGTTATTTTTCTTCGTTTGTTTTCTTTACATTATATGCTGCAGTTATTTTCGGTCAATGTTTTCGTTTTCTCCATTTCTAGTTAATTGTCTTTTCCTTTCTTTCCCAAATTTTCCCTTCCTCTCTTTTATCACTTCTGTATTCCATAGTCTTCTTTTTGTTTGTTTCTTTACTATTTTTCATATTTATCTTGGCTTATCGCTTATCAATTTCCGGTAATTTTCCCAGGTATGAGCCATCTCAACTTATCCTCTTCTTTTTATTTGAACGACTATGGTCAGATTTAATTCAATTGCGCTAAATTGCGGAATCTTCTAAATTCAGAAAAATTCATGTAATATATAATTATAGATATAATTACTCCACCAAATGTGAATTGATTTAATCTACCATAAAATTATGTTAGAGATATAAGGCTTTCAGCAACATCATAGTGATGAAAAAAAGTTTTACAATTTGACAAAAAAATGTAACGCCAGAATAAACTACTTTACAAATTCGTATGGTTCAGATCTTTAGTTTAATGAAAATATATAATGGAGCAATTTGAAAGTAATAGATGGGCTCTCTATTATTTATTTTTTGTAATTTAAAACTGCAAAAGAGATGATACTGAATATAATATTAAAATACCTTCTTACTGATATTAAAAATAGTCTGCTGGATCAGCTATTATTTTTTTATACATCTTAGCCAAAAAAATACTTAAGTTCATCCAGTTTAAATTTATCTGCGTTCAAAGAAATACAGACCCCCATTTTTCTCACAAAAAGCTTTTAACACTGCACTACACTAACTCAAATAGATTGATTCTATTTAGTCATCGATGCAGGTTCTCGTCGTCTAGAAACTGGATAGCCAATAGTACTGTTTAATTTAAGATTAAGTTTTTCAATGTCATACCGAGATATTTTCCTCTGTTTCTATAGTGTAAAATTGTGTCCAATATTAGGAGCAGGAGGATTCATTAGTCTTTTCTTTGCAAAACTATCCTGAATCGATTTCATAGAATCGATTTTAATTTTCCAGTTTTGGTCCAGTTCAATATTTAAGTATTTATCAATGACTACGCCTATAAATTTAATAATTTTATTTAGAATTATTATCATTGCTATTAAGAATGTTAAAGACGATTTCAGATTTATTGGAATATGTCTTATTTTGAATTCTTTGTAATACTTAATGCTGATTACACCAGATCAGATAAAAAAAATACTATCACTGTTAAAAATACTACAGAGTATTGTGAATCATTGTTAGTATATTAGCAGGGTGGGTAGTGTAGTAGGGCTCTCAGATGGTGGTAAAATAAGCCCGTATGGTTTTTCAATGCAGTCACGCTTTACTCACACAAGGAATACGAGTGGAGAAAATTGGAAAACATTTTATAACACTAATAAAAATCGATTATTTCTTGTGGTGGATAAATACATTAACAATTTTCGAAGCCAAACAATTCCGTTTATCAAACTTTTATGTACACAAAATTCAATTTTCCAAATACTAAGGATAGATACATCCACAACAAAAATCGACCCTGATGGCCTAAATGAAATAAATCAAATCTCCCGGCATCCATTCAAGAAAAACAATACATTATATACAACCCCTCAATAATTGGATCGATATTGTCGTTGTCCTTTATTAATAACTTTCATTGTAGATAAATTTAAAATTAAATTCTGCGGCAATTTAGACGAAAACAAAATCCAAATCGAATTAGCAAATAAAAATCCTAAAAGCGAATCAGCTATTTTTCGATTATTGGGGAGGAAATGCAGATAATGCTTTATTCTCAAGAACTTAAAGATCACGTTGTATGTATATTAAAGGTGTCGAGTAGTAAACAAAAGTTTCAGGCAGTAGCAAATCGTGATTTTAAGTTAGATGCCGATGCATCAAGGCAAGTTTTTCTAATCTGAGCCTCTTCCTGACATTTAGATTGATAACGGCTACCTTGCTGCTGGTTATTAACGAATAACTTTGTGGTTAGCTCAAACTGGCGCATTCCACCACCTTAACAATTGGGAAAATAATTAAACAATTCGTTGCTGGAATGTCGTAAAGCTCTTAATAAACTACAATTCAGTAAGACAATTAGTTTTGGCTTGATATCAAATTAAAAAAACCTACAGGAAATTCATAATAATGAATATTATAATACAAATTGGGATGAATAGTTGCCTTTGAAAAGTTCTTGATAATATTTCTCTAATAAGGAAGGAATCAAATAATAACCAAAATCCGAAAAAAAGTAAAAGGTTTAAAGGTATTTATTGACTAATATACCCTACATAAAAAAATAAATAGAAAATATCATAATAAAAAAGTAACTAAAATCAGGGACACTATCGCATATCTCACTATGGGCTTCTAATATTATGTCAGGGCTGTATTAACACTCAATAACAAGTTTATTAATGAATTTATTCACAGCGAACAACACATACAAACAATCTACAGATAACATATTGATTATTATAATTAAATTTCAGCTTAGTGACTCAATCAGCTTTATGAGACCTAACTAAAATTTGATTGTAAATAGATTAGAATCGTGTCACGAAAATATTAGGAAATAGATTCCATAGCCAAGATAATCCGATCGAATATATCAACAAAGATATTTTTTGGATTAAATAAAGAGAGTTCCGATTATTAAAATGACGCTGTTGTCTATACTAATAGAATCTGAATTAAGTATTAACTCAAAAATACATCAAAACTCAAAACGTATGTAATTTTAATTCATTATAGCGGACTTTCAGATTAGTCCATTTTTATAGGGTAATTTTTTTGTTACTCATTCATAATTGATTTGTTAGAAATTTTACATTTTGATTGATTTTTTTAAAGAAATGGATTATTATTGCAAAAGGTAAAAATGTTTTCAAAAGAAAGAGATAATGTGCTTTCAATCATATTAAATGTAATATGTGATATAAGTTGTATATTGACAACTTTGGATTATATCTGTGTAGGAGGAATAATATTATTTATAGAAAATTATTTCGTTCCAAAATTTAATTCCAACAGACACAATAAAAATGGGGAATTTATTAGGAAAACATTTCCCAACTTTGGACTAAAACACCTTGCAAACAATAGAGATCGTGAAGTAGCGAAAGATTACCAAAAGCGCAGAGACAGCACTAATAAAAAATTAGCTCAAAAAGAAAGAAGGTTTTAAAAAAATACACAGAGAGAAAAAGAACTAATAAACCAAAAAAACTACTAATAAACTGCTAATGCCAATATTGATTAGAAAGTATCAAATGTGAGAACAATTACAAATATTTCTTGATATACAAAATACAGATATGTGTATTAAATTTAAGTAATATCATGTTTATGATACTATTTATTCCAAATAAGTTCAGTAATGGTTCAAATATAAGTTAATTTTTATGGAAGTATAAGTATGCAAACGCCAGAAAATCAAGCAACTGGCATAACAGTGAAAACAAACAAGCCGCAATATATGTATTTCCCGTCGAAATATAATCTAAATAAAGAATATTATTTTAACAATTCTATCAACTTTGGAAATAAACTTATTATAGGAGGGGTGAGAATCGAGAGTAATGACGATCAATGCAAAGAACTTTATAAAGTAACAATGGAAATAAATTGTGAGTATCTCCACAGAAAAACCCATATACTGGTCCATAGATTTAGATAAGATCATGGACTTACTATTATCAAATTACATAGAATTGGGATTCTGAACGAGAACATCATTATAGCCTCAATAAAACAAATTGAATGTGCCATTAAAAACAAAAAAGCAAATTAAAAAATACAGAAAATATTTAAGCAGCCTCAAAAAATTCAACTGAAAATATAAACAATGTAATAAAATAACTATTCGAGAGAAATTATACAATGCAAAGAAGTAGTCATTATTTTTTTTAAATTAAATATCAAATTTGAGTCGACAAGAGACCGAAGAAAAAGAAAAATATCTTAAAAGATATTCCAACAACTGAAAGTGTAATGAGGAATAAAAAAAAGTTATCATCACCTGTTAAATTAAATATTCAAAATTAAAAATCTACTGTCACAATTGAGACGGCACTAGATCGAAGAAAAAAAGTAATTAGAGGACACTCCAACAACTGAAAAGTGGAATGAAAGATAAAGAAAAATAAAAATAGAAGTAATCATTAGAATATACTCCAACTATCGAAACATGGACGGAGACAGAAAAATAAGGAATGAATCATCATAATTTTAAAAGTGCACAATCGGAAGAACTGGTTGCATACAACCTTTACTTTTATTTATTTCTCCTTACCATATATCACAATAATTACTCTAATGTTATACTAAACAAAATCAAAAATTGTGAAAATCTCGCGTCCTATTTCATAACTCTTGTTGCGAACAATATTTTGTTTGTAGTTTGATTAACAAAATTAGTCGTTAAGCACGTATCATCATAATAATTATGATCGAACATTCAGAACGTGTTAACTGGATACTGATGCTAGTGAATCGAATGAAAAATCCAAATCTATTTTTAAATACAAGCTATACTGTTTATAACGTATCACGTTTTGATTGGAACCGCCCGGTAAATTGCAGTGAAAAAGAAAATAAGTGAAAAAGTGATTTAAAGAATAAAACTCGATTAAAAATTTTACAAAAACTTTTGACAAAAAATGAATTGCAAATTGTTGCTTACAGTTTATAGAAGTAAATTAGTTTCTCGTTTCTGTACTATCCTCAAAAAGTTTGCATAAACTTAAGAAAAACATCAAGAATTATTTTATACTATCCCCAATATATCCAGTTTGACCTTCCACGCAGAGGTCCTATAATAAAATGTGCATGCTCTGTGGATTTATTGGATCAATGTCCAACATAGCCAGTGGAAAAACTTCCTTTATTAATTTTAATGTAACGGTCGTATCTTTGAGATATTTATAGCACTTACCCGTCAGATGGCTCATGAATTTGACAAAAAATTACAATATTTTATAGAAAAGAAGGTTTTGCATGTTAAGAGAGCATCCCTGAAATTTACAAATTTACAGGACCCTTTTTCCGTTATATTTTAAATAATATTGTAGATTGAAGATTCTTTTACTAATAGAAATATAATAGGAAACTTTGTTAAATGAATGTGACTAAACCAAAAAATCAGATTAGATGTACCAGATTGTCAACGCCTTTGGAAGAAAGTAAACATAACTTTGAAGAATGCTTCATCAATATAACTTTTCGTTTTTTTTATCAAGAAATATTCCTTACGATGTATTTAGCTATAATTACCATCTGGACAATGCTGACCAATGAGCAATTTGATTCTAACTTATACTAGATATGGTTTCAATTTAATCTAAAGTATACTCATTAGTATTCCTCAGGTTGTTTTGATACTAAAATACACTAATCTTGGCGGGCATACATCACAAGTTCTGCTTTTAACTTATCACTTGATCCTTTTTTTAAACCAATGTTGTTAAGGAGCCGGAAGGTCTCAATATTCGATGAATGTCAATTTTTATGACCCCTCCAAAAATTTTCGATGGTCTGGTCAATATTGTTCATTTCCAAATCCCCGATCTAGATCTCTCTTTCTGATGTTCTCTAGCACTTTGTTTTGGAATCTTTGAATTATGTCTAGATTGCAATGTTTGATACATCCCCAAAGTTGTGTACCATAAGACAATACAGGCTTAAGTGTTTGTTTATAGAGCATAAACTTATTGTATTGGGTGGGTGCTAATTATAATATAATGTGATTAGATGGTTGAATGTTTATATAAATGTATATATGATACCACACGTGATATTGTAATGGTTTTACCGAGCGGAAGCAAAACATGGTTATTACAATAGATTGGTTAACGAAACAGGTTGCATTAATTAGTCGATATCGATACTATATTAATAGGGAAAATTAACACTTACCAGATTCTTATGCCTTCAGACCTGCACCTCCGATTCTGGGGAACGCCCAGTATGCAGGTATACTTTTAGGTTACTCAAATCACAAGATGGGTGTTAAACTGCAACTGATTTCCTAATTTCTCAAATTTTTTAATCTGAACTTTTAGCTTTACTTTTTGTTTTTACAGACTTTTTTATAACTTTCGGTTTATTAAAGGAATTCGGGTTTTACAAAACGGGGCCAATTCCTCGGTACGGAGGATTATATGATGGAATAACAATCTGAACGACAGCTTTTTTTACAAAAAGAATATTCCTGAAAAAACCTTTCCAAATGCAGCTCAGTTTCTCCAAAAATTCAAAATTATTTATATTCATTGTATATTTTTCCCAAAAGAACCCTTGTATTTAAACGATTTATAATTCTCAGGCTAGCTTGTTTTTTGACTATTGAATTTGTAAATTTGAAAATAACTAAATACTTTTGTTGAAATATTCCTAGAAAAATAAAAATTACTAGCTTTCAAATTTAATCTCTGTTACATTATTTTGCACTGACAAAGTGAAATTTCTTCCAATTAGTTATTATATTTTTCTATATTTGAGTCCGAGTTCTTCACTTTTCTTTCAACGAAGCTTGTAACGAAATAAAACCTAAGTATTAAGCTGTGTTTGAAAATGATATCAAATTGTGATTCAGTCCGACAGATATAGAATATATTCTATTATTAGTAAACTTCACATGGACAGATTTTGTCACATTGAGTTTGATCTTTCATCTTTTTGTTCTGTCTGCTAAAATAGCAGTATCGTCAGCGAAGGTGGCAATAATATTATTTTCTAATTAAGGAATATCAGATGTGTGCATTAGGTATAGGACTGATCCTAGAACACTTCTTTGTGATACTGCAGCTTTAATCTCTCTCAAATAAAATTAAGATTCTTCTTGTTTGATCCGAAAGTATCGGTTTGAAATGATATGATTAAATAATAACTAAATATTGGCCGGAGAAGAATAACTTCATCTTGTGGTTTCGGCCTTCGTGCCACAGCTTATCAAAGGCTTGTGCAACATCAAGGAAACATGGTAACACACATTCTCTTTTCTTCTAGCGACTTTTCAGTTATGATGGTGTTTTTATATACTTGATGTATAGTTAAGTGTTTCTAAATCCGAACTGAAGATCTCTTTTGAAGAAAACATTCGACATGATAGGCAACAAGGAGGTCGGTCCGTATGAGGAGGTGTCATAGGAAGGTTTACCGGGCTTTGGTATCATTATAACTTCTGCAATTTTCCAGAGTCTAGGGACATATCTAAACCTGAATACTGCATTTATTAGGTTAGTTAATTTAACTAAAACTTTTTCAATTAATTTCTATGATTTCTTGAGTAAGTGGTAACAATAACATGCATTGCAAGAGCTTGTAGAAATAATTCCAGTCGTGTTATTTCTTCTCTTGTATTTAGCAAATTTTCAGACAAGATTTGTTTTTTAATTTTATGTTTTTGGTACCAGACCAGTCTTCAATACGAGAGTGAAAAGTGAATTACTCATTTTTTTAAAAGTTTTTAATCCAAGACGAGACATTTGTTCATGGAGAAATCGTCGAGATAAGACATATTAGAAATCTTGGTCTTAAAAATCCAAACAAGATGAAGCAAAACATTTCTTAATAAAGTCTAATTTCAGCTGGTATAAATATATATTCTTACTTGTGAACTACATGCGGGGAAATATAGCAACCAATAGGAATAAGTTCGAAAATTTGAATTGCAAATTATCTTAAATTGCTAGATAAAGAACCAACATAAAGAAGAAAATAATGGAAATACAATAATTGTACTTAAAATTCTTCCAAACCTTCTGTTACAACTAATTCGTACTATTAAAAACATGTTTGTTTGAAATTGGAATAATTGTATTACTAATTTAAAATTTAATGGTGTTATTTTAAATTTCAGTTAATAATGTTGAGTGTTGCCATTTAATTCCTCTATTGTGTAAATAAGTAATTTTGCTCATTGTTGATTTTAATTCACCAGTTAAAAAAACTGTTACTTGATACAAGAACGTAAAATTAAATATTTGACAAATACCCACCAGGGCTGGTAATTTCCAATATAACCCCGATAACTATTAAATTATATGGTGATTGAAATTTTAAAAATAGACAAATTATTTACCTGCATGATTTATTTTTTGAATGGAAATTGTGTTTATTTATTTGTAATCGAATTAATAAATTAGAAATTCCGCTGCTATATGGTATTCAAATATAATAATTAATTCGTAAACAATAACTATTTTCTAACTATTAAGGAAATAATTTATCTGGTAACAGGTGTTAAACTTGTTTAGCTAACCATGATAACTTTCTTGCTGGTATTAATATATAAGTATAATAAATTCAAAAAAGTTTAAACACAAAGATGCAATAATATCATATTAGCTGCATCGCAACATTCTCAACTCGTAAATATAGTCAATTATATAAAATAAGTTTTAATTAAAAAGTTACGTTTCAGTTGAATTTACCTATTTTGATGTTTGAAACAAAGAATTTCGTTTTGTAACAATATTTACGCATTATTTGTAAATCTTTTGCACTTAAAGGAGTTGATAAAAATAATGTTAAAAACGTTTCTATAATTTAGTAAGACTAAGTCCTCACAATTTTAAATCAAACAGCAATTAAATAAATATCATTAATAGTCTTGCAATAAGCTAGCAACAATGGGGTATTGAAGTGCTAAAATTTTATTTATTTAATTAAATATTGTGTAAATGGGAGGAAATACCGAAGTAAATAATATACAGAAGAACTCGGAAAAATAGATAAAATCATTTCTAGTTTCTACAACTATGCGAAAATTATTTATTATGTAATTCAATACTGTTAGTTATTTTAGAGGTATTTTAATATTGAAATATTGAATTCCGGGCATCTCCTGCTGTAAAATATCTTATGTTAATAGAAAAAGTATTGGTTTTACGGTTTAACATTAGAGATCTCCAAACATTTTACTAAAATAAAGAAAACTTTTATACCTCATGTAATGGCTTCTAGCGAGGATGAATGTTAGATTTTTAGTTACTACTGCACGCTATCAAATAGTACTTTAACTCGAAAAGTAGTTATGCTATTTAATCTAGTCCATACAGTATGGACTAGCCAAATGCAGTAAATTCATTTATTTTAATTATTGTACATAATTATAAAAATCTGGAAACTCGTTAATTTTAGATTATGAAATGACATCCTGCATCGAAAAAATTAGAAGTAGAGGCATGTGATTTCATTATCTAGTCAAAAATGTTATTGTTTTCATACATATTGCAATTGTTAATAAAAAATATAACATCATCTAATTGATAAAATTCGCTACAGTATACTAAAAACTAGTATTACTTATACTTTTTAGTTTTTGATAATGAGAAAGTAACTAAAAAACATTTTAGTGTTCTTTGTGGACGGCATCAATTAAAAAAATGACATAAAAAGTTACAATCAGTTTTGTTTAAAATGGCTTAACAAATTATGTTATGTGTGTTGTAACGAATATCGTCAGATAATTTGAAAACAATAACATTTTTGAATAGAGAATGAACAGTTCTTTCAAATGATGTTCCACAAGGATCTATTTCCAATTTAAAAATTTGGGGGGTTATAACCGTCACACGAAGGGGTTTCAATGTAGGGATGAAATCTTATCTCTTCAGGATGTTACTTCATAATCTAAAGTTGACGTGTAAAATAATGAATTTATTTAATTAGCTGTTCCACACTGTATATATGGCACCTGCGAAAACGAAACAGTTATTTTCGGTTCGTAAGGAAGTTATGCGTAAATGCTCTGATATGTCAATTTTAATAGGAAGGAAGCACATTTTGTGTTATAAATTTACGGTAATTTTATGGAAATCCTGGGCAGGGCAAGAACCACCCCTACAATTTCAAATGGAAGGGGAATCGAATGATACATTAAATTAGAGGTTTCTGGAAGAGCTTTATGTAATCAAAAATTTGTTACATTATAGCAACCGTTGGCAATTGAATAATTTTTTTTGTTAGTATGAAGTATGACAAAGTAAAATGTTATTATGTAATATTGAGTTAATTTCCTTAAAAAAGTTTTAAATACGCCCCAAATAACATTCTTTCACTTCCTCCTTTAAGCTAGTATGTGAGCAGAAAGTATGTGTTGAAATTAGTGGTGAAGTGAAAGAAACTGTTTCGGTTTTTAATAAAAAAATCCCACACGCCCGTTTAGAAATGAAGCTGTGGAGATTTTGGTACAGATAGTTCTAGAATTAAACTTTATTACCAGAAAATAATCGATATGAACTGAAGTAAGCGCAACCAGCAATCTTCATGTCTTAAAACCTTAAAAATTTCACTCCTACAAAATTAAACTTGTCCATCAATTGAACAAGAATGATTTTGACCGCCGAATACAGTTTTGTAAAACGATGAGTCAAAGAGCAATTGGAAACCGCAATGTTATTTTCAGCATCTCTTTTTCTGGTGAAGCAAGTTTTTTAAATGGCATTATTAACCGCCACAACTGAGGATATTGGTCGATGTTAACAAACATCTTCCATCAAGTGCATACACAACATCCTCTGAAACTAAACATTTGAGAGGGTATTTTTGTTAATTGCATAATCGGACCATATTTTATTCCTGGAAATCTGACCGGCGAAAGGTATCTACACTTATTGGAAGAGTTTACTTATCTTACTTAGCCCCAGTTGATAGGTATTGTGGAAAATAATCCCCATTATCTCTAAAACCATTTAATTTTCCAGCGAGATGGTGCATTGTGCAGTGGTGGTTCATCAATTTTTGTATCTATTTTTTCCTGGTCATCGGATCGGCAGAAGGAGTGCAATTGAATGGCCCGCAAGATACTAGATTTGACCCCTTTGGATTATTTTTTATGGAGGTCATCTCAAGTACAAGGTTTATGCCACTCCTTCTTGTACCTTGGAAGTACCGTGAGAACGTATTATAAATGTATATGCAACAGCGTTGTTTAGCAAAACTGTTTTACTACCAATAAGTTAACGGACAGTATTTTGAACATTTAATTTAAATAAAAAAAATGACTTCTATTCATACGAAATCTTACTTTGTGTTTATACTCAAAAATAAAACGATTTAGTCGGTTGCTTCAATGTAACAAGTTTTACTGTTACCATAAAGCCCTTCCAAAAACTTTTAATTTGATTTATTACTCGACCTCCCTTGCCATTTGAAATTTTGGGGATGGTTCTTGCCATGACCGGGATGTCAAGGAAACTACCGCAAATTTAAAAACACAAAAATTTCCCTCTCCATACCAAAGTTGACGTGTTTGAGCATTTGTCCATAACTTCTTGACTAACTGAAAAAATAGCTCTGTTTTGTTTTTCTTGGCGCACCCTGTATATATAACAAAACTAAGAAATCAAAGATGCGTTGAATACAGTATTAAAATAACTTTTAAACGAGGTATCACATGGCCCATCTTTCCATTTAAAAACATTAAGGAAACTTCAAACTACTCCTTTATGACTGTGTTAAACTTACTCCATTTAAAATAGTTTTTACCCGACGCTGTTTTTTTGTCATTCAAAAGTTAGCGCGTGGGTGAGGAAGTGTTTAGACACGTACTGTATATTCTCTTCTGAAGTATTTTAGATTTTAGTTCCCAATTACTCTCACTGAATAAAAACATTTCACAAAGAAAAAACAACATTTTTTCCATTTCATTCCACTTATTTACCCTTAAACGTATAATAAATATCTAAGTGTGTCCTAAAGCTAAGGAGAAATTCGGGGAGGCGGATGTGTATCCAAGATTTCCCAAATGGTTGTTGTTTTTATAGATGTAAATATAGTGTCTAAAATTAATTTCACAAAGCAACATATTGCTTTCTAAATGAATTCTATACATATCAACTAAAGTTACAAAGAGAACTTTATAATATTTTGCAATATACTTTGTCTTATATATTCTTATATATATATTTTATAAGTAATTTATTTTAATTTTCAAGTCACATTTGGGTATATTTCCAGAATGTTTCTGATATGGAAAACTCTAACATGTAATTTGTTTGCCAAAGAATTGTCGTATAAGGATCGTATTTTGTTCTTTTTTCTTGCTTTATAGTGACATTGACATAAAGATTAATGTAAGTCGCTGCTAGAAAAAAGTATTTCACGCATAAAATTTACTTTTTTTATGTACGTATGTTTAGTAATACCTCGGATGATGTATAAAATGACTTATTATTTTTTTCAGTTTCATACTGCATTTTTTTGTATTCATTCACATCATTCTTTATTTATTTCCTTGATCATTTGATATATCATATCTCTTGTTTTAATCACCATGGTCTGTATATCCACAACTATTCACCCTTTTGATATTAGCCATGTGCCTATTATTATTATATCTGTGAATTTCCTTCTTTGATTCATTTACTAGATGTAAATGCATTAAATTAATTGATATTTATCATTTAACGCACTATATCTAATAATGCACAGTTTCGAGGTCAACATTAATTAACCAAACAATAATTTCGTTTTTCTTCGTAAAGTTTTCAATTCAATATTGTATCAGTTGTTCCACAGTCAATGCAGATTGTGGTATTAAATCTGCAGTGTCTACATAATTGCATTGCTACGGGATAAACACTAATCGCTGTATACGAGTATACTGGTTGCTCTCCATTTAACTGGTATCGCATTCGGTCTCAACTTCAAGACCACGAAAAATGTGGACGCAGCATTAGATAGTATTTTGGGTTTAACGACCTTATTGACTAAAAGCATTACAATAATTTAGTACGTATACTGGATATTTATTAAACTTTTAACAAATGTATATTTAGAGTGGTTTAAACTGAACAAAGATTGTTTCTTTTAACGAAAAAATGTAATAAGTACAATTGTAATAATAATTAAGACACCGTTGTCCTTTGCTAAATAGAGTTGATTGTAGTAGTAAGTGAATCGTATGTACTTGATACTCCTGGGATATGATTTGTCTGTCATTAGTTTTGAATTAATAACAAACACGTAACCCCTACACCTGACCTAATCTAGTAGAAGTGGGACGGGATAAAGACATATATAAACGTGTGTATTGGTTATTAATTTACTCTACTTTTGGTTCTAGATTAGAGTACTAAATATTTTGCTCTTGCTGAAATTGCCTTATTTTACATTTTTACTACATTTTGACGGTTATGAAATTATGCATTATTCTTTAGTATATATATATATATAATTGCAATCTTTCGCATTTTTCTGAAGATTTATTCGATAATAGCCATAGAGATGTTTCTGGCAGACGCAATAGTAAAATTAGAAATAACTCTTGTAATGAAAATTTACTCAAAAAATGGTTTCTCGTAACTCCTTCTTTTCGCATCCTTAATACCCTAAGAGGGTGTCGGATTTCCTCGTTTTATTCTTTCACCCATCGTTTCTGTTCCTCCTGGTCCACTGCCGGTCCCTTCAGTTCCATCATATCTTTACCTTTTTTTTCCGATTTCTCCAATTTTAACTTCCGGTTGTTTTCTCAGTCTGCTTCTCCTTGTTTTTCTGACTCTTCTTGATTCTATTACTTTTTTAACACTGTTATTTTGACTCATTCTAATGACGTGTCTTTACCAGTTAAACTGTTTTTTTTTTTCACTTTTTCTGTCCTAACTAGTTTTTCCTGCTATTCTTCTAACAAGATTTACAGGGATACGTTACGACGGATTGAACTATTTTATTCTAGACTTTTGATTGAATTTCTTTACTTAGCTCTTTCTTATTTATAATTGTATTACTTAATGCGTAATAGAAGATTTTATTATTCTTTGTAATATTTATCCCTTCATGGAAATTTTTGTATTGTCGTTAGTCTCTCTTTTATTGTTAATTATCACTAACTAATTCTTATTTGTTTTGTCTTCCATTTCTTTAGCTTCTATGTCTTCGACCCACCAGTTCTTTCATTTTTGTATTCATTATGAGAACTGAATCATCTACGTACAATAGGCTCTCAATTTCTGAAGGTATTAAGTTTCTGTAACCAATCAGTGTTTGCAACCATGTTTTTTCATTGCCTTGTTTCTTTCAATATCCTGTCTATTAGGATTATAAATAATAGTGGGCTTAAGCTGTTTTCTTGTGTAATACCTGTTTCCATGTTGAATTTTTCTGATCTATTACTGTGCAATGGAATTTCTTCTTTTACTTCCTTATATTCACATTCAATTACTCTTACGACCTTTTGATCTATATAATAGTGATTTTCTTAATGTTGTTCTGTTGACTGTATCGAATGCTGTTCTTAAATTTATAAATTTTAAAAACATGTCTTTATATTGTTCTATATTTGTTTCTATGACATTTCTTAATTTATAAGCGTCATTATTAATATGTTTTTCTGGTCTATATGCTGCTTGTTCTTCTGATATTGTGTGTTCTACCAAACTTCTTAATCTTTTTTCAATAATTTTTTATATAATTAATATGTTAGTGATAATAAGCACTCTATAATTCTACAGTCAGTACGTATAGTCTTTTTCTTTTATTGTTACGTATTAGGCTCTTTTCTTTTAATAAATATCTGAAAAAATCTAAATACTATTTTCAAGGAGGTTTTAACCCACTACGTAACTTGGTTAATAGAAATTAAAGAGGTTGATTGAAACAATAACAATTTATTTATCTAAAGAAACAATTAATATAAAACAAAAAGTCAACTTACTTCATTAAAAAACTATTACATTTAATCGCAGGGGTAGGCACTATCAACCTCTCGATCACCTCAGAACCCAAACTTTACTTTTTTTAATTTCGTTTTATTTTCCCAACCAAGAAGACTCCTCATTAATTTTGATGACTCTAACAAAAATTTTTGTTTGTTTTCCAATCGTGAACTAGCCCCAAAATTTTTGCTCATGTAATATTACACTGAATTTAGAATATATTAAAGAAAAAATAAGTTCTCTGTACAGGGCGATATTTAACTAAATCTCTGTATATACTATCGTAACAGTATATTGGTACAAAAGCATTATCTTGCCAATAATCAGGTATTGTTTCTCTTTCCATGCTTTCCTATATATTTCAAGAAAAAAAAAATTTTTCGATCCTTCTGAAAATTTTAGCAGTTCTGGTTCGATTTTATCTGATCATGGTGCTTTTCCTATTTTCATCTTCAATAATACTCTCTCTTATTCATCATATCTGTTTCCCTTGTATCTCTGTCCCCTACATTTTATTCATTTTCATTTTCTATTGAGTCTAATTTGTTATATGTGTTGGAAACAATTTCCAACAAAGCATGTTAATTATTATATTTTGAATTTGCAGCAGTGGATGTTGGTGGCACTATGCGCCATTGTTTTCGTAAAATGTCAAACTTCAGTAGTCGTATAAAATAGCTCATTCTAATAAAAATCTCTATCGCGCTAAGACAGATAAGTTGTATTCTATATAAGACATAACACTCTATATGTGTACAGATAGCTTTCTATATTTTCAGTTTATATCATCCAATCGTTTGTATTATGTTAGTGAAGTTAGTTTGAAACTGTAAATTGTATGAATAAAATTGTACATATAAAACAAGTTCTTTTTATGTCGGAATCTAGTACAAAAATAATGCTACAATCTGCTTTACATTTCTTTTCATAAAATTTTGTTCATTCCTCGATTATCTCTGTTTCTCTTATTTTTATAATTCCATATTCATCTTTAATTCGTTTTTGGTGTTTATTTCCTTATTTGCTCTTACTATGCACAAAAATTTTCCATTATTTGCATTATACGTTTCATTTAAATTGCTCCCAAATTCTTGCTAACTTTCTTTATTGCTTTTCTAACTTCTATTTTTGCTTTGTACCTCTTTTTATTATAAATTTCTTTATCCTTTTCATGTTTTCTTTCCTCATTCAAATATATACTAAAAAATAATTAAGTTTATGGTAAATGACAAGTCGAAACAAGCCAGTTTCAAACTTACTTTTATAAGGATAAGTATATACTAAATACTGATGATGTTGGAATTTAAATTCCTCGATTGAAGCACACGAGAATCCTTCTTCCATACATTATAGTTTTCCATAGTCTCTTTGAGAGGAAATTATTTGAGCGTCCTTTTGCCAATGGAACATGGACTCTGTTACTTGTTTAAAAGGAAAATTTTACTTCACTCTGTTCTAATATCTACAATAACATCACTTTATTACGCACTGAGGAGCTTTAAAACTTTAATGTAGTTCCAAACCAGTTTAGTCAATTTGATGGGTGCCCTTTGATTGAAGTCAATTTAAGAAAATTTGTATTTGTTTGTAAATTTATGAATAACTCACCAAACGAAAGAAATTAACAAAGATATAATACGTGGCGAGAACTTAAGGTTAATATGTGGCAAAAATATTGTAAATGAAGGAGAAAAACGAAAATATAATTAAACAACCAAATATTATTTACCAATAGGATCAATCTACTGTCACCTGTTGCAAGATTAAATAATGGTAAGTTTGAAGTATACAAAAAATGGCTTATGGATAATTTTTTAAATAGCGTCCTTTTGATTTTTCAGCTCATAAGGGAATCAGTAGATATCGTAATTTATATGCCATTAGACCATTTTAGAAAATGTAATTGCGGCACTTAAACAATTTTTAAACGACGCGGCGTGTACGAAGATATATTATTATTGCTTTTTGATTACTAGTCTCTCTTGTTTCCGTGCGTCCACTTTTATTCTATTTTTATACCCATTTGTATTCATTATGACGACAAATTCACATACCTTCCAATTTTGAATGATATTTTTTGAATCGTCCGCGTATCCTTGGTACTAAAAGGACATGTTTACGTGCCGATGCACACGAGCAGGATTTGGACGCGTAGAGCGGTGTGCATTTAACACTGCTTATATGTATTTAACGCTGCTTAAATGTATTTAACGCTGCTTACACTGCATGTGCCATTGACAACGTTGCGTTGAAGCTTTTCCGTTTATACCGCTTATAGGCTCCAGTTGTGTCTTTAAATGTTAAAAACAACTCATCACGAAATGACGCTGCGTTGTACGTTCAGATGTTTAATTTATTTTCGAAAAAATCCAAACGCGGAAGTAATGAAAAGCGGTTTTAAACCGAAACAAGTTTTATACGTTAAAACATTCTACGCTGTTCTATGAATACATAAGCTCATAAGGTTTTTCAAATTGAAGGTAAATTATTCAGAATTCTGTATATGCTCGCATGACTAAATACTAATAATAAATTCTGAATATGCTTATTATTTCGGATAAAATAGAACTAATATTCTAATTTTGCGTAGGTAGTAATCAAAGAAAGTTTTAGAAAAAGAATTAGAGTATTAGACTCTCCAATAGAAACAAATTGGCTTATTATCCTGACATTGGATGATATCTAGTATCAGAGAAATGTGGTTTTTCAAATAAAATCATTTATTGCTCACCAAATAAAAATTGTTACGAAACTATTCATTGTTAATTGAAAAATAGTTACTGCTATTTATATTATAGAGTTATTAATGAAACGGGTTGGATTAATTAGTAGATAGCCATACGATATCAAGAAAGAAAATTGGCACTTAGTATTCTGATTCTGGGGAACGCTCAGTATGTAGGTATAGAGCTGATAGATTACCCAAATCACAAAGAAACTAACTGAACTTTTTCTACATTATTTATTGTGAAATTATAATAAAAATTAAATGAAGAAAAACGAGTGAGATTTACAATGCAACGAATTATTTGCATAATTATTAAGCCTGACCGAGTTCTTTAATATACCTATTAACTATTTCAGGAAAGTACCGGCAAACTATAACTTAAAAATTTAACAAAACAAAGACACGTACGTGAGTTTCGGTCTTTACAGAACTAACCAAAATCCTTAGTTCGGAGAATTATATGGCGGGATAACAATCTGAACGATACCATTTTTATAAGAGGAAAAATCCAAAGAAGAACCCATATGCAGCCCAATTTCTCCAACTATGCCCATTATTTTTTTACAATTAAAATAGTAAAGCTTATCTGTGGTTTTATTTGAAGTCTCAATTTTTATTGACATTTAAATTTGAAAAATTTGAAAACAAATTTTATTGAAATATTCATAGAAAAATGAAAATTACTAACTTTCAAATTTATTCTTATTTTTGCATAATCAATGGTTATGGCCTCTATGTCAGAATTTTGTTGAGCAACTTTTGTTAACTCACTTTTCATGCGACAGAAACTTTGAGATTTTTTCAAATACTGTTTTTGTCTTTATTTCACTGGCAATGGTCTGTTTCTTACATTCAACTGAGCATTCCGTCTGTTGCTTTTGCACTACAGACAGTTGCATCTTCATTGTCCTACGTACGATTTGTCCTTCCAAATGCAATATTGATGTCAGAGTTGAACACATTTCAAAAAACACCGTATGCTCTCTATTCATTTCTAGATACGTAGAATATTGCTTTTTTATTTTTAGATATTACAGAGGTATAACTTCATGTATAATTTGAAATACTCATCGCTTATCTTTTCATCTCTTCTTCTTTTTCATTTACCATCATTAAAAATTCATCATTTTGAAAATGTTTTTAATGATTTTAATTTTGAAGATGTGACCGTTATTGATTTAGAACAAAAGTATAAAAAACCATTAATAAATAAAATAGTAGTGATACAGTGAAACAAGAATATATTTAACAAAAAACAGTGACAATTTAAGTCGTAAATACAACCATGTCATAAATAACTAATTCATTAATATTTAACTTATAACCTGACAATATCTCAAAATAAATATTCTGGTTTGATTTTTCTTAACAATAAAGTAATGACTGATGCTGTTGATATGTTGGTCAATCCATAGTGATGAGCGATTTGTTTATGTTTTTTAGACAATTTTAATTAATGTTTTTTGTAGGTACATTGTGATTCTCTTGTGATTTGGTTGGATTCATATTTTTAGGGGAGCTTCTTTGTTACGTATCTTTACTTATTATTTTAATGTATCTGTTATGAGTGTATTCCTTAAAGTCTATTTTATATTATTATTATATATGTCTCCTTATTAATGTATTATATGTATTTTATCCCTGAAGAAGGATAAATTTCATCGAAACGTTGGCGTAATAATAAAAGAGTCAAACTAGTTGTTTCCACTAATTCCTACTCATGAGTTTAATTCGGATACAAATCATCACTACATCATAGAAAACACTGATAGAAAAATAAGAGAATTCAACGAAATAGGTAAAGAACAGGTAGAAGATCTAATATAAATGTAAATAATTAAATATATTTATTATGAAATTCCACCATTTACCAAAAACGTTTTAAATATTCTTATAACAATTGTTTCATCTTTTGACATAGTCAGATAAGATTATAGAAATCGACGGGGTTTACACATATGTAATAATGTATAAGTATATTTTATCTTTTATATTTATAATGGATTGATTCCACAAAGTAAGGGTAGAATTAATCATTAAGAAGATCTAATATTTATAAATCTACAGATATGAGAACATTACGTAAGAAAATGGGGTAGGAAAATCCATAGCGATAAATTTAACTGAAAATTTGATTGGATTTAAACAAGACTATGTATTCATTCCACAGCCATTTTCAATAGTGATAAATGATGCTATAAGAAAATTAAAAAAAATTATTAAAATTAAAAAATAAGACTGTGGAAGATGAAATTCAAGCTTTACAAAAAAAAGAGAAACGGGATGAAGACCAGGGTAGGAGAAAAATTGAAGGAAAAATGATAAAATAACCAAAGAAGTTTATAACGCTAAATCACTAGAAAAAAATAAAGTAGACTACAATATGTTAGGAATAAAAGACAGCTGGAAGGAAGAAAATCAAAGGAACAAGGACTAAATTAGGGCGTAGAGAAGAAAAGTAAAAGACACGTAAAATCTGAGAGATCAACATACATAACTATAAATGAAATTTAAAGATAAAAATTAATTCTTTTTACAAAAAAATATTATGTACAGTAAAATTAATGCGTCTTTTCTGAGGCTGATGTGATGGATTAATTTTCATTACCGCCAATCCACATTCCATATTTTTGATTTCAAAAAGCTCGTAAAATTTGATAACCTTAGGCTCGCAATCTTTACCGTGTAGTGACCGTGTATTCTACTGTAAAAGCTTGTCGGATCAAGTATACTTTGTGTTAGATTGGTTTTTTCTTCGTGAGACAGACGTGCAACAATAATAAAAATTTATTGCCGCAATAAGATACAGTACTCGAACTGCTTAAGTAGCTAATGCACAAATTGCGCTACATCTCCCTATATTCCTCGTGGCATCTATTAATATCATATAAATCTGAATGGGTTTCCAATATAGTTTTTCTTATGAAAGACAGACACTGAGAATACAACATATATAATACGACGTTACCGAAAACGCCATATGCTCTTAATGGATGTTGGAAGGTTCATGGACGAAACACAATTCAGTGTTGCTTACGCTTCACTTACTACAAATCCAAATAACATAATGTGATTTTCTCACCTTTATTTTCAGAGATTTGGCGCTAAATTAGAACTGTTTTTTAATGAATTAATTTGCAACGTATGAATTTGTGTTTCTCTCCCATTATTATATAGAGGGTGTCCGCAAAAATAATGCATATTTTTAAATTTTATGTAGAACTTGTCATTTGCAACAAAATATTGTAATAAAACTAAAAAAGCATCATTAGCTTACACAAAAAAAAACATTTACTCGAAAATTTATAAGTGGCAACACCTCACACTTTTAATAAAAAGCTATTCTAATCCGCTATGTTTTGTATCAGTATCCCACACTAACCCTAGCTAACCTAAAAAAAGTAGAGGTAGAAATCGTTCGGATGTGTAATAATTGGCAAGAATACATTTTTCACAGTTCCACATCCCCTGTAATCGACAATTCTAAATATTTAGGTGTACTAAAATAAAAACTTATTTTTATAACATTTAAAAAACCATTGTTTATATTTGACTGAGTTGTCGGTGTTGTAGCTTTAGGTAAATAATATTTGGATACATGTAAAATACTAATATTTATTTTATAAGACATTTTTATTCTTCATACGTTTTTGTAACTCATTCGTATGCGCATTATTTTCGCGAATTTTCCATTTTTGTTTCCACGTATTATTTCTTGTTTTTGTTGTTGCTGTACAATGTATACAAATTTACCGAGTAATTTAGTAGACCCAAGGAAATTTCAGATGCACATCATCAATGATAAAACAATTGTTTTCCGAAATGCAATTGTGTGATTGGTGTATTCAAATAGCGGTTGCCACATCAATGTGACATTTGAATTGAGAAATTTTAAATTTTAAATTAATCCTGTTACTGGCAATAATAGTGTGTTTTTCTTCTAGTATTGAAATTTCGTTACAGTGGCAACATTTATTGCTGGCGTTAACTAAAATTGTATTTTCCAAATATTTATCTATTTAAACATTATACTTGTATTAATAATCAGTTAAAGCAAGGAAATTTCGCAGTAATGTTATATTATCAAAATTATCAAAAATTTACTGGTTATATAAGATTGTTGACAAGTTAATTGGGTTAACAGTTTTTAAAAAGTATTTACTAAATTGTATAATTTCAATAATGGAGCTCCAGTTCCCATTGTAATAAAAATATGCGTCAAATAAACTTGAAGAAAAATCTACATTAGTTCATATTCCAGTATGTTTACCTGTATTTAAATTTGTCTTAATTTTATGTAGGTCTCGTTTTCATCACTCCCAACACTTTTTAGTTTATTTAGTAAAGGATATACTATATAGCTACTTTGTTCACTCTTATTACATTTAAACAATTAACAATTTTCTTTTTGCTAAGATCTGTCAGCAATCCATTGCAGTAATATTTCAAAAAAACTTTAATAAACATTAAACTAAATACATTATTTTCTAACAAACAAAGTGAAAAAATCTTGTTTCGTTAAATAATTGAACGATAGTCCTAAATT